>JBBPBS010000361.1:7568132-7739824 GCA_037974835.1 Cicer judaicum
ATATATGTCAATTATGATGTTTTTTTTAAAATCAAGACGTATTTTTAACAAAAAATATTAACATCATTCATTATTTTAATAATATTTTTTTAAATAATAATTATATTAAAACCAATATATTTTAATTGTGGTTTAAAACTTTAATTTATCATATATTAATACGTAAACAACATCATTCCTATTTTTTTCAAAATAAATTTATAAAACTAATCTAAATATATATTACTAATCTATATTTTAAAATTAATATATATATATATATACTTATTAATCTAAATTTAAAATATATAAAATACTAACTTGATGTCGAGTAGCGTCTGACTTCAAGCTTTCACTCACGTACGATGCTTGCAAGTCTTCGAAACAATTAACAAGCACTATAAAAATAAAAATCAATAACATTAATAAGTTATATCAAATTAAAAAATAAAATTATAAAATTACATATACAATATAATTTATACTTACCAAATTTAAATGAAGAGTAATTTTGTGTAGAGTGAAGGAGGAGAGAATAGTGAGAATGAGGTTTTAGAGAGAAGTTGAATGTGAAAAAATGAAGTAGGAGGGTGAGAAATATATATAGGATTGGCCTTGGGCATTTGTTGCGGCCAAAGCAGCCACAATGCCAACGGATCTAAGGATTTTGTGGCAGCCTAGGCGGCCAGAAACCACAACGAACATATTGCCTTTTGTGGCGGCCTTTGCCACCAGAAAAGCTAACAGCTAGTCCATTTGTGACGGCCTAAGCGGCCAGAAATGCCAGCTGGAATTGGGCGTTCTTTGTGGCGGCCTTTGCAGCCACAAACGTCACGTGTGCATTCCTTTGTGGCGGCCTTTGCAGCCATAAACGCACTGGTCTTCTCAATCTTTTGTGACGGATTTGGCCCTCACAAAAGTCATCCTTTGTGGCTGTAAAAGCCCTCACAAAATCCAGAAATATTTAATTGGATTTTGTGAGGGCTTAGGCAGCCACAAAATCCAATTAAATATTTAAAAATTTGTGAGGCTTTTTCAGCCACAAAAAATGACCAATTTCAATTTTAGCCTTTGTGAGGGCTTTTTCGGTCACAAATTTGTGAGGATTTTATTCGGCCACAATATTTATAAAGTTGGCCATAAATATGTGTTTTTCTTGTAGTGTTTATCCATTTCATACATTGTCAATTTAGTCTTTAAACAAACACTTTTTCATTAGTTTAGGTTTTAAACTATTAAAATCAATTGAAATGTCCTTAAACTATTTCTTCATTCATTAAGCTAGTGTCTCTGTTATTTTCATTCGTTATGTGACCGTTAATAGTCTCTAAACTATGAACATACTTTAAAGTATCTCTAAATAAAAGTAAAACAGTAATTTAGTCTCTACAGTTCAATTTTTGTTTTTGATTAAACACCTCGTCTGTAATATTCTATAATCGCTAACTCATCATCTTAAAGACAGAACGACATTTGAATTTGTCTTTTAACACTTATTCTAAATTGTTATACGGTTAAAAACTAGAGAAAAAAAATAGTAGATCATTAAACCATAAAAATTAGTAAATCGGTAAAATCCTATCATAAAGTTATATTTTGAACTTTAAGAAATGTGTCTCTTTTAATTCACATTGTCTTACCTAAGCAATCTTCCTTAGCATATGTTTCTTTACCAATTACTCTAAGATGAACTGTAGAACTATTATATATAATTATGAAAAGGAAGCTCACATTTACTCTTTTTTTTCTCTTCTAGATTATTGGGCCTTTTTTTTTGTTTCTTTTATTTTCAAGCAAAATATTTTTCTAGTTATTGTTACTTTATTTGGGACCAAGATGTAAAATTCATTTTTAATTATTGTAAATCAAAAGCTACAACACTAATGAATCAAAAGGTACGAACTAACTTAAATGTAATCTAAACATTAAGCCATTAAGTAAATATCGTATATATAATAAGATTATTTAGAATAAGTGTAAAAATCCAATACAAATTTTGTTTTGTTCCTAAGATGTATTAAGGATTAGAGATGAGATGAGTTGTTTAACAAAAAAAATTGAACTTTGAAAGACTAAATTGTTGTTTGTTTAGGGTCTGTTTTGAAGTATATTTATAGTTTAGGAACTCCTAACGATCACTTTATAGATATAATTAACAGATGGACTAACTTGATGGATGGAAAAATAGTTTAGAGGTCTTTTAGTTATTTTTAAATAGTTTATAAACTAAATTGGTGAAAGAGTGTTTGTTTAGAGACAAAATTGATCATTTATTTTTTATAAATTAGTGGATCTTTATGGTTGAATATGTACAATCATAACAATATATATACAAGAAAATGATAGGAATTTTTTTTAATAATTTTTATATAATAAAATTAGAATCGTAGAAAATAAAATAATTGTCTTTTTAAATTTTCTCACTTTTGTTACTCATTAGTATCTCATATTTGTGAGGAAAAACAAAAACAATCAGAAAATTTTTCATAAAAATCTATTATCAATAATTCTTCGTCCTTATCCTCTGTTTAAAAGGTAAAATTTTATGGTTGTTTCAATTTTTCAAGTTTATAAGTTTAGAACTTTATTAAAACCATAATAATGATAGTGTGAGATGTTATTGCCCCTTATTTGGATTGTTATTTTTGCTACAATTATATTATAGTTTTGATTTGAGTTGAAATTTAAATATATATATAAAAGGAGAATTTGAAGTAAGAGGAAAATTCTAATAAAAGATAAAAACAAATTAATTAATAACCATACGAGTAGAACCAACGATTTGGATCTTACTCTTTTTTTGCATACACCCTTTTTAATTATTTCAAGCATGTTCGATGGTTGTTTAACACATTTCAAATGTTGTACTCCCCCGACTTTTAAATAAGTGGTATCAGAGTTGGTGGGAAGCAAAAATTAAAGACAACTCGAATCAAGTAGATCAAGTCTAGTGGTCAGATTATTCGTCTCACTTAAAATAATAGAACGTTAAATTTAATTCTTAAGATTTTATATTATTTTTAAACTCTTCTTTTAATAAAATTAATAACTAATTATTAATTATTTTAAAAAAATACAATTAACAACTGTTACATCATTAAAAATTGACCACTTAAATATTTTTCATAGATTTATTTCATTTTAAAGGATTTTAAGTCTTATTTGCATGGACCAAAAGCCAACGTCTTATCATAAAAAAAGGTTTTTAATTAAAATATTCCGTAAATGCGAATGGCCAAATTTGCAAGTTGATCCAGCAAATATTTCTAGGCCAGAGGAATTAAAGTCACGTTCTTCAATGCACCCAAAAGCAAGGAAAATTGAATTTTTGCATCTAAGGTTTAGATCTATGCTTCTACATTTGTAATTTTTGTCTATAATTTTTCTAAAATATCTTCATAGTTAATATTAAATGTAAATATTTTTGGACAATTCACATATATCCTTTTTGAAAAATCTACAAAAGTAATTTTTTTATCTAAAATTCTTGAACTGTAAAATTTGATAGTTTTCTCATGATTATTTTTTCAACTATTTTTTTTACCTTCCAGAAATTTTGAAAGCAATTTTTTTGTCAATTGGAAATTTTGAAAACAAAAACTTTAGTAGGTAAAAAAATTTCTCAAATTATTTTTTTTGCCAATCAGACATTTTTTAAAAACAAAAAATTTTAATAGGGGATAAATAGATCCATAAAAATAGTAAAAGAAAAATTGAGTTTACATAGAGGGAGTAGAAATCAAAGTGAGAATCTAAGCACGCCTTCTACAAAGTGAATTCAACTTTGTCAATTTCTCCGGCGCCCTAAGCTGTTATTGTCCCAGTCTACAATACCCTCCTTAGCTGGCCATGCCCTGTCCCCCGCGTATCGATACTAGTCATGTCCCTATAATGATTTACACACTAAACTATTGATTTCGGTCCAAACTTGGCAGCTAGCCGCACAAACAATCCCATGAATTTTGTTATTACTAAGAGCCAAACATCATCCTAATTGGAATAATAAAATTACAACGCGTTATCTAGCTGGCACACCTCCACCAGTCACTCTACTTCCTCCCTCATAATCTTACTTCACCCAATAAGCACTCCACTTTTTATTACCTCTCCTTCTTCCCAGTTTCCTTTCCACTATAAATACCGAAAACCTCACCCTTCCATTTCATCACCTCAACTCGATCACAGTATTTCACACAAGAAACCCCTTCTTCTTCTTAATCTGGTTTTTCTCCATACAAAAGACAAATGGCCTCTCTTAATACAAGTGTAATCTTCACAGTTTTTCTCACAATTTCTCTACTTCATTTAATTTCAGCTAGACAACTAATTGAATCAGACCAACTACGTAAGTTTCAATACCACAAAGGCCCTCTCCTCACTGGAAAAATTTCTATCAACCTTATTTGGTATGGAAAATTCAAACCATCCCAACGAGCAATAATCACAGATTTCATAAATTCACTCTCTTCTACCAAACAAACCACAACACTAGAACCTTCAGTTGCCACGTGGTGGAAATCAACAGAAAAATACTACCACCTCACCAACAACAAGAAATCAGTTAATCTCGCTCTCTCCCTCGGTGCTCAAATTCTTGATGAGAATTACACTTTAGGCAAATCACTCACAACTAACCAAATCCTAAAACTCGCATCTAAAGGACCACAAAAAGACTCTATTAACATTGTTCTTACCGCTGCCGATGTTGCAGTTGACGGTTTCTGTTCAAGTAGGTGTGGGACCCATGGTTCGTCTAATGGTGCACGCGTGAATGGCAAGAGATACAAATTCGCGTACATTTGGGTTGGGAATTCAGAAACTCAGTGTGCTGGTCAATGCGCGTGGCCATTTCACCAACCAATTTATGGTCCACAAAGCTCACCATTGGTTGCACCAAATAACGACGTGGGTCTTGATGGAATGGTTATCAATGTTGCTAGTTTATTAGCAGGAACAGTAACTAATCCTTTTGGTAATGGATATTTTCAAGGACCTAAAGAAGCTCCTTTGGAAGCTGCTTCTGCTTGTACTGGTGTTTATGCTAAAGGTGCTTACCCTGGTTATGCTGGGGATCTCTTGGTGGACCCCGCTACTGATGCTAGCTATAATGCAAATGGCATTAATGGAAGGAAGTATTTGTTGCCGGCTCTTTTTGACCCTAAAACCTCAGCTTGTTCTACATTAGTATGAAGAAAGATAATGTTTTAGTTGTTAGGAAATATAGATTCTTGATTTTTTCATTCAATTTATTATTACAATGTCGAAAATTATTATAGTAGTGTTACAAATTTATAGTACTAGAAATTTAATATATCATAAATTATATCAGCGCAATTTTTTTTTCTTATGTTTAAGGCATAAATGAAGAGTGCAATGGGATAAAGTATGTGAAGAATTTTGCCATCTAAAACAAGGGTAATTATAGAATTTAAATGTTATATAATTTTTATTATTTGTTTTAGTTTATTGTATGAAATTGGGTCACCATAATTTTTTTTTTAATCAAAGAACACCTAAATTGATGAGTCGATTATTTTCACTATTAATGATATTGATTAACCAGTAAAGACAATCGTTGTTGTTGTTGTTAAGTCTTTAAAATTTTATAGGTCTTTAAAAATTTTAAATTTATTAAGACTAAAACTTTTCACTTTAAATATAAAGGATATTTGTTCATTGCTTTTTACTTGGAAAATGTTCGGCCTGTGTTTTTTATTTAGCCACTTCATTTTCAATTTTTAAACAATGCACTACACTTGCAATGTATCTTTTTGGAAATTTGATTAGTATATGAAAAAAAAAGTTCCCCGCCCAAAATTAAAATAATTTGGGAAGAGGAAAGGCAAGCAACCGGTACAAGTCGGACTAGACGGTGAAAAAGGGTACAATGGCAACAGATTCAATGCATTCTACAAGCATCGGGTTGAAGATGGTTTTCATAGGAGCGAAGACAATGAAAACATTAAGGGAGAGACAAAATCAAAATCAATTTATGTTATTAATTTCCCCACATAAGCTACTTTGAAGGATCTGAAGGAAGGGATAAAATCGTGTGGTATGCTGGTTGATTTTTTTCTTTCAAATCGATTAAACTATAAGAGACAGAGATTCATAATTGCTAGGTTTGTGAAGGTGAAGGACGTTGTAAAACTTGTCAAAGCTATTCAAAATGTATAGTTCAGTACTTTTAAATAGTGGGTAAATGAAGCACATTTTGATAGGGAGCGGGAGGCAAGAAGGATTGGTGGAGGCATAAACGTGCTTTAGAATGTTGCTGCAACTTTCAGATATGGTAAAGACCAAACATACCAAAGAGCTAGGGAATTGGTGAGAGGTAGAACTACAAACTTCTCATACGTAGATATGGTGCGTAAAAAACAAAGAGCTGATTGGCGTTCGAAGGAAACTATAAGTACACATAATCATAACAAAGATTGGTGTGGTATCAGATTTAAGACCAAAATGGAGAATTTGGAGTGGACGAAAAGGGGGTGTGTGGGGGAGTTTCGATGATATGGAAATGGCCTTAGTCACTTCATTGTGAGTCATACCCATGGGGGGTCGCAAAGTTTTTATTTACGGTAATGTAACTATGGATGTGAAGGGGACGATGGAAGAGGGAGCTGAATTTCTTAGTGCATTATTTGAATCTATTGAGGAATGGACTCTAGAAACGACATCTTTGGAACAATGTGGGTGGTTTTGATTTTGTGGTGTGCATATTCATGCATGGAGTATTGATATCTTTAAGGATTTGTCACACACGGTTGGTAAATTTGTGAAGGTCAATGAGTGCACCGAGAAAAAAAATCGCTTAGATTTTGCACGAGTTGTTATTGAGACAACACATTTTGAGTTAAGTAATCGTTTTATTCAATACTCCATGCAACTGGAATTGTGGAAGAACAATTCTTCGGTCCAGCATTTGATTTTGAGGGGGGAGGATGTCGCATAGAGGGTCGATGATTCAGACTCAAATACAGGTTTAGGTCCGGATTCGTTAGATTCGCCCCGAAATTTGGAGTGCTATCACCTAGGAATTCCCCACCCGAATACCTCCAAGGTATAACAATCTTGCCTTAAGGCTCAATAGCAGACAACCACAATCAAGCTCATTTTGTTGTACTTCCCTGGAATCACTAGACTTGTCAGACCCTACCTATATGATGACAAAATAATCTCCACCATACAAATTCTCAGTATTTATTTTCTCCCATAGTTAGCTTAGACTACTCCATTAAGAGCATCA
This sequence comes from Cicer judaicum, assembly GCA_037974835.1. Lineage (NCBI taxonomy): Eukaryota > Viridiplantae > Streptophyta > Magnoliopsida > Fabales > Fabaceae > Cicer > Cicer judaicum. Next base: position 7,575,361 of record JBBPBS010000361.1, read on the forward strand.
TCTTTAAGAATAATCACTATCTCATCAACTATGGAGTACTTCAATATTCTCATCACAAATTTACAAGATCATTAATCATACATAATCATGATCATCTATAAACACATCACAATTTTATAACATCACTATCATCAATCAAAAATCATCATTGTCATCACGTAAACATATATCATACCATGCATCCATCTTTAATAATCATATCACATAAATTTGTCTAATCAAACATATGTACATAATTTTATTCGACATCAAACATTACAATAATGACAAATATCAACTACCTCACAGGTATCAACACCTTATAAACATTTCTATTTCGCATTTTAATCACGCAATTCTCATATTTCACATTAATCAATTTATCTCTCAAAGAGCTACTACTGTACGTAGCGAACCCCTGATGAATTAATGGAAAATATGATTTTCCCGCTCATCTCACAATATATTATACTCATGAATTCAAACGCTCTCTCTCACCCCTTACCTTATTCTGACACTTTCACACATGATTACCATTCCACGAGCAAACAATCTTTGTTCTTTGATTTTTTGTCCTTCAATCGATCTAATTCAACAGTTTATGGGTAAAAGTCAAAATAAATTATGAGAAGATACTCTAAAAATTATATTTCAAAATTTGGTCAAGAAAAATTACCATAAATCAGAAAACCAATCATTGGATAATATATCAACTTTTCACGCGATCGATCTAGTATTGGTTTCACTCAAATCGGACTTATGGTGAAGAAGAACAATGCAAAATAACAAATTTTACAAACGGATAAATTGGGTATTTTAGAGAGAAATTGAGGTTGTTAAAAATCTAGAAAACTATGTTTAATTGACTAGCTAAATAAGTAAAATAAGATACTGAAATTTGGACGAAAATGGAGAAACTTTTATGGGATAATCATCGATGAACGGTACCAATTTTCTTCTTTTTCTCTAAATGTACGATTGCCCTATTTTTTGTCGAGGTTACACTCTGTTTCTCACGCCTTTCATTCTTGTTATTTTTAATTAATATTTTATTATTACTTAAATAGATTTTACTCTTATATATGTATAATCCATAAAACACATTTTACTTCTTTCTTCTATTTATTTTTATTTTTTTAAATAAATAAAAACAGTTATCCAAACTATTTTTTAACATTTTAAAAAAAATATAATTTAATTACTAAAATCTTACTAATATTTTATAAAATAAAGTAATTAAAGTAATTAATCTTTTAAAATACATTAATAATCAAAACCCTCGTATTTAAAATAATTCCTATAATAATACTTATTTTTTCAAATAGTCAAATTAAAATATTACTATCGTTAGAGAATAGTCGAAATTATAAAATAAATAAATATAACATCAAGACTTTATATTAATTACTAAATCATAATAAATATATATAAAATTACAATGTCATAACAAGTATATAAAAATAAAGGAAATCAAACACCTTATCACTACTATCCCAAAATAATTATTTATAAAATAATAACTAAAAATAGAAAATATATAGTTATAAGTAATTGAAATATAACTACGTGCATACTTATCATCAGTCAAACGCACATAAAATATTACATTAATTAGGTACTTGTAAAAACGCATAAAATCTTTTTATTTAAAATATTACACTAAAATACTATCATTTTTTACAAATATATATCAAATAATAAAGTATAATATTTATTATTTATATCGTTCATTTCATCTAATATTTATAAAGCTAGCACATTATAGAAAGCATTCATATAATGAAAATTAGTCAAAAAATTTATCATCATATATTCTAAAATAATTTTAACATCAAATTAATTATTTAAAATTGTATTTAACTAATAAAATAATTTATTATAAAATTTATGGTGTAACACCATGAGATAGAACTAGTTGAGGATGAACCAAAGAAAAGGTTAAAGTCGCTCGCTCTCAAATCTAAGGGCAAGAAAACCCATTCCAAATCTAAGGGCAAGAAAACTCATTCCAAATCTTTACAAGCTAAGGAAGAATCATATTAAGTTGACTTTTACGTCTAGAGTAAAAAATCAAACAATAAAGGAATATCCTTGATTTCACTAATGTTCTAGCACATGTGGAATAACACGAAGAACACACTTCCAATAAAAGAATTTAGACGATCCAAAGATAGCAAATGAAGAAAAGATAAATCAATAAAGAAATATATCTTCTTCTATGAGTGCAAAAAGCCAGTACAATATAAATCAAAATGTCACAAGTTTGAGAAGCGAAGTTCTATGAAGAAAGACTTTAGAGGAAAAAAGAAAAGTTAGATGGCTCCCTGAGATAATTCTCAGGACATATTTGATGAAAATGAAAAACAAACAAATATGACTTTGTTGTCTAGTGTTCACTGTGACTCTATTGTTGAATTAGTTAAGGTAGAAATAGAGGTATTTTCGACTCTTATTCATGATGAAGTTATCACCATGTTAAATGAATTTCTAAATAATAGCCACAAAATTTCCTCTAAACTTAAAATTTACAAAATGATTCATTCCCTTGTATTGGATGAGTACAAAACCCTTGAAAATCAGACTCTGAATAGTTGTAACTTTTTTAAGTACGAAAAGAGTTTCCCTAGAATTTCTCTCAGATGACATAGATATAAGCAAACAAACATCTATGAGCTATGGTGTTAGAAAAAAAATAGTAGATGTATAACTCAAGAACCAAAGGAGGAACCAAAAATAAATAAATAAACTGAACCTTGTGTTTGTATTGTTTTCAGAAAAGTCATGAGAAAAGAACTTGTCCTATGTTAACGTTGAAATCTTGAAAAAAAAAAAAAGAAACATTTCAAAACTAAGAAACTAAGACCTAATCAATTGTGGGTACCTAAAACAATTATAATCTATATTGCAAATATCTATAGTAACAAGATTGAAACACCAACCATGGTTCCTAGATAATGGACGACCACGACACATGTCATGAGATAAGCTTATATTCTAAGACCTGACTCTATAGGATGGAAGATATGTCAAATTTGGAGGAAATCCAAAAGGAAATATAATAGGTATTGGCATAATAGGTAATGGTTCTATACCCTATATAACAAATATTTTACTTGTGAAAGGATTAATGCATAACCTATTGAGCATAAATTAATTAAGTGATAGTGGTTATGACGTTGTCTTCAATTAAAAGTCCTATAAGATTATTAGTCAGAATGATGGATCCATACTCTTTACTAACTTAATTAAGTGACAGTGGTTATGATGTTGTCTTCAATTAAAAGTCCTATAAGGTTATTAGTCAAAATGATGGATCCATACTCTTTACTTGTCAAAGAAAACACAAGATTTATAAAATAAATTTCTTTTATTTAGGAAAATAAAAAGTAAAGTCTCTCATGTTAGTAAATTAAGAACAAATAATATCGCACAAAAGATTGAAGCATGCTAAGTCGAGAATTATCTTAAAGTTGAACAAACTCAACCTTGTTAGAGGGTTGCCAAACTTGAAATATAAATCAAATGTTTTTTGTGAGAAATATTTGGAAGAGTAAACATACAAAATTATCTTTTGTTCAAAAGATGTTATTTTCACTTTTTGACCATTTGAAATCTTACGCATTAATTTATTTGGTCTTATAAGGAAAGCCTCTATTAGTGATAAAAAGTCTTCAATCATAATTGTTGATGACTAAATAAGATGGACAACTATAGAGTTCTTAAGATACCAAGATGTGTAACATAAAGTATTTAATATCTTCTATAAACAAGTGTCAAATGAAAAATAATTTTGTTTCACAAAAACTCGTAGTGGTCATGCTGGTTAGTCTGAAAACAAACCTATTGAAATTTTTTGTGAAGTGAATGGAATTTTACACAATTTCTCCTCCCTTAGAACACAACAATATAACGGTGTTGTAGAAATGAAAAACAAATTTCTATATGAAATGTCACACATCATGATACATGAATTTATTTATGCAAAACATCTTTGGGAAGGAACAATAAATAATGCAATATATATATATATATATATATATATATATATATATATATATGACATATTAGAAATAAGACTTTTTATGAACTACGGAAGAAATAAAATCCAATATTTTTTATTATCACCAATTTTGTTGTTCTTGCTTTATTTGGAAATACAAATGAAAATCTTGACATCTTTGATTCAAGATCACATAAGTGTATCTTTATGTTATACTCTAAACACTCAAAAGCATATAAAGTTTACAATAAATAAATTTTAGTTGTTGAGGAAACATACATGTCCCCCTCGTATGAAATCAGAAGAACAAGCAACAACGTTCCATTTGTTAGTCAAAGTTAACCAAGACCCAATAATGGATGGATATATATATTATCACATCCTAATAGTCAGATCATAGTAGATGTGAGTGACCTACGAAGTCCAAATCTGCATTCAAAGAAAAGTCAAACCCCTTTTTCCTGTGTTTCCAACACCTATAATTTCTATTAGAGCCCTATCTTTTGATTGAGCTCTTTACCGTGTAAGAAAAATATTATTTTCTATTGGAAATATTATTTATATGTTGGAATCAAGTTGATTTTATTCTTAGAGTTTTGATGATAACAAAAGTATTTTATGATAACAATATATTTGACTTCAAAGAGTATGAAAGAAAATTCATGTATTTGTAGAAAATCTATAACAAGATTTGATTCGAATTTATAATTAAAGAAAATCTATAGTAAGATTTGATTCATATTTATAATCTTTGACCAAGTTGAAAAGAAGATATAGCCAAGTTTTGAAGAAGATTTGATCAACATTTTATGAAGAATTGATCAAGATTTATTTACAACAAAAAACAAATGTAATCAATCTGAAGAATTTACAAACTCAATCTGAACGAAATAGGAACATAAGAATTTACAAACTTAACCTAAGAAAGATACAAATCTTAATTAAACAAGGACTAAATTGAAGCCCAAATTTTTACTATATATAGATACTCAAGGCTGAAGAAGAAAAGCATTGAAAAACAGAAAATAGCAGAAGAACTCAAACTCAAAATTCCAATTTCATCTTAGAGTTCAAAAAGAGAAACACTTGTTAAGGTTGGAAATATTTTCCAAGTGTTCTTTTCTTAGAGTGTGAGAGTTATTTTTGTTATCAACTTTCTTAGAAGCAAACACTTAAAGTTCCAATATTTTGTATCCAACCCGATAGTAGTTTAGTTCCTTCTTCAATATGGAGTTGTCAATTATTAGGAGAAGGCTTGGCTTGTAGGGTTAAGGTGGTGAATTTCTCAAAAGTCTATGGTTGTTAGGATGTTTAGGAAGACTGGTTTGGAGGATTAGGTGTTTTATAATTAAAGGTTTTTGAATTGGTGATTTAAAGCTTCTGAATGAAGGGACTGGATGTAGCCAAGTTAGTGGTGAACTAGGATAAATGTATGTGTCAAATTATTTATGCTTTCATTGATTGGGAAACACAATTCAACTCTCTTCTCTTGTTTGCACCTTCAATTGGTATTGGAGTTCAGTCTCAAGATTGAGTACTTTACAGTGTTTGAGGAAGGATCTAAGGGTTCAACATGTCTAGTTACAATGCATCAACAAATGAAGAAATTGAGGTCTTTCTGAATTTACTTGATATGATTTAATTACTGTTGTAAATGATGTTTAAAATAAGAATCACAAATTGACTTTAAAATTGAAAACACTTAGGAAAGAAAATACAAATCTAACTAAAAGGTTAATGTTTTAAAGAATCAAAGTGCTAAATTTAAAATAGAAAATGCAAATATGAAAACTGATATTATGAACTTAAAATAAAGAATGCAAATCTAAAAAATGATATTGCAAACTTAAGGCTAAAAATCTAACTCTGAAAAGTAATTATATTTCAACATTAATTGAAAATAACACATGTAACTCTGATAAGCGGGAATAAGTATTTCATGATTTCCTTGATAATGGTGTGGAGAGAAGCAAATATGTATCTATGATTTATGGGGTTATCGGGAGTGGTAAAAGAGTAATAGGATTTCAAGAAAAGTAACTAAATCTAAATTTATTCCCTCTGATGATTTCTATACTATTTCCTATAAGAAATGTCACACTAAAATATCTTGTCCTATACTAACCACATGGAAAGACAAGAAACTTTTAAGATCTAACAAGCAAGAACGTCCCAACCATATTTGGGTACCAAAGGAGAAAATCGTTTATGTTGCATATGTTCTAAGCAACCAAATTGAAACACCAGTCATGGTGCTTGGTCAATGGATGTTTGCAATATATGACAGGAAAAAAGTCTATGTTCCAAGACCTACCAAACAGAAGCCAACTGACTCTGGTAGAAGAAAGACTCGTCAACACAATACCTATCAAAACCAGAACCATATGATGAACTAGAAATATCAGAAAAAGTTGGAGTACCAACATAATCAAAACTGGTAGTGAAATCAGAGATATCAACAAAATCAAGATTGATAGATGATAATAATATTTGGGCACATGTTTCTAACTTTTTAGTTTGGTATTTTAAAAGTTCTTTACATCTTAGAATAATTTTTTAGGTTTGATTTCTAAACTTTGGGTCGAAATTGAATACGCTTGTTTGATTGACTAAGCTTGTTTGATTAATTCTATAGTCAAATAAGAATTGACTACGTTTGTTTGATTAATTCTATAGTCAAATAAGAATAGAATTGACTACACATGTTTGATTAATTCTATAGTCAAAGAAATCGAATTCACATAGGATTGACTACAGTTGTTTGATTAATTCTATAGTCAAATAAGAATAGAATCACAAATTAGAAATTAAACTCATTGATAGAATTTGTTATAGGTTTGAAACTTGAATAAGTGGATTAATCGTTTTGCTCATTTGTTAAAACAAAAATCTAAAAACAAACCCTTTCTAATTTCAACTTTCAATTTGGTTAATATTATTATATTAGAAGTCTTTGTGAAAGGACTCGAGTTATTACCTCTATTTACATTTTATCATTTGTATTTGACCCATGTGCGACAATGGATCAATAGAGAAATCACACATATCAACAAAAATGGAATTACCAGAAGAATCAAAATTACCATCAGTTCCAAAATTACCATAGGAACCCAATACATAAGCAAAAATAAAAATGTCAGATGAGCAATCAGAATTAGGAGTCTTCTTTGAGTACTCAAATCAAATTCATCAAGACTACAAACCTAGATGAGAATTCAAATCCCTTTGTTCTGACTCTATAATAAGATAATATGCAAAACCAAAATATGAAAACTAGAAAAGAAGAACTTAGATGGTTTTTAGAGTGAAACTGAAACTGTTGACATATAAATTATATTTTTCTTTAAATTTAAATACTGTATGATATTATATTTACTATGATAACAAAAAGCTTGATCTTAAAAATTAAAGCTATATAAGTATTTTGCAGGTTCCCAAAAATTTAGTGGTACAAGAAGATCCACATAATCTGAACACTTCAAAGAGAGAAACACTTATTAAGGTTATAAATATTTTCTATGTGTTCATTTCTTAAAGTGTGAGAGTTATTATTATTATTTGCTTTGTTAGAAGCAAACATTTAAAGTTCTAATCATTTGTATCCAACCAGATAGTCGTTTAGTTTCTTCTTCAATATGCGGTTGTCAGGTTGTTAGGAGAAGACTTGACTTATAGGGTCAAGGTGGTTAGTCTCTCAAAAGTCAGGGGTTGTTAGGATGTTTGGGAAGACTGGCTTAGTGGGCCAGGTGCTTTGTAAATCAAGGTTTTTGAATTAGTGTATCAAAACCTTTTGAATGAAGGAACTTGATGTAGCCAAGTTAATGGTGAATCATGATAAATATATGTGTCAAATTATTTATCCTTTCATTGTATCCTTCTTTTGAATCCGATTGCTTGTTATCTAAGTAATTCATAAAAACCAACTAACCTTCATCAAATTAGCAAAAAGTTATCAACTTTGGCAAACATAATTCAAACCCCCTTTCTCCTGTTTGCACCTTCATTATATGGTATGACATGTTGTATGTTTTTTGTTCAATCTTATTTTCAATTTACTTTCAACATTCAAATTTTAAAAATTCTTTTAAAAAATTGGTTTAACAACAAGATATTTAAATGAGGTTATTTTATATTCAAATACCTTTGTTAGAACGAAGTTGATTTGAAGAACTATGATCGTACTTATTTTGATGATAACTAAATCATTTGTGGGAATAATCTAAAGCACTAACATTCTCATTAAGTATGTAGCTCCCAAATCAAGTGAAGAACCGATCAAACTTTTCTATGAAATACTTTTGTTAATTAAGGTGAACGGGAACTGATACGCGCTTCTTTCAACTATAAGTAATGATCTGATTTGTCGTCATTTGTTGACTACAAAATGCATGTGATCATATGCATCTGATAATCGCATCAAACATCTAATCGTGTGACTCTAGCAACTTGCAATCATTTCTTGAAAAACATGAGTAACAATGCACTACAATAAGCTTAATACAACTTTGTTTTACATAGTGATGAGAAATATTTTTCTAAAAGGACATCTTTGTAAACTCCCTCTTCTAAGAGATTATTTTTAGAAAACCTATACCTATTCTTTGGTAACGTAGCTTAGTAGTGGATGCATCCTTCAATAGCTTGACTGCACTAAGCTATTAGGTTGAGAAGATTTGAAAGCAGTAGATTTACTTGTAGGAGATCAGTTGAAGTGTAATTCAGTGGTGATTTAGTTGATTAAATCCTTCAAGTATAAGGATTGGACATAGCTGTCGTGTTGGTGGTGAAACACGATAAATTAGATGTGTTATTCTATTTTTTTTCTGTTTATCCTCCCTAATCTATTTACGTTGGTTCAATCTTTTTTCAAATGTTTTAAAAATAAAACACGATTCAATCCTCATTTCTTGTGTTTCTCGTTCTACAAACCTCATCATCTAGTCAAACTCTTGGAAACGTTAGATTCTCAAAAGAGATACTTTGGCAATCTTCTAAGTGCAAATAATAAAGTTATTCCTCTATTTGTTTGAAGAAAAGTTATGCGCCTCTAGTGAATAATGTGCTTAAATCATATGAGAATAGTTATTATGAAGTGAAAGTAAAATAACAAGGGATTGCATCGTCGATTAGAACATTATCTAAATGAGAAGTTGGCTAACTTAGGTAAAAAAGAATAAAGACAAATTTATTAAATCATCCTTGTTTATCATTGTTTATCATTGAGTTAGGCACTCTGTAATTTCTTTCAATTTTTAAAGTTAAATTTCAATTTTTAATTTTATAGTACTTGTTTGGTTTTTCTTATATGTTTATGCTTGTCTACCATATCTTCTATCTAGGTTTTTCGAGGAAATAATTTCATTCCTTTTTTGTGTGTGTTTCTTCTGTTTTATTTTTTTTCTGTGTTTAGTAAAGCCATTCCTTTCTCGTATTTGCTTTAATAGCTTGCTTGTAAGCTAAAGTAGCGGTGGTACAGATTATGGGTGAGAAAAGTTCAGTTCTGAACTAAAACCATTTGAAAATTAAACCGAACTAGTTTCCAGTTTGGAAAAATTGAACCGCACCGGTTTTCAGTTCAAAAAATTGAACTGAACCATTTTACAAATTGGTGAACCGGTTTATTATTTTGAACCGAACCAATTCACCTTAGTTTTTTGTTCATATAGACCACAATTTACACAAATACCACACTGACCGGGAGCCTTTCATATCATGAGATATAGTCTTAGTTGAATCATCATCAAACCGAGATAACAAACAACCATCCGTAGGCATACAAATCTCAAGGCACATATTATCAATTAAAACTAAGATCTCGTGATAGAAAGGACCGTAGCAAGGATCAATAGTCTGATGTTTTCTGATACACAAGATCCTTATGATTGAGGCGAGTGTAGAGCATACTTGCATCTCTTACAGGGTGCTTATGATATGAACATAATAGCTAGAGCTTTCAGAAAGAAAAGAAAACTTAGAAGAACATGTTAGTATTCAAGAACACTTAGGATTTTATTTCAAGTTCACTCTAATTCCATATGTTACAACACACCTCCTTATATAGCCAAGGAGTTTCATAAGAGACAAATTGTAAACTATTTATGATTATGCCAAGATAAGCATTATTGGAATGCTTTATCATGATGGGAGACATAATCATGACACCTTTTGATTATTATGCCATAATTATTTTGACTATAATGTCATTATGGAAGACATAATTATGACACCTTTTGACTATTATGCCATATAGGCATAATTGTGACATATTTGGACTATTTTGCCACATTATTATCACTATTTTACATAGGCATACGAAAATACCATAATTATACAGCACACATACATGACTCTCTTGACACATATTCATGACTTTCGTGACTTATTATCCTTTACGGATAGGCTCGTGACTCGGAGACATATTCTGATCAGACAAGTATCCTTCAGTGAGATAATTACGAAAATAGTCTGGCTCATACTGCCACATGTCTTCTAGCATTTCTCTCAAAGATTCTTCATGAAGACTCTCTGAAGTGTCAACATCCATTGAATTTTCTTCAAGATTCATTGCTGCAAATTGTTGTTCAATTTTTATTGCAGTGTTTTGTTCTTGTTGAGTAGAGCTTTCTCCAATTTGAATTTCCACTTCCTGCCATTGGGACCTCTTGAGGATTTTATGACCTTCTCCTGAGACTTCTTGAGGGTCAACTAGTTGCCACTGGGAATGAAGATTTCCATGACTAATGCAAGTTGTATCGACCTAGATATTAATAAAATTGAGATAATCTATTAATTCCTTTATGACCTTTAGACTTGGAGGATAATCATCAATGGTTTCCCAGATATCCGCATAATTTGAAGTAATGAGAAGTTTAGTCCTTGAATCAATTTGATATGGCCTATGTATGATGAAAACCGTTTTAAGTTTGCTTTTAGCATCCTGTGCTAATTTTCTTCCTTTAACCTCATCTAAGACTGATTCTAATTGTTTCCTCCATCATTCTAGTGGAGAGTACCATTGAAGTATAGTCTATATCAATGAGTTGTGGTTCTTTGGATCTATCAGATGGTTGTACATTGCTTCAGTCGGAACATAGGTAGACATGACGTACGAACTAGTTGCACACCAGATATACCACAAATGGTTTTCAATAAACTTCAGTCGTGGGTCTATCTTAAATGGTAAATAGAAGGGTGTGTCTATCTCTGAAAAGGAGACTGATCTGGAAACTTTTTCATCTCTTTCATAATCTTGGTCATGAAGTAAAAGAGGTTATTCTTGGCGTACTCTTTGAGTTGAGATGGTGAGAATGACGAGTCTACTCCAGGAGGAAAGTCTTTGATGGTAGAGCCATGGACTGGTAGTGGTTTAACCGTGAAAATAAGTGGAAAGACATGTTTTTTCGTGATGATCTGGATGGGTTTCATGGGCCTGGACAGTAAATCTGGAATCAGATTTTGATTTCCTTTAATATGTTTTACAGTAAAATCATATCTTGAAAACCAATCTTTGAGCCTAAGAGTTTGTGGATTTGGAGGCATCTTATTTTTAAATTCGAGAATCCTGGGAAAAGAAGAATTATCCATTTGGACCTCAAACTAATAACCCCTCAAGTGGAAATCGAATTTTTGAATTCCCAATTTGACGGAAAGTGCTTCCTTGAAAGTGGTGTGGTAATGTTTTTCGGCTTCCCTGAATTGACCACTCGCATGACCACAATAATGCTTTACTCCATTAATTTCTTCTATTAAGACCGCGCCCCAATAATGATCACTCGCACCAGTTTGCAGAATTCTTTTTCCATTTCATGGAATCTTTAGGGCCGGTGGAGTTTTTGCAATTCTCTTCAATGTTTTGACGGCTTCAGTATGCTTTGATTCCCAAGGCGGAGGATTTTTCTTAAGCAATTGTGACAGTGGGCTTGTGTATCTAGCAAGCTTTGGGATAAAATTTCTAATATAATTAATTATACCAAGAAATTGTTGGATTTGTTTGGTGGTGAGATTTTCATTAGGAAAATTTAATAGTTCTTGAGCAATGTGAGGTTGAGGTTGGTATTTTCCTTGAGAAAAATGCATTCCTAAAAAATCAATCTCTATTTGGGCTAGTTGGCTTTTCTTTTCAGAGAGCATTATTCCATGATCTTGGGCTATTTGGAAGAATTGACCCAATAACTATTAATGAGCCTTTTCATCTTTTGAGAATAACAAGACATCGTCGATGTAGATGAGAATACTATCGAGGATGGGTTCAAAAATTTTTGTCATGGCTTTCTGAAATAGCGAGGGGGCTACCTTAAGCCCAAACGACAATACTGTCCATTGATATTGGGCATTAGGAATGCAGAATGCCGTTTTGTAACGGTCCTTGGGATCAACACCCAATTGCCAAAATCCTGACTTCATATCAAACTTTGAGAAGATCTGAGCATCTTTGAGGAAGACGTTCATGGAAGAGGTCTTTGGAATAGGAAATTTATAGTCTTTTAGAAAATGATTAAGAGGTTTATAGTCAATTACCAACCTCTTTTTCCCTCTTATTTTTTCAGATCTCTTTTCTACATATAATGCTTGGCAAGCCCGTTCAGATACCGTGGGCTCTATCAGTCGTCGTCTGAGCAACTGATTGCATTCTTCCCGAGTCAAAGCTAAATATGACAGACTCATTCTTGGATGAATAGCTTTTGTTGGATTGATTTCTTCGTTGAGCTTGAAGGGAAGTTGGACAAAGAAGTCTTTATTCGTCCATAACGGTTTTGGATGAGAGAATTCTCCATGATTATCAGCACAAAGTTTCAGCAGTTTGGATTTGATTTCTTCATATCCAGCAAGGACTTCAGAAACGGAATATAGCTTTAATATTCCTGAATAGGGCTTAAAATCTCGTTTGTATTTGATTCATGTAGGGAGAATCTGAAGCCTATTTGCTGCTGAATAAACATCCATTCCCACAACAATGTCTTTATTTGGAAGGCTGCTACCAATGACCTTCATCCAAACTATGCATTCTGGGAAGAATCTGATACCAATCTTTTCTTTCGTCATTAGATCTGTTCTGAAAGTTTTGCCATCTGCTGCTACAAAGTATGCAGCATGCTTCGCCCATGCTTCCGTAGGGAGGATGCTTGGGTTCATCATTGTTATTTGTACACCAGTGTCCATGTAAGCTATGACTTTCTTGTGGTGAGAAAACATCGAGGTGAGGACATGGATTTCAACGCAAGAGAGAGGGGGAGTAGGTAACGTGCTTCCTATTTCTTTAAATGAGTAAATAGGAAAACGCCTGTCATCTCCGGATTCAACAGATGATGCCTCATCTGAAGAAGAGTTATTTGAGGAGGAATCTTGAAGAGAAAAAACTGTGTGTTCGTCGGCAGAGCTTTGTTCAGAAAACAAGGATTCTAGATCGCCTTCTAGCGGTTGGAGGGAGTTGATCATCTTGGCAGCTTTGTTGGATTTGTTGGGACATCTTTTAGAAAAATGTCCTTTTTCTCCACAAACAAAGCATCTTTGATTTTCCTTTTTCCCCCTGAACGACTTTTTTCTGAAATTATTTAAAGCTTTCCTTTTTCTTACTTTCTTGAAGATCTTGGAAGGTTTGGTGAAACCTTTCTGATGATGTTTCTTTCTTCTCGAACAACTGCATTTGTTATCTTTGCACTTGTCTCCAGGTAGGGTTTCTTGCAAGCCTTAATGAATTTGGATTTTTGTTGTACTATTTCTGAGAAATGCTGGTGCAACCTACATAGCTTTTCAAGTGCTTCTAATGTTATCTGATGTATCTAGCCAAGACTCAAGGCTTTTATATCCTTTTGGGCCGCTGTTATCATTGTATGGATTTCTAACTGCAGTTCTTGAGGTAGGGAAGAGATGTATGTGTTTTTTAGACTATGGTCATTAAATCCCTTGAGGACATAATATATCTGGGTCATTCTTTGATAATGTCTTTCAAGATCTTTGACCTTGAGGGAGCAACACCTCATCTCATAGAACTCTTGTCTGTTCTTCCTATCGAATATCTTCACATCGCCAATAAATTCACTGTGAAGAATTCCAAGGACAGCAGCAGTGTTTACTAATTTGTGTAACTCATCTGGTTTTAATGAACCAACATTATGGTACCATTCCTTCAACGTGCCAGTCATTCTGCAACAAAATTCTTCAATGATCTTGTAAGTATCTGCACTTGTTTTCATCATTTGAGTGTCCAGCAAGCGCCAAATTCAAGGAGTCTTTTCCTCCACATACTAGGCGGTATATCATCAAGCGTAAACCATGGTCCACTATTTATCTTTGATTTACCCGAGACTAGATTTTCTTCAAATGATTCTTCATAAGTGGATCCTTATTCTTTTACATTCACCATGAAGAATTTGGAAATGTTTCCATAATTCTTCTCAGATTCTAATTCTTGTTCTGGTACTGATGGAAAGGATTCAGATCTTTCATCACTTGATGCATCTTGGGAAGAATCATCTTGTCCAAAGGAAGAAGAATCTTCTGGAAGAGAATTGTTTTCCTGTGGAAATGTTTGGTCTTTGGTAATCATTATGGCTTGGAAGCTCTTTTTTGGAATTTCTTCCTTTTGGGTTTTTGGGAGAGGTGTTTCAGCTACATCTTGTGAATTTGAGGATGATACACTCAAACAAGTAGTTTTTTCTTTGGACCTGGAGGTCGAGGCTTTGGTAGTTCTATCTGGCTTTGGTCTATAGGCTGAGGGTATATATTTGATGTAATCTGGAGGTGATGAAGCATAGGTAGGGTAAAAAGGAGATACTTTTCTTGGACGTGAAAAGTAGGATGGAAAGCTAGGAGGATTAAGGAAAGGATCCTCAACAGGTTTTAGTTCTTCTTCTTTGGAGGCTCTTAAGAAGTCATCAATCTCTTTTACTTGGCTTTGTAGACTTCTAAATGCTCTTTCCTTTCGGTCAAAATCTTGGCCAAAAGTTCTTTCATCCAACATCCTTCTTAAGTCACATTCTAGTTGAGAGACTTGGGCTTTTAAGGTCTTGTAATGCTTCTGCATTTTTTGAGACAGAAATTTGAGATCGTCATCTATTTCTTCCATCTTTTCTGCGATCTTATTCATCTTTCTGTTCAGATTCTGAAGAGAGTCATTTTGAGCAACCATGTTTTCTGATTGCCAATTTAGAACCTCTTCTGCTTGGGTTAAAGGTTTGAGCTTTCCGTCAGGCTGGACTTCATTGGGCTGAATGAAAGGTTTGGACGATCTGTTAGTAATCGGGTCCACCTTCCTTTCTAAAGCAGGAAATTGTTGGTCATATTCGGTTGCAGCTGAGTGCATGAAACAAGGGATTGGCTGGATACTTTTTGGAGGGTCTAGAGGTTTGCAATAGTCTGAAGGTGACCAAGAAACAAGAGAAGGGTCATTTGGCGGCAACAACTTCTCCTTTTTGAGAATTTTAAGTGCTTCTTTGTAGATAGGAAGAGGCTTTTTCTTATCATGAATCCTTAACCATGGGCCATTGTCAGGATCCGGGTTTCTTCTCGGTGGATGAGATGGTCTACGTATCCCTTTTCTTTTGGGAAGGATGATATCTCTGTCGATATCATCGTCATGCAACCAACAGTCACATCCTGGGTCATACTTGCTGGGATCTACATCCCATATGAAATGGCCATCTATCTTGTTCGTATAGATCGGTTGTCCTTTAGCAGTGACAATATGAATAGGACACCAATCTTCTTCGAGTATTGGTTGTATCATCATGGTCTGGAAAATAGGAGACGCCGAGCTTGATCCTTCGTCTGGTTTTTTGAAGAATGTTTTGACCGTCTTGTCAACAGATCTCCTGAAAGTGGCTTCCTGGGATTGTATTGGTCTCCTGTCCTGGTGGAGTTTTTCGTAGTTTGTTATCCATTCTAGGGGAATCAGTTGTGATAACTCCTCTCTTGCGATTCTCCTTGGGATCTGTACGATGGAGGGTATGTCCTCTTCTCTATTGGTGACGACCAATAGTGAATTAGAGGAACATCCAGAGAGTGGCAGATCTATGGAGTGATTTTGGAGGCGGTATATTATCTGATGATGGAGAGTAGCAGACAAGGCTTCTGGAACTTGATCAGATCCAGTAATTTAAACTTGGACCTTAAGTCTCGTAGAAAGAGTCATGTCATTGAGACTCACATTGTAATTCGGGAAGATGGTGAGGACCACACTTCCAGCATGAAGTGATGTCAAGACAGTCCCTATGACAACATTTTCGTAGTGTAAGTAGCTCGAATCTAGGAGAGCTATCTTGCAGAAAACATGCTAATTTTTCCTTCCATGGAGAGAAAGGATTAGCCTTACGACTCCGAAGTGTAGAGCTGTGTAACCTTCAGCCTTCCAGTGATTTATGAGATTTTGAGGAATCTCTAAATCAACGTATTGTTCCTGATTCGTTGCTCGAAGACTACACTAATCCAGTCGAGATGACTATATATATTCCTTCATATGTGGACGTTTTATGGAGATAAGGTTTCTAATGGATCTAGTGATGGATCTTTGTCTCTTGAATATATTATAAGGGCTTAAAAGGGGAGGTATGGTTTCAGTGATTTGAGCATCCTCCGGGACATAAGAATAATCAATGAGATTTTCTATTTTATTAGAGATGGTTTTTTTACAATATTTTGGGAGGGATGTTGAAGAAGTTAAAGTAATGGGTAGGTTTGTAGAGTCTGTTGTTTCCATGGTTGTGGTGTATCCTTCCTTACTCACTCTCTCTATCATATTCATACCATATGCACCCCCTCTTCTAGTAACAAGGCTCTTATACCACACTAATGGGAGCAATTAAGCTCTTCTAGGGTCTAAAGTGAATTTTGTAATTTAGATACCTTTTACTAAATCTTAATTATCTATTTTAGTTTTATTTTAATTACGTTTTATTGTTCAATAAAATTATTCTATTGCTCAAATCACATGTTATGTTATGATTGATCATCCTTTGCATGTTCCTAATTAATTTATTGTTAGCGATTGTACTACAATTAATTAGTGGTTCTATAAGATAATTGCAACTATAAATTATTTCAAGAAAATATTAGAACCAAGTTGGTTTGAAGAACAATGACCCTTAATTGTTTTGATCGTAACAAAATTATTTTGTGGGAACAATTTATTGTACTAATAAAATTTATTTAAGTGTGCAAATCTTTGTCATGAAGTTTAAAGTTTTTATGTTGCATCCTTTGATGATGAAAAGGTAATGTAAACAAGGAAATAAAGGAAGTGCTCTGAAATATCTATGAAGTTGTACTTGATTATGATAAACGCACTCTCAACGCACCTCTCCTGAATATGTTAATACAAAATTACTTTGATAATTTTGCGTTTGATAACTTTGGTAGAGAATTTGACCGTCTAGTAAAGTCAACATTCTGATAAACAACATTCGAACATCATTTGCTATTCATAGTAGAGTTATCCTATGACTGAAGAAGCACATGACATCCTCTAACAGTGTAATACTCTGGTCTTTCTGCCATTTTATCAAGATACACTCAATCAATTATAAAGACTTATTTGGACAAATTTTTAATTTTGATTTAAGATATTTGAAGATTTAATACAAGTTATTTCATATACTGATTTTATACAATCAAAATACCAGTAAGAAACCATAATAGACTAAAAGCTTATCTATAAAAAGATTCATGATTGTACAAGAATCAAGCAATAACAACAACAATAAAAAAACAACAAGAGAGAAATATCTCCGATTGCAAATAAAAGCTTGTGACAAGCTCGTGTATTAGCTCTAAGTGCTGAGAAACCAAAAATACTTTATGACAAAAATTTTGGTAACCACTCTTGTTTGAGAGTAGTCAAAAAGTCGGATTCACGAAACAGCGTTGCGTCCCAGTTGCCTTTGGAAATTCAAAGCAACATTGTAGTTAAATTTCCTCTGATGAATGAAACAAGAATTATTATGTTCCTCTACCTCTGATACACAAGCTAACAAGAAATAATTTGACTCTCTCTATTAAGTTTGACAAGAAATAATCTTCCTCAAATAATCACATTAAGCGTCTGATCGTCTGACTCTGAATGATTTTGTATCATATGAAAAAGTCAACATTATAAAAAAATCATCTTTGAAAAAGTGAACACTCTAAAAAGTCAATGATTTGAAAAAGTCAACACTCAAAAATAGACAAAACAATTGCATATCCTATGATAAGCATGTTGAATCAACTACTTATTTGAAGATCTTAAGACATGTTCTAACCATCAAAACCTCTACTTCCCAACTATTTTAAATAAGATATGATGAATCATTACAAGATTAGTTTTTCGAAAGGTTTTATGGTAAATCAATTCCACAAAGATACGATACGAAACTTCACGAATTATGCTGATTTCTAACAATCATGACAACAACAAGAAACCCAAATAATTCTCTAAAAAAGAAATGTCTAACTCAATGAAGAAAAACATAAGATACAAGCAACAAACATATATGTACTTTTGATCACTATTACTCTATTTCACGCTTGTGCTAAGAAATTGTGAAGTAACAAATTTGTAAACACTCTATGTGAGAGCTGATTCAGAAAAACTCAAAAATATTTTTGTTGAAACCTAGCCTAGTAACAGTTACTTTCCTTAACAACTTGACTTTACTAAGCTAGAAGGTTGAAAAGATTTAACACAATGAGTTGGACTAGTATATGTTTAAATGTAAGTCTGATTAATAGTTAAACTAGTGGATTAAATTCTTCAAGTTGAAGGGACTTGACGTAGCTATTATGGTGGTGGTGAACAAGGATAGCCACACAAAAAATTCTTTAAAATCACAATTCATACCCCTCATATTTCATATGTTATTTTCTTCCTACAATTGGCATTAGAGCTTAGTCTCAAAGCTGGGCACTTAACCGTGTTTGAGTAAAGATCTTTATCCCTTATGGCTAACTGTGGTGAAGAAGTTACAATTGGAAACATTAATAGGCCTCCCCTAATTGATAGAGAGAGATTCCAGTATTGGAAAGACAGACTCAAATGTTTCTACATCTTTTATGATCCTAAACCCTAGGACATAGTCGAAGAAGGCTATGAAGCTTCGAAAGATGTTGTTGGTATTGAAATATCAAGAAAAAAGTTCAACACTAACCAAAAGAAACTATAAAAAATGCACCATAAAGCAAGAACCATCATAATGAATGCTATCACCTTTAAGGAGTTTCGAAAAGGCATCAACAAAGAAACAACTAAGAGTATCTTTGATGCTTTGGTTTTTAACTACAAAGGAAACAACCAGGTACAGAAAACCAAAGTTTATCTACTCATTATAAAGTATAACCTATTTTAGATGGAAGAATATGAAAATAGTGAAATGATGTTTGTTAGATTCCAAACTCTGTTTTTTGGACTAAAGGTTCTCCAAAAGAGCTACACTACTGTCACCTACGTAAAAAAGATCCTCATATGTCTTCCTAGTAAGTGGAGACCAAAGGTAACATCTATTCCTGAAGCCAATGATCTAAACAAACTACCTCTAGAAGAGCTAACGAGTTCACTTAGATCCCATGCCACTCAAATCTCTATGAAAAAAGACAAGTTCTGAGGCTATGCAAGAAACTGAAGTTTGAGAGGAACATGAATGGGAAGATTAGGGTGAAGAGTCAAATGAAGAATATTTGTCCTTTATATCGACAAAAATCTAGTGCATGTCAAACAACATAAATAAATCCTTTCCCAAAAGATATTTTAGACAATCCAAAAATAGTAGAGAAGGAAGTGAAACGTTAGACAAAAGAAAGCTCATCTGCTATGAATACAATTGAACCAAATCATTTAAAATTATAATGTTCTATACTTGAGAAAGGAAAATCTTGTTGGAAACAATAAGGTTTTCTCTTGTGATTTTGATATTAACAAAGGTATTTTATGAGAAAAATTTGTTTGGACTAAAGGAAGCTACCAGAGGAAAAGACCAAAGGATGATATTAGAGTAAGACAAAAACATATGCGTATGCCTCTGAACATATGCCTCTAAAATCAAAGTACCTCTAAAGAATGCCTTTGATAACTAAGTTTGGTTTTGAAGAATGCCTCTAGTAACTAAGTTTGAACACTAACTCTAAAATTGAGTATGAAGACTGTATTTGAAGCATGCCTTTGATGTGCAAAAATCAACATGCCTCTAAAAAATTTATATCAAGCTAACATTAACTATGAAAAAATTAATCAAGCCATGAACTCAAATATATTATTCAGCTAATCGAAAGTTGCAATATACTCAAAATGTTGCCTCTGGTATGCAGCCTCTAATGTTGCACTAGTTATGATGATTTCACAATGTGATTTACACAAAGCCACTAATTCTAAGTCACACAATTATGTCTTTAAATTTTATTATCCAAGAAAAATATTATCTAACTCAAAAAAGGAATTCAATGGCTCTATTGGAAAGTCAACGACTCTGATTAAAAGAGGTCATTCTGAAGTAAAGACTTAGCCGAATCATAATTTTCTAATAAGGAAATGTTTGACAAAGGTGAAAAGAAGATATGGAAAAATTATTGTTCACAAGAAGATATGGTCAAAATATTGTTCACATGAAGATATGGTCAAAATATTGTTCATAACAAGATATGGTCAAAATATTGTTCATAACAAGATATGGTCAAAATATTGTTCACATAAAGATATGGACAAAATATTATTCACAAGAAGATATGGTAAAAATTATTGTTCACAAGGAGATATGATTAAAATATTATGCTCAAGAAGATATGCTCATTATTTGTTCACATGAAGATATACTCATAATTTGTTTACAAGAAGATATGCTTAAATTTTTCTCACAAGAAGATATGCTCATACTTTGTTCACAAGAAGATGCACTCAGATCTATTCATTAGAATATACAGTCAAAATTATTCACAAGAATAAACACCCAAAATTATTCTCAAGAAGTTATACTCATAATTTGTTCTATAGAAGTTACTCAAGGCTGAAGAAGAAAGTATGAACTCATAAACTTAGAAATCCATACAATTTAGAAAAAATAATTGAGCCCTCATATTTCCTATGTATTTAAAGTTCTAGAGAAATCAACGGTAACAATCTACTTAGTAAAGGCAAAACACAATCCGTTCCAAACTTATGTAACTTAGGCTGATAGTGGCTTTAGTGTTCTTCAAGCAATCTGTGGTTTTCTAGTTTTGTTGAGAAGACTTGACTTGTAGGGTGAAAGTGTAGTTACTTTCAACAATATGTGATTTTCAGGTTATATGGAGAATACTTGACTTGTAGGGTCAAGATGTTTATTTACCTCACAAACACTGTAGGTGTTAGGTTGTTTTGAGAAAGCTAACTTGTAGGGTTAGGTGTTGTGTGTTTCAAGGATTTGAATTAGTGGTTAAATCTTTCTAAGTGAAGGGACTAGATGTAGCTACCATGTCGGTTGTGAACTAGGATAAATCTACTTGTGTCATTTTACTTCTACATTGTTTACTTTAATGTTGTCTTTGATTACTTAAGCCTCATTGCTATTGCCTCTATTTTAGTTAAAATCACCAACCCGAACTAGTTCTTGAATAAATAATAAAAAGAGTCAAACTTCGACAAACACTTTTCAACCTCTTTTCTTGTGTTTTTAGGATGAGAACTTTACAATGTTTGGGGAAAGAAGTTTCTGGTGGAAAGATTTGATGTAGAAAGATTTGAGTACTTGGAGCTTAAACATAGAATCTTATTTATCTCACAAGATCCTAAACTTTAGGACTTTGTGAAGATGGCTATATTGCTCCAAAAAATACTAATGTTATTGAAATTCCAAGGAAATAGATGGATAGTGAAAGAATAAGATGTATAAGATGCATCACAAGCCTAAAACCTTCATGATAAAACACAATCACCTTTAAGGAAATTGACAAATGCAATAACAAAGAACATGTATGACAATTTGGTTTTGACTTATGAAGGAAGCAAGCAAGTTCAAGAAGAAAGGCAAACTCCTAGTTAGAAAACATGAACTAGTTGAGATGGAAGAAGATGAAGACGTTGAATCATTGATATGAATTAATCAAATGCAAACCTGACTAAAGAAATTAATGTTTAAAAAAATGAAAGTGTTGAGCTTAAAATAGAAAATACAACTCTAAAAGATAATCATGTTTTAAAACCTTCAGAAAATATCATATGTAATTATGATATATATATGAAGTAGCGTCCCAAGACTTTCTAGCTAATGGTATAGAAAGAAGCATGTATACTTCTATGATTTTATGTATTGTTTGCTCCAAGAAATTTCACTCCAAAACATCTTCTCCCATGTTAAGTAACAGGAACGACAAGAAACCTTTCAAGACTAACAAACTAGGACCTATCCAAATTTGGGTACCTAAGAATGAAATGATCTATGTTGAAAATATGTTCTGAGTAGCCAAGTTGAGACACAAATCATGATACTTTGACAATGGATGCTCATGAAATATAACGAGAGAAGAGTATAAGTTTAAAGTCCTATATTTGATCAAAAGAGGCACAATAAATTTTGGAGGAAAGCATAAAGGAGAAATCATTATACATGGCACATGTTGTAATGGCACATCTCCTTCCATTAAGAATTTTAGTTTTTTATAGGTCTAAAACATAATTTATTAAGTATTAGTCAATTAAGAGATAATAACTATGATACTATATTTAATCAAAAATCATGCAAAGAAAACTGTCAAAAAGATGGATTGTACTCTTTATAGTTCAGAGGCAAAATAACCTATATAGCATATATTTGTTTAACTTAGAGTAACTAGATGTTAGATGTCTCATGTCAGTAAATGAAGAAAAATTAATTTGGCTCAAAAGGCTAGGTCATGAAAACACAAGGTTAAACTCAAAATTGAATAAACTTCAACTTGTTAGAGGTCTACCTAAGCTTAGCTACAAAACAAAAATTATGTGTGAAGCTTGTCAAAAGGGAAAAACTAACTGAAACCCCTTTACCCTTAAGAACTTAGTCTATACCTCCAAACCATATGAGATCTTGCATATGGATCTCTTTGGGCCAATGAAAACAACCTTAGTAAATGGAAATAAATATGGCATTATAACAGTAGATGATTAACTATGTGGACTTGGGTAAAAATCTTAAGAAATAAAGATGGCTACCATAAAGTGTTTATTGCATTTACCAAATAACTCATTGAACTTTATATTATTTAGTACTTAGTGCTTCATTAATAGTTTTGGAAAATAATTGTATCAAATCTACTTTACAAGAAACAACATAATCATAGGATGACAATTTAGAAAATCAAAATGAAGATCTAAAGGAAGAGGAGCTTATCAATTTGCAAATATAATAAGAACAAAGTTCACACAATATCTTTCTAGAAAAATTGCTCATAAAAGATTGGGAAATAAAGATCGCCTAACAATCAAATTATCCAGATTGTATTAATCGGAATTATATTTGGAAGAAAGCTTTGTTTACCATGGGGAATTAGAGATATGATTCAGAAACTCAGCAATAAATTCATGAACAACAAATTTATTCAAAAAAACCTCAAGAGCTCAATTTTTCTAAGTATTTAGAGTTTAAAGTTTAAAGTTTTAGCAAATAACTCGTTCATCTTTATTTTATTTAGTACTTAGTGCTTCATTAATAGTCTAAGAAAATAATTATATCAATTCTACTTTACATGCAACAACATAATGATAGGATGATAATTTAGAAAATCCAAATGAAGATCTAAAGGAAGAGGAGTTTATCAATTTGTAAATATGATCTAAACAAAATTCACACATTATCTTTCTAGGAAAATTGCCCATAAAAGATTGGGAAATAAAGATTGCCTAACAATCAAATTATCTAGATTGTATTAATCGAAATTATATTTGGAAGAAAGCTTTGCTTACCAAGAGGAATTTGAGATATGATTCAAAAACTCAACAATAAATTCATGAACAACAAAGTTATTCAAAAAAACCTCATGAGCTTAATTTTTCTAAGTATTTAGAGTTTAAGGTTTTAAGTTTTAGCAAATAACTCGTTCAACTTTATATTATTTAGTACGTAGTGCTTCATTAATAGTCTGGGAAAATAATTGTATCATATCTACTTTACAAGTAAAAACATAATCATAGGATGATGATTTAGAAAATCAGAATGAAGATCTAAAGAAAGAGGAGCTTGCCTTCATATCCAGAAGAATTAAGAGGATGTAGCACATTAAGAGGAAATCAATCCCTTAGAAAGGTTCCAAGTAGTCCAATAGAGGAACAAATGACTGTGGATGCAATGAACCTGAACATGTCAAGTGAGAATGACCAAATATGGAGAAGCAAAAGTTTCATAGGAATGATTCAAAGTCCAAGAAGAAAATTCTAATGGCCACATATGTTGACTTTGATGAATCCTCCGATGAAGAAGAACAAGCCAATATGATTCTGATTGTTGATGCTGACTTTGATTCTAATTTTGGAAGTGAATATGTAGATAAAGAGATTGAGGTACTCTCTAATTTAACTAATTCTTCAATAATTTCAATTATAAATGACTTCTTAAACAAGAATCAAAATATCACTCTGATGTTGAAAGCTCTTAAAAAATAAATGAAAATTCCGAATGATAAAATTTACACTTTAGAGATTAATATTGTTGAACTTAAGACTAAAAATCTAATGCTAAAAGGTAGTCATATTTCAACATCAATTGAAAATGTGCCATATAATTCTTATAATTATGAAGTAGTATTTTAGGAATTTCTTGCTAATAGTATATAAATAAGTAAGTTTGAGTTTGTGATTTATGGTGTTAGTAGAACTTGTAAAAGAGGAATATGATTTCAAGAAATAGTAATTGAAACTATGTTTGTTCGCTCTAATGATTTATATATTGTTTGCTTCAAGAAATATCACTCTAAAATATCTTGTCCTATGTTGAACACATGAAAAGAAAAGAAACCTTTTAGAACTAACAAGTTAGAACCCAACCAAATTTGGGTACCAAAGGACAAAACTGTTAATGTTGCAAATGTCATAAGAACCAAATTAAAACACCCCAGTCATGGTGCCTAGTAAATGGATGCTTGCAACATACGATGTGAAAAAGGTATATGTTCTAAGACCTAAACTTTACAAATAGAGACTATGTAACTATTGGAGAAAAGCAGAAAGGTCTGATTATTGGAAACATAATTGTCATAAGAATCTGGCATATCACAAGAACCAGAACTACCAGATGAACTAGAATTGTTAGTGGAGTCATACATATCAAAAAAATCTGAACTATCTGATGAACCATAATTACCAAAGGAACATGATACATTAGAAATACTAGAAGTGTTAGATGAGAAATCTAAATAAGGAGATTTCCCTTTGCACTCTAATCAAGTTCATAAAGAGTGCAAACCTAGATGAGAATACAAATCTCTTCATCCAAAACCTCTGTTCATCGGATATGCATCTCTAAATCTGAAAACCAGAAGAAAACAAAGGACAAAGATGGTTTTTAGAGTGAAACTAACACTATTGACATATAGGTTATATTTTTCCTTAATTTAATTATTATCTAATATTATATTTACTGTGATAATAGGTAGCTTGATCTTAAAAAAATCAAAGCTACAAAAGAATTCTACAAGTTATCAAAAATATAGAGGTACCAGGAAAATAAAAGCAACTAAACTATTTAGCAGAAGCAAAATACAAGTTTTGTTTTCAAAAACAACCATAAATAAAATTGATATTTTTGTTGTATTGTTTCATTCCTTACTTATCTAATTTATGTTATGTTATATGATAAATAGTTTGACTCTGAAAATTCATAGCAAGTTTAAGATATTCCAGGTTTACTAGAACTAAAAGAAAATGAAAAATCAGAAGAAAAAGAAAAACCCGAAGCACCTGAAAAATCAAATGATACAAGTAAATCAAAAGAAGATGACAAATCATAAGAGGATGAATCTAAACGAGTCAGAAGCAATCAAGATTAGTCATAAGGGAGATCTGGATGGAAGTCCAAGTCATTATATCATGAAGATAAGTCATAAGGGAGATCTTGATGGAAATCCAAGTAAATTATATTCTGATAATTGAAAATGAAAATGATCATTTGAAGACCCAAATCATCACCGAAAAACAAAAGTGTTTTTGGTTTATTATGATCAATTGAACCTATATCTATTGATGAAGCAATGGCAGATGATGCATAGACCCTTGCGATGCAAGAAGAGTTAAAAAAATATAAAAGGAATTATGTTTGGCAACTAGTACCTAGACCAAAGAAAAACATTATTGGAACCAAGTGGATTTTGAGAAACAAGCTAAATGAATAAGGAGAATTTGTTAGAACTATAGCAAGAAGACATTAACTTCTCTGCGAAATTTGCTCTAGTGGATAGGTTAGAAGCTATTTGTATCCTACTCTCTTTTGCTGCTTATAATGACATTACATTATTTCCAATGGATATTAAAAGTTCATTTCTAAATGAGTATATAATTGAAGAAGTCTATGTTAAGCAACCCCTAAGTTTTGAAAGTTGTGAACTCCCATAACACGTATTTAAACTTAGGAAATGTTGGTAAGGTCTAAAATAAGAACTTAGGGCATGGTATAATAGACTTTTTGCTTAAAATGAATTTTGATAAAGGACAAGTAGTCAACACCCTGTTTAGAAAATCAATTAGAGATGACATTCTTATCATTCAAATTTATGTTGATGAGATTATTTTTGGATCTGCTAATAACAATCTTTGTCAAGAATTTGCTACGTTGATGCAGCTTGAATTTCAAATGAGTGTGATGGGAGAACTTAAGTACTTCTTAGCGATTAAAATTTAGTAAAGTATAAAAGGCATATACATTCGTCAAACCAAATATATAAAAGAGTTAAGAAGTTTAAAATGAATGATAGTAAACCTGATATTATGTTTAGTGTGTGTATGTAAGATTTCAGGTTGATCCAAGGGAATCTCATTTAACAATTGCTAAGAGGATCCTTAAATACTTAAAAGGTATTACCATCTTTATCTTGTTCTACAAGAAATCTACTATTAACAATTTAAGTGGCTGTTATGATGACGATTATTCCAGAGGCATACTTGAGAGAAAAAACACAAGTGGAAACTACACATTTCTTGGTGAAAACTTAATCTCATGGTCAAGTAAGTGACAAAATACAATTGCAATGTCAATACCAGAGGTTGAGTATATTTTCACAGTTGGTTACAATTCTCAATTGCTATGGACGAAACAACAACTAGAAGATTACAAGATTCTTTAGAGTAACATTCAAATATTCTATCACAACATCTGTGCCATTTTCCTAGCCAAGAACACAATCCTAAATAACAGAGCTAAACACATAGTAAACAAACATCACTTCAATATGAACTTTATTCAAAAAGGAATATTAATTATCGAGTTTGTAGATACTGAACACCAATGGGCGAACAAATTCACCAAACCACTAGCTAAGATAGATTTGACTTCATTAGGAAAATATAAACATTACCTCCATACCTAAATAAAGTTGTACCAAGTTTAGAGTAGTTTTGATTCATACTAGGATCAATTTTATGTTATGTTCATATAAGACTACGTTTTATGTTATAAGCATTCAATTAGAAAAAAAAAAGAAAGAGCAAATACATAATAAATAAATAATTCATTTCCAAGTCTTTTTGTTAGATGACAAAAAAGGGAGAAAGGTATTTGAGAATAATAATGTGGGGAGATAATGAAAAAGTTACCTGGACTTCGGGGGAGCCTTAATTCTAAAGGAGTCAGGTAATAAAAGAAAATTTGTTATACTGTTGGAAACCAATTTATTTTTTACTTAGAGGTTTGATGTTAGAGTATGAAAAAAGATTTGACTTTAGAGGTTTGATGTTTTCTACAAAAGTATTTTTTAACAACAATGTGTTTGACTTCATAAAGTATGAAAAAAGATTCATATTGTAGAAGGACATTGAAAATAAGATTTGGTTCACATTTATAAATGAAAAAATCTTTAACCGAGTTGAAAAAAAATACATGGTGAAGATTTGTAGAAGTTTTATCAATATTTATCACAAGATGATATGAATTATTTACAAGATTTGATCAAGATTTCTCTACAAGAAGATATGAATTATTTATAAAAAGATTTGATCAAGATTTATCTACAAGAAGATACAAATTATTTACACGATATGATCAAGAGTTGTTTACAAGAAGAAATACCCACAAGAAGATACATTTATTCTTTGCAAAAATATAATTCAAATTTTGAGAAAAGAAAAAAAATACTAAATTGGACTTAGTGATATTCCTACTTCTGAAAATTCAAGAACTAGGCCAACACTACGTTCCCATCCATATCAAAGCAGACAATAGGAAGAAAGTTTCATCGAAAGAATTTTCAAAAGCAATCTTAACAAAGTACAAACAATATCAATATGAAGAATTTATAAACTTAATTTGAACAAGATATGAGTAGTATCAATCTAAAGAATTTACAAACTAAATCTAAACAAAATATGACATAATAAATCCTAAGAATTTACAAACTCAATATGAAAAAAATACGAACAATATCAATCTAGAAGAACTACACAGATTGGATTCAAAAATAAAGAATTGGCTTAAGAATTTATTATCAAAACATCTTGTTCATAATTATTTTTGAATTAAACAAGGTAAGAATGAAGATACCACTCAGAGTTAAACAAGGACTAAACTCATGCCCTAATTTTATCTATAAATGGATACCTAAGGGCGAATAAGATCATCGAAAAATCAGAGAAGAGTAGAAAAACACAAGCTCGAAATACAAATTTTATTAAATAGTTGAAAGAGAGAAAGAGTTGTTCGAATGAGAAATATTTTCTATGTGTTTATCTTAGAGTGTCATAGTAATTGCTATAAGTAGTTACTCAATTTCCAAAGCGTTGCATTCAAACCTGATAGTTGTGTTAGTGTGTCTTCAACAATTTGGAGTTATTAGATAGAGTCACGGTGTGCGTGTTCCTCAAAAGTCTAGGATTGTTAGGTTGTTTGCGAAGACTTGCTTGAAAGTTAGGGGCTATGTAATTCAAGTTGTTGAATTAGTGGATTAGATCCATATAAGTGAAGGGACTAGATGTAGCGAAGTTAGTGGTGAACTAGGATTAGTTACTTGTGTCACTTTATTCCTACATTCCTCAGTTTGGTTGTTTCTTCAACCACCCGTTCTCGCATTTGCATCTTCATTTTCTTGTAGGGTCAAGGTGTGGTTAGCCTCAAAATGTCTATAGGTTTATGTTGTTTTGAGAAGATTGACATGTAGGGCCAGGTGATGTTGTAGTTAATGTTTTGAATTAGTGGATAAATTCGTCCGCGTGTGGGGATTGGATGTAACTACCAAGTTGCTAGTGAACCAAGCCTAAATATGGTGTATGATTTTTACCTTCGCTCTATGTGTTTATTGCAATCTCTAATTTGTAAAATTGTTTAAGTCACCAAATCAGAATTAGAATCAAGAAAATAATTTTTAACTAGACAAACACTATTCAACCCACCTTCTCGTGTTTCTGTACCTCTGTTTGATGGAAAACATTTATAGTACTAGAAGGACACGCTGAGAAGTTTCTTCATTTCACAAAACTGTGAATTTTGCAACTTGGTTAAAGATGGTTATATTGCTCCAAAAAATACTAATGGTATTGAGATTCCAAGGAAATAGATGGAAATTGAGGTATTTTGTGACTTAAACCGATTTGATTTACCTACTATTATAAATGACTTCTGGACCAAGAATAACAATCCCTCTAATATCTTGTGTACTGTTTCTTCTAATAAAGATCACTCTAGATTATCTTATCCCTTTTAAAATACAAGGAAATACAAGATTATCTATGTTGCAGATGTCCTCAACAGCCAAGTTAAAATACCAATCATGGTATTTGAATAGTGGATACTCGCGACATATGAGAAGAGAAAATTATATATTTCAAGAACTAACATTGAGCAAACGAGGAACAATGACTTTTGGAGGAAAGCAAAAAAGACAGAATATTGGTCAAAGTACAGTTGGTAATCGTAGTTCCCCTTATTTTAAAGATGTCCTTTTTGTTAAAGGTTTTAAGCATAATTTATTAAGTATTAGTCAGTTAAGTGACAGTATTTATGATATCACATTTAATGAAAAAAACATGCAAGACAATTAGTTACAAGGACAGATCTGTAACCTTTACAGGTTAGTGGCAAAACAACATTTATAAGATAAATCTAAATAGGCATGGGTAAAATTCTTAAAATGTTAGGAAGAATCCCACAAAGGTTTTATGTCATTTTCCAAACAAGTAATGAATTAAAAGGGTCTTAAAATTGTAACAATTAGAAGGGGTCATGGAGGATAATTTGAAACTAAGTTATTTGAATGTTTTTATGAATCTTTCACAACATCTCCTCTTTTAGAACACCCCAACAAAATGGAGTTGTAAAAAGAAAGAATAGATCACTCCAACAAATTTCCAAAACCATGATAAATAAGATGAATGTTGCAAAACACTTTTGGCCTGAAGCAATTAACTCTTCATGTTATATTCAAAATAGAGTCTTAATTAGGTCTTTATTGAATAATACACCATATGATTTATGGAAAGGTAAAAATCCTAACATCTCTTACTTTAAACAATTTGGTTATACTTGTTGTATGTTGTACACTAAAGATAACCTTGGTAAATTTGTTTCTATATCTCAAAATGTACCTTCATTGGATACTCTAAAAGATCTAAGGCTTAGAGAGTGTTTAATAGGGAAACTCAAATTATGGAAGAATCCATACATGTTAAATTTTAGGACAAACAAGTTGACCTTGAAAAGTCAAAATAAGTTGATGATAGTGCAAGTTTTCCAGAACCAGAGGAAGCATATGCAGACAATCCAAAAGAACCAAGAAATTTAGAGGATACAAGAAAGTTAGAAGTAAATGACAAATCTTTAGATGATGAATTTGATCATGTCGAAAACTGTTGGTGTAATGGCCTCTATCCTTAGGAAGTTATACACAAGATTATTAACCAAATTATCCAATTTCTTCCTAAGTGATGAACTTAATATTAAAACCAACTTGTTTAACATTAATTCCAATTAAACAGTGATAGATTCAAAAGATTATTCAAAAAAGAGATTCAAAAACACATGTATTATCAAGATAAAGAGTATAGAGATAGAGAAGTGTGCACCAGGGATTTTTATACTGGTTCGACTATCGATTCGATAATCTACATCCAGTCTTGAAATCACTTAATAATTTCAGCTATCACAAGAAATGATTTGAGTATGTTTACAGACTTTCCAGCACTTCAATGCCTATACATCTAACTCAACATCAAACTTCAACAACAACCAATCTATACTTAAGAACTACTCGCCAAGCTTTAGCAAGATCAGATTGAGATATCTTTTAGATGATCACACACACTCTAAAAGATGACCACCAGTTTGACAATACTGGATTTCAACAACAACCAATCTATCCTTAAGAACTACTCTCCAAGCTCTAGCAAGATCAGATTGAGATCTCTTTTAGATGATTACACACACTCTAAAAGATGACCACCAGTTTCACAATATTGGATTTCAACAACACTTTCTTTTACAAAGATTGTTCTTTCAAAAAGAACTAAGAACACTTGATTCAATCACAATGAATTATCACACTAAGTATTTGCCAATAATATTTATGAGTTAGAACAATTTTTCTCAAAGTATATTTTTCAAAATAGCCAATGAAAAACTTTTAGTTTTCTGTTGTATTGTTCTGTATTGTTATTTTGAAAATTGTGATTGATTCAGCTTATATAGTTTCAGAAAAACTTTAGACAAATCGATTTTCCAATCGATTTTATTAATGTGTATTACCAGCTCAATCGATTTCCTAATCGTTTATCGCGTTTCTTGTTTTTCTTGAATCTTGAAATAGATGAACTAATTGATTTGCTTATCGATTTTTTTTAATGCATATATCAGAAACTGATACTCAGTTTATATCATAGTCGATTGACTAATCGATTATAATTGTTTTGTTCAAAATGTGAGATCAAATAATTGATTACTCAGTCGATTAACTTTCATTAACATAATCGATTTGGCAATGGGATAAATTCTCCCTGTAACTCAGACATTTACTCCAGTCGATTTGCCAATCGACTGACTTGTCCCAGTAACTCAGGTATTTAATTAAAATCGATGTGCCAATCGATTATGCAATATGTTTCTGATAAATGATCAACTAATTCATTCATGCAATCGATTAGCTAATCGATTAGTAAAAAGTTTGTTACTTAAGAAAAGTATAACAATCAATTTCTTTTAATCATAGAACACAGTTATGATGAAAAACATTTTCGTAATCGATTTGCCATTCGATTAACTCAGTGAAAGCTTTGTTCTGTGAATAAAAAAATCGATTAACCAATTGATTTACCAATCGATTGTCTAATCGATTTATTTAATCACAGAACACAAGTCTGATTAAAAAACATTTAAGTAATCGATTTTCTAATGGATTTACTCGGTGAAACCTTTGTTCTATGAATCAGAAAATCGATTAACCAATTGATTTACTAATTGATTGATTAATGCACTTATTTTATGATTTCAGTTTTAATAGGCAAATGTTAGATGTGTGAAATCATAATGATGAATCTACCTAATAAACACTATGACCAATAGACAAATTTACACATAATGTTCATGCCTTGTATGATATGATCAATCTTTGTTTGATTGCTTGACATCCATGATTTGTCCAAGTGTAGTGTTTGATTCTTTCGCATAATCTTAAAGCCTTATGATATGATCAATCTTTGCTGAAATGTATCTCAACTCAAACTATTAGATTAATTAGATAATGCATATACATTGTATGTTTGGAAGTTATATCAAAATCAATGTCAAGGAGGCATATAGCTTACAATCTCCCCCTTTTTGATTAAATGAAAAACATACAATTTAACTTTGAGTTTACATTTCAAAAATTAACTTTATAATAACTATTATTTAAAAACTCCCCCTGAATTATAGAATTCATGATTCATTTCAACAGCATAAGCACAAGTTATTCAAATTTGGTATCAGAGCATATAAGAGTACATATTATTAGAGCACATTATCAGAGCACATAAGCACAAGTTAAATTCATTCAAATTCTCCCCCTTTGTCATTAAATTCAAAAAGATAATACAAGAGAGAATGATGAATCAAAAGCTATTGCAGGAGATATATACTGAAAACACAAAAATTACAAAACACAAAAGAAAACAAAAGCCTAAACACCTAATCTAGGGCTGTTCCTCATTATCACCAGTGGGAGAGGTAGAGACTGTTGTATTAGCCTCAGCAAGTGTCTCCACACCATGAGGTTCAGAACTATCAAGGTTGATAGGTGTTGGTTCTTTAGTTGTTTGCGTGTCAACAACATTATGTGTGCCAATGTTAGCTATATCTTCAAATGACATCTTGAGACCCAAATGGTCTTAGATGGCATCTACATCTTGAACAACTGAGTTGAGGGTTGCTTGGAGTTTCCTAAGGGAGGCTTCCACTTTAGCATTGTGAGCAGCCTGAGACTCCATAAGTTCCAGCAACTTAGCTAAAACCTCAGATTGGTTTTCAGCTTGCTCGGGTTTTTCAGCATTTGCTTGAGCCCTTGTCCAAATACCATTGATCCTCTTCAATTGCATTTGGTTGACAATTGACTCACTAAAAATTAGAGTTGTTTTTATTGATTCTTCATTGACACATGATATTTTGAAGTGTCTTAGAATCTTGGTGATCAGCTGAGGGTAAGGGAGCATCAGCTTTCCTTGTGTTGTTTCCAAC
Organism: Cicer judaicum; assembly: GCA_037974835.1. Taxonomy (NCBI): domain Eukaryota; kingdom Viridiplantae; phylum Streptophyta; class Magnoliopsida; order Fabales; family Fabaceae; genus Cicer; species Cicer judaicum. The sequence goes on from JBBPBS010000361.1 coordinate 7,609,147, forward strand.
ATATTCATCAGCATAATCCATGCCCAACTCATCTTGAGTTCCTTGTACAGGCCCCAAAGAAGAATAATGTCCAGCTTCTGAACTACGACATGGTTCCCTGATCTAGGTACCAACATACTGGTTAGCAGATACATCAGCATCCAATGCTGAACCTTTATTTGGCCGATTGGGAGAGATATCCTTTCCACAAATCCTTTAACCATCAAGTCTTGAATGGTTGTGTGTCTATCTACTGGTGTTTCCCAAGCATCATCAGTAGAATCAGGATCTGTTCTGCCATCAACAGCTTCTCCATAGAAGGGAAGTCCTGAAAGCTTGGAGAACTCTTTAAACGTCATAGAGGTTTTCTTGCCGTTAACTTCAGACTCAAATCCAGTGTCTGTGAGTATGAAGTTTGAGTAGAAGGCTCTAATCAGCCTTGGATAGATTTCCAAAGGGCAGGAGAGGAAATCCACCAATCCATGAAATCTTAGATGATTTTGGAAGGTGAGTTCGTTTGCATCAAAGTAGGCAAAATCCAGAGTTCTTGCCAAATGGATTTTCCTCTTTAGGAATGCCGGGGAAAGAGCAAAGTCCTCAATAGGTTTACCTTTGGAAGGTTGAGGCTTCTTTGGCTGAGGGGAAGAAGTGGTTTTCTTCTTCTTTTGGGTTGGCTCCTTCATTGCTTTCTCCCATCAGTTGTTCAGTTTGAGGAACCTTCCTCTTCTTGGTTTTTCCTTGATCAGTGGCAATGGCTTTCCCTTTATCCTTTGCCATAATCTTATGAGTGGGTATAGAAACTCTTTTTGCAGGAGGGAAAGTAGGTGGAGGAGAAGGAGTTCTACCACTAGAGGTTGAGGAAGAGGATGGTGATTTCTCACTTGTTTGTTTCCCTCTTGCCATTTGAGAGATTTAGGAAGTTTGATAAGTTTCAAGGAATCAGAGAGATCGAGTTTGGAGAGAGTTTGAGAAGTGTAAAAAGCACAGAGAAAACACTGAGAAGTTTGAGAAGTTTTAGAAGTTGAGGGAAAATGAGTTGAGAAATCGATTTAGGGTTTTAAGTAGTACTGTTCAAAGTCGATTTCTAAATCAATTTAGTTACGCATTTGCATATAAGACTTCGATTGCCAAATCGATTTTGTTACCGTTATTGGAGGGAAATGAAAGGTTTCAGTTATAGTTGCCTCCAACGGCTAGTATTGTTTTTTTTGCAACAGTCATATTGTAAATCGATTCCCAAATCGATTTTCTTAAGTAAATGTTCAATGGATAAATCGATGTCCAAATCAATTTCCATATCAGTTCAGGAAAACTTCTCATAACAGCATCAATTTCCAAATCGACTTACTTGGCTTGCAGTTTTAATAATTTGACAAAATCGATTACCAAATCGATGCTCGGGTTTGAGTTTGGAAAATTTCTCAAATAATTGGATTTCTGGGAGAAATAATTGATTATGAAATCGATTCTTTAAAATGATTTTCCAAATCTTCAATCGATTCACCAATTGATTGGATTGATGTATACTTCAGCATTTATTGCTACCACAGATCACTAAATCGATTATGAAATCGATTATCGTGTTTTATATTTTGACAATTGAGACTATGTGTCGCATAAATCGATTATAAATTCGATTTTGTACTCTTAAAATCCTATTTTGTACTGTATATGTTTTGTTCTTGAGTGCATAACAGGATTCTTTATGATGTTTATGGCACTAGTGTTGTCACACATTATTGGCACAGTTCTAAGATCAACACCAAAGTTAGAAAGGAGTTGTTTCATCCATAATATTTGTGCACAACAACTTCCAGCAGCGACATATTCAGCCTCAGCTGTTGAAAGCGCAACACTATTTTGCTTCTTGCTATGCCAAGATACAAGTGAATTCCCTAATAGAAGGCAAGTACCAGATGTACTTTTTCTGTCTAATTTGCAACCAGCAAAATCAGAATCAGAATAGCCAACAAGAGTGCAAGTTGATCCCTTAGGTATCTAAAAATCGAATTTATAATCGAATTTATATTTTGGTTCCTATTAGATATCTAAAAATTCTTTTTACTGCACTTAAAATCCTAATGACAAGCTTGATTCATGGTCATATCTATAGATTTTCCCTTCTCATCTTTATCCAAATGACAAGCTTGATTCATGAGTGTATCAATAGATTTAAATTTATCAAAGCCAAACTTCTGTATGAGATCATTACAATACTTGGTTTGACTTAAGAAAATACCATTCTTGCTTTGATTGATTTGAAATCCTAAGAAGAAGGTTAATTCTCCCATCATGGACATTTCAAATCTTCCTTTCATCATGTTTTCAAATTCTTTGCAAAGTTTACTGTTTGTGGATCCAAAAATTATGTCATCAACATAAATTTGGACAAGCAGAATGTCTTTTCCCTTTTTCTTTATAAAGAGTGTTTTACCAACATTTCCTCTCAAAAAATTTTGCTGTAAGAGGAAACTACTGAGTTTTTCATACCAAGCTCTTGGAGCTTGTTTCAATCCATAGAGAGCTTTTGTTAGTTTATAAACATGGTTTGGAAAAGTAGGATCCTCAAATCCTGGAGGTTGACTAACATAAACCTCCTCTTGGATATCTCCATTCAGAAAAGCAATATTTACATCCATTTGATACAATTTAAAATCCATGATACAAGCATAAGCAAGCAAAATCCTAATTGCTTCTAATCTGGCTACAGGCGCATAAGTTTCATCATAATCAATACCCTCCTCCTTGTTGTATCCTTTAGCAACTATTCTAGCCTTATTTCTTGTTATTACTCCATTCTCATCCATCTTATTCCTAAACACCCATCTAGTTCCAATAATATGTTTGTTTTCTAGTTTAGGAACTAAGATCCATACTTTGTTTCTCTCAAATTGATTAAGCTCTTATTGGATGAAAATTATCCAATCATTGTCCAAGAGAGCTTCTTTTATATTCTTAGGTTCTACTTGAGAAACAAACACTGTGAAATTACAGAAGTGTCTAAGAGATTTTCTAGTAGCAACCCCTTTAGAAATTTCTCCTATGATGTTGTCAATAGGATGGTTTTTGTTGAATTTCCACTCCTTAGGTAATCTACCCTTATAGGTTCTATGGAGTTCTTTTGGATCTGATTCTACAATTTCATCAAAAGAATCACCAACTGTAATAGGGGAACTGTTCAAGTTTTTGGTAAACATTTCATCAAATTTTACATGAATATATTCCTCTATAGTTTTAGTTCGTTTATTGTAGATCCTATTGGCCTTACTAGATTGTGAATATCCTAGAAAAATTCCCTCATCTGCCTTAGAGTCAAATTTCCCTAGATTCTCTTTTCCATTATTCAGTACAAAACATTTACATCCAAAGACTCTAAAATAGGCAATATTTGGTTTTCTACCTTTGTATATTTCATACGGTGTTTTTCTATGTATAGGCCTAATAAGAACTCTATTTATCACATGAGTAGTTGTGTTTATTGCATCAGCCCAAAAATATTTTGAAAGATTAGAGTCATTAAGCATTGTTCTAGCAAGTTCTTCTAGAGATCTATTCTTCCTTTCTACAACTCCATTCTATTGTGGAGTTCTTAGGGCTAAGTAAATGTGGTGAATTCCGTTTTGATCACAATAATTATTAAAATATTCATTTTGAAATTCTCCACCATGATCACTCTTAATGGAAATTATTTTCTGATTCTTCTCATTTTGAACTTGATTTACAAATTTTTTTGAAAATTGAGAAGGCATCACTTTTGTGAGACAGAAAATAAGTCCATGTATATCTAGAGTAATCATCAACTAAAACATAGCCATAAAGATTTCCTCCAAAACTTTTTACTTGAGAGGGACCAAATAGATCCATGTGAATTAATTGTAGAACTCTATTAGTTTGTACTAAGTCTATTGGTGGGAAAGAGGACTTGACCAATTTATTTTTCTCACAAGAGTCACATTATCCTTAGTAAATTTTCTGTTTGGAAGACCTAGCACTAGTTGTTTGCTAACAAGTTTGTTAAGATGATTTATATGTATGTGAGCTATTCTCTAGTGCCACAACCAATCTTCATCATATTTAGATAACAAACAACAAACAGTATTTGCAGGCAAAGAGTCAAGATCAATCATGTATATATTATTTACCCTTTCACCTACCAATTTTATGCTATCATCTTCCTTGTGCTCAAGTGTACAAGTATGTGATGTAAAATATACCTGGTATCCTTTATCGCAAAGCTGACTAATGCTAAGCAAGTTGTGTTTCAAACCTTTTACATAGAGAACATCCTTGATTACCGTTTTTGATTCATTCCCTATGTCTCCAGCACCAAGTATTTTACCTTTGTTGTTGTCACCATACTTTACATTTCCTCCATCTTTTAAATTCAGAGACAAGAATTTTGATTTGTCTCCAGTCATATGCTTGGAACATCCACTGTCTAGGTACCATGAGTGTGTTTTGGATGTCAAGCATATCTGCAAAACTGAATTCACACACCCTAAAAGATGACCACCAGTATTGTGAAACTGGTGGTCATCTTTTAGGGTGTATGATCATCTAAAAGAGATCTCAATCTGATCTTGCTAGAGCTTGGCGAGTAGTTCATAAGGATAGATTGGTTGTAGTTTGATGTTCTTAGATGTATAGGCATTGAGGTTCTGAAAAGTCTGTAAACATACTCAAATCGATTCTAGTGAAGGCTGAAATAATTAAGTAATTTCAGGACTGGATGTAAACTATCGAATCGATAGTCGAACCACTATAAAAATCTCTAGTGCACACTTTTGTATCTCTTTACTCTTTATCTTGATATTACATGTGTTTTGAATCTCTGTTTTGAATAATCTTTTGAATCTTTCACTCTTAAATTGGAATTAATATTAAAGAAGTTGGTTTTAATATTAAGTTCATCACTTAGGAACAAATTGAATAATTTGGTTAATAATCTTATGTATAACTTCCTAAGGATAGAGGCCATTTAACCAACAAACAACGCTAAAATATGAATATAAAATATTTTTGTAATAAAAGATTTTAAAATATTGATTATTTTAACTATTCACAAAGTTATATCAAAAGTCATAAAATGCGTGTTAATAAATCAAGTAGGACCTCACCTTAGAACAAATAATTAGATCAAAATAAAAATAAGGCTGAATTGCAATTTTGATCCCTATAAACTGATTCATGGAATTGGTCCCCCTATTTTAAAAGTCGACAATTTTGGTCTCTATTCAAGTTTTTAAACTAAAAAATTGACGATTTAATATATTTTAAATGACGCGACATACAGTTCTATGATATAAAACCATCAAGATGCATTAATTATTCATATGTCAATTGAAATTTATGTTTTCACTGCATTTTATTTCAATTTTATGAGTGTTAATCATTCTCATTGATGCTTAAAATCAAGAACTAGTAATTTTTCTATCCCAAATATATAACAGATAAACACGTTAATAAATATCTTAGACTCACAATTTTCATTTTATAAACTATAATATCAGATTAGATACATGTTATTGATAGACATTAAAACTCAAATAACGAAGAACAGATACAAATATAAACTTTATTTCTTGTACTATAAAATTTCTCCCATTATTAGTCATTTAGACATACAAATCAAGGTTTACCACTAAACATATGACAATAATCAACTTAATCATGTTATCACAATTAAAAATTAAAACTTTTCATCAATTCCCTAATGACTCATAACATTCATAAAAATCAAAACTTTAAAATGAAATAGCACGAAAAATGAAAGTTTAAATTAGAAATTTCCTAACAAACATATTACTCATGAGATCATAATACAAATCATAACATTATAATTAAGTACACCAAGACAACACAAAAGTTGCAAATTTACATCAAATATATGATAACAAGCATATTACTCATGTAATAATAAAAATAAAAATTTTAAAATCATTTTTCTTTTAAGACATCAAGACATCATATCAATATCTTACAAAATTTTAATTTAATATCTAACCGAACCTTCCATTGGAAAAACGCTTACCTTATGCATTGTACTTCTTAGCAACATGTTATAAGCCCCACAAAACAAAGAACAAGAAAAAGATCTAAACCTTACTTGAGATGGTATTAAAAGAAGAAAGAAAATTATAATTCGGCGTGGTGATGATAATGATGGTGTGAGAAAAGGAAGTTGACTATGTCTCTCTCTTTCTTTTGTTTGTGATGGAAGATTTGGGAACTTAAGAGAAAACAAAAATAGGTATGAGAATAGAACATGAAGGTGCATAGACTACCTTTTAAATGTTTTTTTTTTTTGTAATAGTTATGACACCAAAAATTGTCTAAATTCTTTTTGTAGAGAATTAAAATATAATTATAGTCTTGATTTAAGAGAGAGTGAGGCGTGTGATATAAAAAGGAGGAAATTTTTTTTTGTCCTCTCTTAATTGCACAAAAATATAAGACCCATAATTCAATTTTAACCATCCTTTCAAAAATAAATTAAAGGTGTTAATAATAAGGGGATGTATATTATTTCCTCTCTTATTTGGTTGAGACAAGGACATAAAGTCTACATTATGTCAATAGAACACCATGAATTATCATAAAATCTTGCCATGAAGGAGAGTAAAAAATATTGGGGTGTTCCAAAATCATTAGTACATTAAATTGTTCTCACAAAGTACATTTGTTAACATCAAAACCACAAAGAGAAAATCTTCAAGGGGTCAGCTTGGTTCCAACAATCTTCCCATTTTTTATGATAATAAAACATTACTTTTGATAACAATATAAATAAAGGCAAAGTAAACCAGCAAACAAACAAGCCAACGAAAAACGCATGCAATTAAATAAACATGTAAATACACATGCCTGCAAATAAGCAAATAGACATGGCTCCCCTTAACACAGGGCTCCCCTTATCTCTGAGCAGTTATACTAAAACTCTTTCTCCCTGCATGCATATCTTTTCTTCCACAACTATTTAAATAGAAAACTGTTTAAATTTTTCTCAAATCTCTGTCTCCCGATTTGTCATGCAGCAAAAAGAATAAAAATTCAAATTGCAATTGACTAATAAGTTAAAACCAATCAGTAGATCAAAGTTAATCTTGGAAACACATCTATTTATGTTTAAAATCTTATGAGAATATATCAATCTGATCATCAAACACATATAGATAATAACATTAATCAAATATAAATACTAGGTTTAAATTCTTCTTAATAAATTCAAATCATTCTTCAGTTAGTGTTTAGTGAATATGTTAGCCCATTCATGTTCAGTGCCTACAAAATATTGTCCCTAATAAACTAAGGTGAGAAGTAACTTTCATGTATCTAAGGGTCCTCCTAACATCAATTAAGTGAGATTTCCTGGGATCCTCCTATAATTTCTTTGTATATTTTCTGGTAAACTTTCTTTCCTGATTCATCTTTACCAAGAGAGCAAGTGGAATGTATTGGTGTAGCCATAGGTTTACAATCATTCATTTTAAACTTCTTGAGAAGCATTTTTTTATACTTGGTCTGAATAATGTTTATCCCGTTTTGACCTTGTGGAATTTTAATGCCTACTAAAACTTCAGTTCTCCCATCATACTCATTTGAAATTCCTGTTACATTAGCTTAGAATTTTTTTGACACAAGGTGTTATTAGTATAACTAAATATAATATCATCAACGTAAATATGAATAACAAAAATGTCATTTTCTATTGATTTCCTAAACAAAATGGTGCGAACCCGACCTCTATCAAAACCATTATCAAGTAGGAACTTACTTAACCTATCATAACAAGATCTAGGTGCTTGTTTGAGACCATATCATGATTTCTTAAGCTTAAAGATGTTATTAGGAAACTCTAGGTTTTCAAATCCTAGGGGTTGTTTTGCATATACTACTTTACTAATGTAATCAATACCTTATTGTGGACTGAAACCTTGTGCAATGAGTTTTGCCTTATTCTTGACAACATCCCCATTTTCATTTAATTTTTTCTTGAATACCCACATGATTCCAATGGGTCTGTTATCCTCTAGTCTAGGTACTAGATCCAAAACATCATTTCTTTTAAATTCATTAAGCTCTTCTTGCATTGCAAGTATCCAACAATTATTGCTGGTGCATCATCAATAGAGGTAGGTTGAATTGAGGAGAGCAAACCAAATATAGATGTATCTTTCAGTGATGATCTATTCTTCAAATGATCATTTCCATCTCCAATAATCAGAGTCTCTAGATGAGATGACTTGTACTTCCATTCAATTTTAGCTTCCAAATTAACTTGATTGGTTATGATTTGATCAGATTCATCTTGTGATGTTTCATCATGTTCCTCTGATTTTCTTGTATCCTCTAATTTGTCTGGTTATTCTAGTTCCTATAAACCTACCATATCCTCAAGATGCTTTAACTTTTCAAGGTCAAGTTGTTTGTCATCAAGCTTAATATGCATTGACTCCTCCACTATGTGAGTCTCCTTATTGAACACTCTATAAGCTTAGGATCTCATAGAGTATTCAAGGAAGGTACACTTTTGTGATTGAGGGTCAAATTTTCCAAGATTATCTTTAGTATTTAAAACATAGCATACACAACTAGATTGATGAAAGTAAGAAATCTTGGGCTTTTTACCTGTCCAAAAATGAGGTATTTATTCAAAATAGGTCTGATATAGACTTTGGTATGAATGTAGCATGAGGTATTTATTGCTTCTGCCCAAAAATGATTCTCAAGATCCATTTCGTACATCATAGCGTGAGTCATTTCTTGAAGAGTACGAATATTTCCACACCACCATTTTGTTGATGTATTTTAAGGGATGAAAAACTATGTAATATACCCATCTCTTCATAAAATTGCTTAAAGAGTTTGTTCTCAAACTCTCCACCATGATCACTACGGATAGTTACTGCAGATAATTGATTCTCATTTTGCCTTGCTTCCAAAAAGTAGTGAATACCTTATGAGACTCATCCTTATGTTTAAGAAACTTAACTCATGTCCATCTAGAGTAATTGTAACACCCCGATTTTTAACAGTGAGAGTGTATTTTTTTTTCAAAATCGATTCATAAAAACAAAGAAAGAAAAAGAAATAAATAAGGAAATACTTTTGGATAAATATTTAAGTCGTACACAACGACAAATGAGTCAACAAAATTTGCAAGCAGCGGAATAGTTTTTGAAATACGAACCCAAAGTATTTACACATCAAAAAGTGGTACATGGACCCATAAAATAAAATGTCAAGGGGAAAATATTAGTAAAGGTACAGTCTTCCAAATTAAAATAGATACAACCAAAAAGAAAGACATCTAGTCCCTATACGTCCACCTAATCTAATCATACTACAAAAACTGTACAACCCGAGTGATCTCCACGTGCCTCGCAAGATCCTCTGACGCAGCTCCAGTCAGGTGTGTCCAATTACATTCCCATCTATAGGGTACTAACCGGTAGGACGGCTCTGGTTCTCATCTGAGGGCAAAGCCCAGATTTCCACAATAGTTGTAAAGGGTCACCAACCGAAATTAACAATTAACACATAACATCTAAGTTTTTGAATGCACAAAATAACTTTTCAACTTAGCATGTACCTTAAAAGGGTCTCCATATGCTAAACATTCATAAACAAGGTTGAAAAATGAAGTTTTTAATAAAACAACACTGCTGTATTCGAATACAACATCTTTGTATTCGAATACAAGGATGTTTCAGCATTCAGCTGCAAAAACAACATGTTTTTGAATGCACAAAATAACTTTTCAACTTAGCATGTACCTTAAAAGGGTCTCCATATGCTAAACATTCATAAACAAGGTTGAAAAATGAAGTTTTTAACAAAACAACACTGCTGTATTCGAATACAACATCTTTGTATTCGAATACAAGGATGTTTCAGCATTCAGCTGCAAAAACAACATGTTTGTATTCGAATGCAACCTTCTATATTCGACTACAATTTAATAGGGTGTAGTCTCTCACGGACAAACACCAGTAAGTAAATGCAGATATTAAAAGATTCCCCATTTTTAATACCCATTTAACTGTAATTGTAAGACCCATAGTTTTTAAATCCTAAATCATACAATTTTAGGGTATTTCGTGTGGAATTTCTTAGGCTGTTAGCCCAATTTTTGGTATGAAGTGAGTTAAATGCCAAAAATATATTTTTGGAAATTGGATTAAAATTATTTGTCGGGAAATAATTTACTTCCGTTACGAAGGATTTAATACCGGTCAATTGAGTTGCGACGAGAGTGGATATTTTTAACAAAAAGTGGTTTGGGAAGTGATGGGTGAAATGGTAATTTTAATAAATATATAGATATTTTGAGATATTTGTTAATTATATTTAATATATATATATATATATATAATAAATATTTGTTTGGAGGGAAAAAGGAAAGAGAAAGAGAAGAAAAGGGAAGGAAAGAAAAACAAAAGAAAAGGAAAACATACTTCTTCTTCTTCCTCTGCCTCGCGTGAAAACCCACTTCTTCTTCCTTCTTCCATTTTCATTTTCGCTTCTTCCTTTTGTTCAAAAATAGAAACCCAAGGATGAGTGGGTAAGGAAACAAGGATATCTCAGCTTCATACTTCCTCTTTGGTGTGAAAACGAAGAAAAATGATCTTAGGGATTTCAAAACCTTCAAACACAAACCTCCCCGTTTCATCTAGATCTAAGCTTTGTTTCGCGAAGAGATAGAAAGGAAATTTTCTCACTACCACGCTGCGGTGCTAGGGAACCAACTTTAGAAGCGGCGTTGCAAGCGGAAGATTTTATCGGATTTACCCACGGCACCGTAATCGCACGTTAAAGCTAACGTTAAGGTAAGAGCTCCTTCCAAACTTTTAGTTTGCAATTAGGGACTTATCTGTGGTTGTGTGGAAAAGAATTTGTTAGGGTTGAAGTGTTGATTTGGGGAAAATGAATTTAATGCTTTATGGGTGAAATTCTAATGTGGAGTTTTGGTGATATTGATGGATGTTTCGCGGAAAAATGAATTTAACTCATTTATGTATGATTTTGAGTAAATGAAATTTGTTGGGTTTGAATGTTATGTTGTGTTGATTGTGTTCATCGTATTTGAGGTATTCATAATTGATGCTTGTGAAATTTGATATGTGTATGTTGGATTTTGTGGAGAAATAAATTGATGTGTTTTGATGTGGATTGATAATATGTTTGAGTTTGTTTTGTGTGGAATTTGAAAACCATTAAGTTAAATGAGTGTTAAGAATGGGGAATCTCTTAATGTCTTGTTTACTTAATGTGTGTTTGAGAAAATCGTTTTGAGTTAAATGTGTATTAAGAATGGGGAATCTCTTAATATCTCTGTTTACTAATGTTTTGGAAAATCGTTTAAGTCAAATGAGAATTAAGAATGGGGAATCTCTTAATTTCTTGTTAACTTAATGTTTGTTTTGAAAATCGTTTAAGTTAACCGGGCGTTAAGAATGGGGAATCTCTTAATGTTTTGGTTACTTAATGTTGTTTTGAATACCGTTTAAGTTAAAAGAATATTAAGAATGGGGAATCTCTTAATATGTCTGTTTGCTTATTGTTTGGCGTGAAAATCGTTTATGTTAAATGAGTATTGAAAATGGGGAATCTTTTAATATATGCATTTACTTAACGATGGTTGTGGATGGAGTCAGTATATGCTCATGCATTTTCATGCTTTTTGTAAATCGTGCAGACCCGTGATAGGTGGCACCCTGATAAATAGTGCTTTGGCCTGTGATAGGTAGTACATTTATGATTTACGTTTTTGTAAATTGTGCAGACCCGTGATAGGTGGCACCTTGGTAAATAGTACTTTGGCCCGTGATAGGCGGTACTTTTACGATTTACGGTTTTTTGTAAATTGTGCAGACCCGTGATAGGTGGCACCTTGGTAAAGAGTACTTTGGCCTGTGATAGGCGGTACATTTACAATTTACGTTCTTTTTAGTAAACCGTGCAGACCCGTGATAGGTGGCACCTTGGTAAATGATACGGGCCCGTGATAGGCAGTACGTTTATGGTTTACGCTTTTTAGTAAATTGTGCAGACCCGTGATAGGTGGCACCTCGGTAATTGTTACTTTGGCCTGCGATAGGCGGTACAATTATGATTTACGGCCCTTTGAGGAGGGTTTTGGTTTGGAATTCCGAGTCCATGCATTTTGGCATATACGCATTGCATTAGGGTGCTTGGCACACGAGTCGTGGTTGATTCAAATTATGATTGTGTTGATTTTGCTAAGTGTTATGGTTTGAAATTATGTGTAAGTGTGTTTTTGATTCAAGTTTATGATTGTGTTGAAATTGCTAAGTGTTATGTGTTGATATTATGCGTAAGAGTGATTGATTGTAAACTATTTCGAAACTCAAGTTGTCGTGGTGATTGTGTTGAAAATGCTAAGTGTTATGTTTTGGAATTGCGTGTAAGTGTGGTTGATTGCAAAACCTTTTCGAAACTTAAATTGTCGTGGTGATTTTGTTATAATTTCCAAGTGTGGATGTTTTGGAATTATTTGTAAGTGTGATTGATTGCAAAACCATTTCAAAACTCAAGATGTCGTAGTTTTTGCGCTATAATTGTTAAGTATGATTGTTTGGATTTGTGTGTAAGTGTTGATTGGTTTCGATACCCTTTAAAAAGCTGAAAAATGCTGAATTTTGCTGTTTTTCTGCTGTTGTCTGCTGTGTATTCGAATACAGACATCCTGTTTTTGCCACTGACTTATTATGTAGTCGAATACAGATATGCTGTTTTGCTACTGACTTGTTGTCTAGTCGAATACAGACTGTTGTATTCGAATACAGACATGTTGTTTTTGCTGCTGAATGTTGAAACAGCCTTGTATTCGAATAAAGAGATGCTGTATTCGAATACAACAATGTTGTTTTGTTAAAAACTTCAATTTTCAACTTTGTTTATGCATGTTTAGCATATGGAAACCCTTTTAAGATTCATGCTAAGTTGGAAGGGGTATTTTGTGCATTTGAAAACTTATATGTTATTTGTTAACTGTTAATTTCGGTTGGTGACCCTTTACAACTATTGTGGAAATCTGGGCTTTGCCCTCAAATGAGAGTTAGGGCGGTCCTATTGGTTCGTACCCTACGGATGGAAATGTGGATGGGAATGCTTGATTGGAGCTACGTTAGGAGGATCTCACGGGGCGCGTAGAGATTACTCGAGGCGTATAGTTTTTTTTGTTATGTATAGAATGATCAGACTAGGTTGTCACTCAGGACACATATGTCTTTCTTTTGGGCTACTTTTATTTTATATTGGAAGGATGTACATGTACTAATGTTGGCATCAGGACATGCTTTGGATTTATATTTTGAAAAAGAAAACTTTTCCGCTGCTTGTAAATTATAATGACTTAATTAGTTATTCAAAGGTGTTTACCTTATTTATTCATATGTTTTATTTTAATCCCTTTTGGAAAAAAAAATACACCCTCGCTTTGAAAAACGGGGTGTTACAGTAACAATTCGGACGATAATTATTAAGTAAATGCAGATATTAAAAGATTCCCCATTTTTAATACCCATTTAACTGTAAAAATTCGGACGACAATCATTAAGTAAATGCAGATATTAAGAGATTCCCCATTCTTAATACCCATTTAACTCTAACGATTTTCAGTACAAACAATAAGTAAACAGAGATATTGAAAGATTCCCCATTTTTAATACTCGTTTAACTCTAATGATTTGCACGACAAACATTAAGTAAACAGAGATATTAAAAGATTCCCCATTTTTAATACTCGTTTAACTCTAATGATTTTCAAATTCTGCACAGATCATACTCAGACATATTCTCAAATTCAATCCACAATTCACACCAAATCACATCAATTCATTTTTCCATAAAATCCACACAAACACATCTCAAAATTCATAAATATTAATTATGAAGATGTCAAACACGACAACCACAAAATTATCTCAACCCACCACTCAAACACATCAAATTTCATTTCCTCAAAACCACACATAAACGAGTTAAATTCATTTTCCATGAAACACTCATCAATATCAGCAAAACCCAACTCTAAAATTTCACCCATAAAAGCATTAAATTCATTTTCCCCAAATCAACACTTCAACCCTAACAAAATTCTTTTCCACACAACCACATATAAGTCCCTAAATGCAAACTAAATGTTTTGAAGGAGCCCATACCTTAACGTTAGCTTTAACGAGCGACTACTGTACCGCGAGTAATTTCAGTAAAATCGCCGCTCGCGACACCGCTTCCAAAGTTAGTTCACTAGCACCGTAACATGGAGGTGAGAAACTTTCCCTTCTATCTCTTCGGGAAACAAAGCTTAAATCTAGACAAAATGTGGAGGTTTGTGTTTGACGGTTTTGAAATCCCTAACACCATTTTCGAATTCGAGAAGAAGAAAGAGGACAGAGAGAAGAAGTCGAGCAGCAGGGGAATTTTTCCTTTCACTCACACTTGATTTTGTTGAAGCCAAAGCAAGAAAAGGAAGGAGAAGGGAAAGGGTTCGCGCAAAGGGAGAGGCAGCGTTTCTCGTTTCCTCTGTTTTGCTATTTTCTTCCTTTCCTTTCTAACATATATACATATATATTACTTATAATATTACTAATAATAATAATAACAATATATATATATATAATAATTAAACCTAAACCAATAAATATCTAAATATCTAGATATTTTAGATATTTATGAAAATCATCACTTCTCAAACCATTTTGATAAAAATATTTACTCTCGTCGCAAATCAATTGACTGATAAAATTTTCTACAACCAGATATATTTTTAACAAAATTTTCAGGTATTAAATTCTTCGTAACGTAAATAAATTATCTTCCGACAAATAATTTTAATCCAATTTCCAAAAATATATTTTTGGCATTTAACTCACTAAATACCAAAAACTGGGCTAACAGCCTAAGAAACTCAACACAAAATACCCTAAAATTGTATAATTTAGGATTTAAAGTTAAGGGTCTTACAGTAATCATCAACAATGACCACTCCATACTTTTTACAATTCAACGAGGTAGTTTTAAGTAGACCCAAAAGGTCAAAGTGAAGAAGCTCTAAAGGTTTGCTTATTGAAACAATATTCTTTGATGCAAAAGACTTTTTTGTTTGTTTCACTACTTGATAGGCCTCACCAAGAACTTATGATTTGAACTTGAGGTTTGGCAAGCCTCTAAAAAGATGGAATTTGTTTAATTTTGAGATTAACCTCAAATTGGCATGGCCTAATCTCTTGTGCCAAATCAGCTGTACATTGCTCACATACACAATGCATTTGATCCTTTTGTTCTCCTAAGTTAAAAAGGTTCCCTTGCCTCTTGCCAGGAAATAGAACATAACCATCATTTTAAATTATAGCTCTATAGGAATTTTGATTGAAGACTATGTTATAACCTTTATCACTTAATGGACTTTTGATAAGTATGTTACGTTTTAGTCCTTTTACTAATAGTACATTATCTATAAAGGTTAAGGAATTTTTACTAAGTGTGTCGTGTCCAGCAATTTGGCCTTTCTATTTTCCTCCAATAATCATCGAGCCTTCATTGATTAAGTTTAGGTCTTGAAACATAGACCTTTCATCCATCATATGTTGTCAGCATCCATTGTCCAAGTACGATGACTAGTGTTTCAACTTGGCTATTGACAAAATTTGCAACATAGACAATTTTATCTTTGGGTACTTATATTTGGTTAGGTCCTAGTTTGTTAGCCTTGAGAGGTTTTTTTTGTCTTTCCATGTGGTTAGCATAGGGAAAAATGTTTTAGAGTGGCCTTTATTAGAGCACAAAGTACATAAATTATCGGATAGAGTAAACTTAAGTTCAATTTATATTTCATGAAATTCTATTCCTTTTTTCCAATTCTACTAACACCATAAATCATAGAGGCAAGATCTTAAAATGCTACTTCATATTTGTCAGAGTTTCATGGTGCATTTTCATTTGATGTTGAACAATGGATTCTTTTAAGAGTTAGGTTTTCAGTCTTAAGTTCAACAATATTACTTTCTAAAGTTTCAATTTAATAATTCAGATTTCATTTATTTTACAAGGAGTTTTCAACTTCAAATTCATATAGTGATTCTTGTTCAACAAGTCATTTATAACTGTAATTAGTTCATAATGAGATAAATTAGAGAGTATCTCAATTTCTTGATCTACATATTCACTATCAAATTCGGAATTTGAATCAACAACATCATTAAGCATTAGAGCCATATTGGCTTGTTCTTCGTCATCAGAGGATTCATCAAAGTCATCATGTGTTGCCATTAGAACTTTCTTCTTAGAATTTCAATCATTCCTTTGAAACTTATCTTTCTCAAGATCTGCACATTCTAACTCTACATGTCCAAGTTCATTACATCAATTGTAGAGTGCTAAACGGCTTGAACATTTCTAAGGGATTGATTTCCTCTTGTTGTGCCACATCCTCTGATTTTTTCTAGATATGAATGCCAGCTTCTCGTTCTCTGAATCTTCATTCTAATTTTCGAAATCATTATCCTCTTATTCTGCTTTTGGTTGCAAGATTTTCTTTAGCTTGAATTGCAAAGCCAAAGTCTTGTTCCTCCTCTTGGGCTCATCTTTTTCAAGCTAAATTTCATGTGATTCGAGAGAGCTTGTTAATTATTGAAGTTTAAGAGCATTCACATCCTTTGCT
Source organism: Cicer judaicum (assembly GCA_037974835.1). Lineage (NCBI taxonomy): Eukaryota > Viridiplantae > Streptophyta > Magnoliopsida > Fabales > Fabaceae > Cicer > Cicer judaicum. The sequence goes on from JBBPBS010000361.1 coordinate 7,625,813, forward strand.
CCTTGGATAATTGTGATCTTGGATCACTAACTGTTGGGAAAACTCATTGGGATGTTCTTGACATGATCAACAGTTGTTGAGCTTTTTTCAAGTACTCTTAACCCTAAGATCAAGATTTAAAATCTGGAAAATATAGTCTCATTTTTTTTCATCTTCCTCCATCTAAAATAACTCATACTTTTTGATAGAATATTTTCCTTTGTCTTTTGAATCTGCTTGCTTCCTTCATAAGTCAAAATCAGATTATCATAAATGATATTCGTTGTTTCTTTGTCGGTGCACTTGTCAAACTCCTTGAAAGTGATTCCATTTATCATGAATGTTCTAGATTCATTATGCATCTTGTACATATTTTGCTTATCAACATTCATATTTCTTGAAAATTCAGTAACACCTTCTTTTATTGGAGCAGTATATCTATCTTCCACAAAGTCTCAAACTTTAGGATCCTATGAAATAAAAAAAATTCCCCAGTCTATCCATCCAGAACTAAAAATATTCACCATCAAACATAGGCAGTCTATTGATGTTTTCTCAAGCAGCTTCTTCACTGAACTTAAACATGTTGAATCCTTGGATCTTTCCTTTAACACTATAAAGTGCTCAGCCTTGAGACCGAGCACTAATGCCAATTGAAGGTTTACAAACACGAGAAATAGGGTTATATTGTGTTTGCCTAATTTGAAATTCTTTTCTTGATTCTAATTCTGATTTGGTGACTTAAACAATTTTACTTATTAGAGGTTGCAGTAAACAGACAAAGTGAAGGTAAAAATAAATCACCAAATTTTATGTTAGTTCACATAAACTTGGTAGCTACGTTTAATCCCGTCACACAAAAGGATTTATCAATTAATTCAAAACTTGACTTACAATAGCACCTAACCCTAAAAGTGAGTCTTCTATAGGATTTTTGAGGCAAACTACACCTTGACCCTATAAGTCAATGAAGTAGTAAACACGAGAAGGGGGTTTAATTGTGTTTAACTAAGGTAATAGCTTGTTGTTTATTTAATTAAACTTGTTCAAACTTGACCATTTAATTGGAGTAAAAGCAATGACAAAACTAAAAAGTGAAAAAATTAAGTGAACTTAGTAATTTATCCTAGTTCACCAGTAGCTTAGCAACATATGATCCCTTATCTATGAAGGATTTAATCCACTTATTCAAGAACTTGAATTACAAAGCACATGACCCTCCAAGTCAGACTTCTCAAGCAGTCTGACAACCCCTAACTTTTGAGAAACACACACACCTTGACTTTACCAACCAAATTTCTCCATACAATCTAACAACCCTAGTTTGTTGAAGTCACACTAACACCATTATCAGGTTTCGAATACAAAGGTTTGAAACTTGAGTAGTTGCTTCTAAATAGGTTATTATAGCAATGGCTATCACACTCTAAGATGAATTTGGAATTTTGAGCTTGAGTTCTTCTATTGAGTTTGTAAATTATTCATATTGATTATTTTTGGATTTTGTTTAGATTGAGTTTGTAAATTTTTTAGATTCATTTTGTTCTTATTTCATTCAGATTGAGTTTGTAAATTCTTTATATTGATATTGTTCATACTTTGTTCAAATTGATAACTTTCATATTTTGTTAAGATTGATTTCTCAAATTCTTTAGGTGAATCTTCCTTCGTTTTCCTTGCTTTGACGTGGGCGGAAACATAGCGTTAGATAAGTTCTTGAAATTTCACAAGTAGGAACATGACTTAGTTCAATTAAGTATTTTGCCCTTTGTCGTAAATGATTCAGATCCTATCTCTTGTGAGTATTTCTTCATGTAAGCAATTCTTGATCATATCTTCTCGTAAATGACTCAGATCCTCATGTAGATAAATCTTGATCAAATCATCTTATAAATAATTCATATCTTCTTGCCATAAATATTGATAAAATATTCTTTAAATAATTCATATCTTCTTGTGATAAATCGTCATCACATTTTCTTGTAAATAATTCTTTTTTCTTCTAGATAAATCTTGATGAAATAATGTTGTAAATAATTCATATCTTCTTGTCATAAATATTGATAAAATCTTCTTGTAAATTTGGTCAAAGATTTTGTCCAATTATAAATCTAAATCAAATCTTATTTTAGATTGTCTTCAAAATCATGAACATTCGTTCACACTCTGTTAAGTCAAATATATTGTTTTCATAGAATAATTGTGTAAGCATCAAAACTCTACGTATAAAATCAACTTGACTCCAACAGTCAAGTTTTCCCTACACAACCTAAAAGACAATAAATTGTTAGAGGCAAAATAAAGCTACTACTAGATAGGGTTACAACGGGGTGAAACTTTTTTGTGATGCTTCTTCTATGAAGATTTGTTACAATGGCTACATACTTACAATGAAGCCCTAAGCACTAAATAATAAAAAGTAGAACGAGTGCTTTGCTAGATTTTGAAACCATAAACTTTGAATTTTTATTGGGATTGTTCAAAATAACTTTGGTTTTTAGGATTTATGAGTTTTTATTTTTATTGTACTTTTCTCAATGTATCAGAGCTTTTGACCTTCAATTAGATTTGTTGATTAATCTCCATCAGAATCATTGATTTTTATTCTTCATAGTCCTTAACTTGATTGTTGGAATCAAATGCTTGAATAACTAGAGATAGAGGCATATGCAAAGCTGCATAACTAAGAATTAGTCGCATGGGCAACTTCACCATTGTTGCATTATTATAGTTAGTTCAACTTCGAGGCGTGTTGCATATCAGAGGATGCACTCTGGAATGTGTTGGAATTATTAGAGCCATCGTAACATGAGCTTTAGAGGTAGGCTTGAAAATAGTAGACTTTAAAGAAGATGTTCAAAAATATTGTTCATCATATACATAATGAAGTTACTATTCATTAGAAGAATCTTATAGTTATTGTTCATCATATGCATCTTACATATATTGTTAATTAGAGGCATGGAAGACTCCTAAAACATGTTGAATCTTTAGAGGCACATAATTCCCCAAATGCATTTGCGCAAAGTCATTAGAGGCATGTTAGCCAGATGCATGCTTTATTCAGAGGAAGACACAAAAACACGTTGATCAACAAGAAGCACACTTCAGTCTTTAGAGGTACACGCAGAAAAACCCTGTACTACCACTAACAAGCTATTAGAGGCAGATTCACGAACATTTCTAGAGCGTGTATTTTTTTTCTTCAGATTTTTTGGATTTTTTTACTGAATTGATTTCGTTTCGTTTGATCTTTTTACTTCCTCTGGTGAGTTTCTCTGGTAGTATCCTCTGGTGGTATCCTCCGATTGTCATTATCTAATTTCACCATACATAATGAAATCATTAGTGCAATAAATTGTTTTCACAAAGTACATTTGTTCACATCAAAACCAAATAGAGGAAATGTTCAATGGACCAACCTAGTTCCAACATTATTTGCTTTTATTACTTGACTCCCTGTAACTTAAGGTTCCCCCTAAGTTTAAGTATTTTTTTAGTTTCTTTTCTCTCCATATGCATATAATGAATTTGAGAACAAATTATTTTTTACTATGTTTATGTGGCGAGAAAAAGTGTATGCATGTGACGGAGAAAAGAACTGTAAAACTATTTAGACTAAGAGGGATTCTTAAATAATGGGAAGTCAGGTAAGAAAAACCAATAAAATGTTATAAAAAAATACAGTTTTGAGATCAACGAAAAATGGGAGATTATTGGATCCAATTTGATTTTCCTCTTTTGAATTTGATGTTAAAAAATGTACTATATGAGAATAATTTGTTTTGACTAATGGCTTTATTAAGTGTGCAACAATTAGAACAAGAAAATCAAAGGAAGGTACCAGAGGAAACGACCAAAAGAAGTCACCAGAGGAACAAAAAAGCACATGCGTCTGCCTCTGAACATTTGCCTCTGAAAGCAACGTTCCCAGAAGGTTATGAAGATTGTCTCTAATGGTTGGCTCTAAAGTTGGGTTCTGAAGACTACCTCTCATAACAAGGTATGAAGATTGTCTCTAAAGTTGGGGTCTAAAGATATGGTCAAAATATTATTCATAAAAAGATATGACCAAAATATTGTTCACAAGATATGATCAAAATAGTATTCACAAGAAGATATGGTTAAAATATTGCTCGCAAGAAGATATGGTCAAAATATTGCTCGCAAGAAGATATGATCAAAATATTGCTCGCAAGAAAATATTGTTAAAATACTTTTCACAAGAAGATATGGTCAAAATATTTTTCATAAGAAGATATGGTCAAAATATTGTTCACAAAGTAGAAAAAATACTCATTATTGTTCAAAAGAAGATACCCTCATAATTTTTTCTAAAGAAGATACACTCAAAATTTGTTAACAAAAAAGATATGATCTAACTTTTACAAGGAAAAAAGTGAAACTCTGATCTCTAAATAGATACTCAAGGCTGAAGAAGAAAGTAAAAAATTGATAAACTCAAAAATCTATACAATTTAGAAAAACTTATGAGAGCTCGAATTTCATAAGTATTCAATGTTAGAAGGTTTATGTTCTAGAGAAATATTTCCTCAATTGAAACAATCTGCTTCATAGAAGCAAAACAAAATATGTTCCAAACTTGTGTAATCCAGACCGATTGTGGCTTTAGTATTCCTCAAGAAATCTGTAGTTTTCAATTTGTGTTTAGAAGACTTAACTTGTAGGGTAAAGGTGTAGTTTCCTTCAACAACATGAGGTTTTTATGTTGTGTGGAGATGACTTGATTTGTAGGGTCATTGAGTTTATTTGCCTCAAAAAAATTTGCAGGTGCTAGCTTGTTTTGATAAGAATGACTTGTAGGGTTAGCTGTTGTATAATTCAAGGATTTGAATTGTAAGACCCGTAATTTTAAATTATACCTTATGTATCTTAATGGATTTTGGTATTGAACTCAGGGGCTTCTTAGCCAAGTTATTAATATTTTAGAGTTTATATGACCAAAGAGATATTTTGATGCCTGATTAGAATTACTCGTCGATAAATAAATTAAATTAACTGCGGTGAATCTTTTGCGAAGAGTTTAAATGTGTTATGGGTAAAAAGGTAATTTAATAAATATCTAAAGATTTAGAGATATTTGTTAATTATTATTAATACATATATATATATATATATATATATATAAAGAAAAGGAAAGGAAGGAAATAGAAAGAAAAGAAAATAGAAAGGAAAGAAAAAGGAAGAAAGGAAAAGAGAAGGAGAGAAAACAGAAAATTCCATCTTCTTCCTCCCCTGCCTCGCGTGCGTTTTTCTTCCTTCCTCCATCTTCATCCATTTTCGTTCTTCCTTGCTTCCTTGATTTCGAAATTGATAGTGGGTGATAGGACAAGGATTTCTCAACTTCACTCTCCCTCTTTGATCCCAAAACGAAGAAAAATGGTTTAGGGATTTCAAAACCATCAAACACAAATCTTCTCGTTTCTTCTAGATCTAAGCTTCGTTTCACGAAGAGATAGAAGGGAAAGTTGCTCACCTTTGTGCTACGGTGCTAGTGGACCAACTTTGAAAGCGGCATTGCGAGCGGAGATTTTACCGGATTTACTCGCGGTACCGTAATCGAACGTGGAAGCTAACGTGAAGGTAAGGGCTCCATCCAAACTTTTAGTTTGCATTGAGGGCCTAATATGTGGTTGTGTGGAGAAGAATTTTGTTAGGGTTGGAGTATTGATTTGGGGAAAATGTATCTAAGGCTATCTGGGTAAAACATTAGAGTTACGTTTTGGTTATCTTGATGAATGAATCATGGAAAATGAATTTAAAACTCATTTATGTATGATTTTGAGTAAATGAAACTTGTGTGTTTGAGTGGTGGATTGTGTTGAGTTGTGTTCGTTGTTTTTGACGTGTTCTTATTTGATACTGATGGAATTTGATATGTGTATGGTTGGATTTTGTGGAAAAATGAATTGATGTGTTTTGATGTGCATTGATAATATGTTTGAGTTGTGTCGTGTTTTGGCGTGAATAGTGTAATAAATTTGTGAATATGTTTGAGTCTGTGTTGTGTGGAATTTGAAAACCATTAAGTTAAACGAGTATTAAGAATGGGGAATCTCTTAATGTCTTGTTTACTTAATGTGTGTTCGTTTGTGAAAATCGTTTAAGTTAAATGAGAATTAAGAATGGGGAATCTCTTAATGTCTCGTTTACTTAATATTTGTTTTGAAAATCATTTAAGTTAACTGGGCGTTAAGAATGGGGAATCTCTTAATGTCTTGGTTACTTAATGTTGTTTTGAAAATTGTTTAAGTTAACTGGGCGTTAAGAATGGGGAATCTCTTAATGTCTTGGTTACTTATTGTTTGTTGTGGTAAATCGTGTTGACCCGTGATAGGTGGCACCTCGGTAAACTATACTGACCCGTGATAGGTGGTACGTTTACGATTTACGTTTGGTAAGTGGTGCTGACCCGTGATAGGTGGCACCTCGGTAAACAGTGCTGACCCGTGATAGGTGGTACGTTTACAACTTACGTTTCTTGGTGAATTGTGTTTGTCTGTTAGAGACTACACCCTGGTGAATTGTGTTTGTCCGTGAGAGACTGCACAGGTGTTGGTCCGTGAGAGACTACACCCTGGTGAATTGTGTTTGTCCGTGAGAGACTGCACAGATGTTTGTCCGTGAGAGACTACACCCTGTTAAATTGTGAATTGTTGGTTCATCTTGTCCGTGTGGGTATTGTGTTATAAGTGTTAAGTGCTATGTTTTGGAATTTGGTGATAACATGTCTGATTGCAATACTATTTCGAAACTCATGATGTTGTAGTATTGTGTTATGAGTGTTAAGTGTTATGTTTTGGAATTTGGTGATAACATGTTTGGTTGCAATACTATTTCGAAACTCATGTTGTTGTAGCGATTGCGTTATCAGTGCTAAGTGTTAAGATGTGAATTTGTGTATTTTTGGAAGAATATACTGTCAATCAATTGCCCAATCAATTGCCCAATCGATTGGCATTAAGTGAGTGGCTCAGCAATGCTGTCAATCAATTGCCCAATCGATTGCCCAGTTGATTGCGCAATCGATTGGAATTAAGTCAGTGGCTCAGCAATGCTGTCAATCGATTGGCATTAAGTCAGTGGCTCAGCAATGCTGTCAATCGATTGCCCAATCGATTGCCCAGTTGATTGCCCAATCGATTGGCATTAAGTCAGTGGCTCAGCTATGCTGTCAATCAATTGCCCAATCAATTGCCCAATCAACTGTCGATTGAATTAAGCCTAGAATTCAAACTTTACTAAAAACCTTCAGGAAATCGATTTGGAAATCGATTGGCTTTAATACAGTGGCTCAATTATCCACTTAATCGATTTCCCAATCGATTGTGTTAGTGGAAATTCTTATTTTGAGTTAGATAATCGATTGCTCAATTAATTTATCAATGTTTTGTTCAGTTGTGTATTACTTGATGGATTGAGAACTCTATTTGATTTCATTTACATTTGGCAAGCATTGTATGAACTTTTAGCATATGGAAAATCCTTTTAAGGTGCATGCTAAGTTGAAAAGGTATTTTGTGCATTTAAAAACATAAATGTTATGTGTTAACTGTTAATTTCAGTTGGTGACCCTTTACAACTATTGTGGAAATCTGGGCTTTGCCCTGATGAGAGTCAGGATGATCCCACCGGTTCGTACCCTCCAGACGGGAATGTGGATGGGAGTGCTTGATTGGAGCTACGTTAGGAGAATCTCACGGGGCGCGTGGAGATTACTCAAGGCGTATAGTTTCTTGTTATGTATAGAATGATCAGACTAGGTTGTCACTCAGGACACACATGTCTTTCTTTTGGGCTACCTTTATGTTAAGTTGAAAGGATGTACATGTACTATTGTTGACATCAGGACATGCTTTGGATTTATATTTTGAAAAACTTTTCTGCTGCTTGTAAATTTTAATGACTTAATTATTTATCCAAAGGTTTTACCTTATTTATTTCTTTGTTGTATTTTAATTTCTTTTAAAAAAAAAAAAAATACACCCTCGCATTGAAAAACGGGGTGTTACATTGTGGTATCATACCAAGGGGGAATGACGTTACGAGAGCCAATGCCATTAGGGGCGATCGAATGGCGGAGGCTATGAATAACATGGCTGCGTCGGTTGTTGCACAGACTGCTGCCAAGACTCAACGTGATCTCGAAAAGAGGGAAAGAGAGATCCGTGCTGCAGAGTCAAGAGGATTAAAAGAATTTCGTCGTTACAATCCTCCCAAGTTTGAGGGGCATGAGAATTCAGAGAAAGCAGATCAATGGATCCAAGAAGTGGCGAAGATATTCGAAATGATTAACTGTCATGTGGGAGTGAGGGTCAACTATGCCACTTATATGCTACTAGGAGATGCTGTGTACTGGTGGAGGAGTACAAGGTTGTTGATGAGATCAGCTCACAAGGAGGTGAATTGGGAATCTTTCAAAAGGAAGTTTTTAGACAAATACTTCCTGATGAGTACCAGGACTAGACTGGGTGATGATTTCCTGAAACTACATCAGGGGAATATGACCGTGGGCGAATATGCTGCTAAATTTGAATCACTATCAAGGAATTTCAGATTTTTCCGTGAAGAGATTGACGAGCCATTCTTGTGTCATCGTTTCCAAGACGGACTAAAGTATGAGATTCAAGACTTTATCTTGCCCCTGGGAATTCAACGTTTCCAAGTTCTTGTGGAAAAATATAGAGAAGTTGAGGATATGAAGAATAAGAGAGCTAGCCAAGGAGGGAATTTTAACTCAGGAGGACCTAGTCGGGTGAAGTATCAGAACAAGGGAAAACAAGATGCTAAACCTTATAATCGACCACATGATAACAACAAGGGACAAAATATCCCAGGGGACCAAGACTGTGGGAGACAAGTAGGACAAGGTATACGATGTTTTCGATGTTGAGAGGAGGGACATTATGCTTATGCTTGTACCTTTAACAGTCCTACTTGCTATAATTGCCATAAACCAGGGCACTTGGCAAAGAACTGCAAGGCTCCGAAGGTGGAACCAATGGTGAATGTAGCTAGGATTACACTTCCTACTGCTAGAGGACATGTTTATTGCGTCGACGCTGAAGTTGGAAATTTATCTAGCAATCTGATTCAATATGACTGTGCGATTACAGGTAACCCCCTAACTATACTTTCTGATTCGGGGGAAACCCATTCCTTCATTGCTATGGATTGTGTAAATCGTTTGAAGTTGTCTGTGTCTGCTTTACTGCTAAGACTTTGACAGTAAATTATGCATGTTTACATTCTCAAATAACTATTCAGAAACGGGACTTCTCGATTAATCTGATTTGTTTACCTCTACAATGACCCAAGATCATTCTTGGTATAGATGAGAAGCCCTATCATTAGGTAATGATACATTGTACTCAATGTATCAGTGTCATACATAGTGTTTAGGTTTGGTACTAGATGGATGTTCCGTACAAGGTGGAACATCATCAACCTGCTGGGGTGTTGCAACCTTTAGAGATTACACGGAGTACCATCGAGTATTGTATCAGACCGTGATATGAAGTTCACATCACATTTTTGGGGAGCATTGCACGAAGCCTTGGGAACGAAGCTACGATTGAGTTCACCTACAACAATAGTTTCCACGCAAGTATTGGAATGGCACCATATGAGGCTTTATATGGGCACAAGTGTCAAACGCCCTTGTGTTGGTATAAGGACGGTGAAAATATGATTGTTGGACCAGAGATGGTGCAACAGACTACGACTAAGGTAAGGAGGATCAAGGAGAAAATGAAGACTTCACATGGTCGTCAGAAGAGTTATGCGGACAAGCGTCGCAGACTGTTAGAATTCGAACAGGGTGACCACGTGTTTCTAAGAGTCACACCTACTACTGGAGTTGGTAGAGCATTGAAATCGAAGAAGTTGACTTCGAAATTCATTGGACCATATCAGATTTCTGCACGAATTGGGTCCGTTTCTTATCGGATTGCATTGCCTCCGCTACTGTCCAATATCCATGATGTGTTTCATGTGTCGCAATTGAGGAAATATCTTGCAGATCCATCTCATGTGATCGTACCAGACATAATCTAGCTAAAGGATAACTTGTCGTTTGAAGTACCACCTGTGAGGATTGATGACAAAAAGATTAAGCGATTGAGGACCAAGGATGTTTCGTTGGTTAAAGTGATTTGGAACCCAATCACTGGAGACGCGACCTGGGAACTGGAGAGCAAGATGAGAGAACAACACCCAGAGTTATTTATCGACGCATAGTTTCGAGGACGAAACTAATTTTAGGGGGGTAGTAATGTAAGACCCGTAATTTTAAATTATACCTTATGTATTTTAAAGGATTTTGGTATTGAACTCAGGGGCTTTTTAGCCAAGTTATTAATATTTTGGAGTTTATATGACCAAAGAGATATTTTGATGCCTGATTAGAATTACTCGTCGATAAATAAATTAAATTAACTGCGGTGAATCTTTTGCGAAGAGTTTAAATGCGTTATGGGTAAAAAGGTAATTTAATAAATATCTAAAGATTTGGAGATATTTGTTAATTATTATTAATATATATATATATATAAAGAAAAGGAAAGGAAGGAAATAGAAAGAAAAGAAAATAGAAAGGAAAGAAAAAGGAAGAAAGGAAAAGAGAAGGAGAGAAAACAGAAAATTCCATCTTCTTCCTCCCCGGCCTCGCGTGCGTTTTTCTTCCTTCCTCCATCTTCATCCATTTTCGTTCTTCCTTGCTTCCTTGAGTTCGAAATTGATAGTGGGTGATAGGACAAGGATTTCTCAACTTCACTCTCCCTCTTTGATCCGAAAACGGTTTAGGGATTTCAAAACCGTCAAACACAAATCTTCCCGTTTCTTCTAGATCTAAGCTTCGTTTCACGAAGAGATAGAAGGGAAAGTTGCTCACCTCCGTGCTATGGTGCTAGTGGACCAACTTTGGAAGCGGCATTGCGAGCGGAGATTTTACCGGATTTACTCGCGGTACCGTAATCGAACGTGGAAGCTAACGTGAAGGTAAGGGCTCCTTCCAAACTTTTAGTTTGCATTTAGGGCCTAATATGTGGTTGTGTGGAGAAGAATTTTGTTAGGGTTGGAGTATTGATTTGGGGAAAATGTATCTAAGGCTATTTGGGTAAAACCTTAGAGTTACGTTTTGGTTATCTTGATGAATGAATCGTGGAAAATGAATTTAAAACTCATTTATGCATGATTTTGAGTAAATGAAACTTGTGTGTTTGAGTGGTGGATTGTGTTGATTTGTGTTCGTTGTTTTTGACGTGTTCTTATTTGATACTGATGGAATTTGATATGTGTATGGTTGGATTTTGTGGAAAAATGAATGGATGTGTTTTGATGTGGATTGATAATATGTTTGAGTTGTTTTGTGTGGAATTTGAATACCATTAAGTTAAATGAGTATTAAGAATTGGGAAATCTCTTAATTTCTTGTTTACTTAATGTGTGTTTGTGAAAACCGTTTTGAGTTAAAAGAGTATTAAGAATGGGGAATCTCTTAATATCTCCGTTTACTAATGTTTTGGAAAATCGTTTAAGTCAAATGAGAATTAAGAATGGGGAATCTTTTAATTTCTTGTTTACTTAATCTTCGTTTTGGAAATCGTTTAAGTTAACTGGGCATTAAGAATGGGGAATCTCTTAATGCCTTGGTTACTTAATGTTTGTTTTGAAAATCGTTTAAGTTAACTGGGCGTTAAGAATGGGGAATCTCTTAATGTCTTGGTTACTTAAGGTTGTTTTGAAAATCGTTTAAGTTAAAAGAATATTGAGAATGGGGAATCTCTTAATATGTCTGTTTGCTTATGGTTGTTGTGAAAATTGTTAAGTTAAAAGAGTATTAAGAATGGGGAATCTCTTGATATCAACGTTTACTTAATGTCATCGTGAAAATGATTTTGTGGAGAAATGAATTGTCGTGTTTTGGCGTGAATAGTGTAATAAATTTGTGAATATGTTTGAGTCTGTGTTGTGTGGAATTTGAAAACCATTAAGTTAAACGAGTATTAAGAATGGGGAATCTCTTAATGTCTTGTTTACTTAATGTGTGTTCGTTTGTGAAAATCGTTTAAGTTAAATGAGAATTAAGAATGGGGAATCTCTTAATGTCTCGTTTACTTAATATTTGTTTGTGAAAATCGTTTAAGTTAAATGAGAATTAAGAATGGGGAATCTCTTAATGTCTTGGTTACTTAATGTTGTTTTGAAAATTGTTTAAGTTAACTGGGCGTTAAGAATGGGGAATCTCTTAATGTCTTGGTTACTTATTGTTTGTTGTGGTAAATCGTGCTGACGCGTGATAGGTGGCACATCGGTAAACTGTACTGACCCGTGATAGGTGGTACGTTTACGATTTACGTTTGGAAAGTTGTTATGACCCGTGACATGTGGCACCTCGGTAAACAGTGCTGACCCGTGATAGGTGGTACGTTTACGACTTACGTTTCTTGGTGAATTGTGTTTGTCCGTGAGAGACTGCACAGGTGTTTGTCCGTGAGAGACTACACCCTAGTGAATTGTGTTTGTTCGTGAGAGACTGCATAGGTGTATGTCCGTGAGAGACTGCACATGTGTTTGTCCGTGAGAGACTACACCTTGGTGAATTGTGTTTGTCCGTGAGAGACTGCACAGGTGTTTGTCCGTGAGAGACTGTACAGGTGTTTGTCCGTGAGAGACTGCACAGGTGTTTGTCCGTGAGAGACTACACCCTGTTAAATTGTGAATTGTTGGTTCATCTTGTCCGTGTGGGTATTGTGTTATAAGTGTTATGTTTTGGAATTTGGTGATAACATGTTTGATTGCAATACTATTTTGAAACTCATGATGTTGTAGTATTGTGTTATAAGTGTTAAGTGTTATGTTTTGGAATTTGGTGATAACATGTTTGGTTGCAATACTATTTCGAAACTCATGTTGTTGTAGCGATTGCGTTATCAGTGCTAAGTGTTAAGATATGGATTTGTGTATGAATGTGATCGAGTTAGTTTATGTATTTTTGGAAGAATATGTTGTCAATCAATTGCCCAATCGAGTGGCATTAAAGTGGCTCAGCAATGTTGTCAATCGATTGCCCAATCGATTGACATTAAGTCAATGGCTCAGCAATGCTGTCAATCGATTCCCCAATCGATTGGCATTAAGTCAGTGGCTCAGCTATGTTGTGAATCGATTGCCCAATCGATTGGCATTAAGTCAGTGGCTCAGCTATGTTGTCAATCAATTGCCCAATCAATTGCCCAATAAACTGTCGATGGAATTAAGCCTAGAATTCAAACTTCACTAAAAACCTTTAGGAAAACGATTTGGAAATCGATTGGCTTTAATACAGGGGCTCAATTATCCACTTAATCGATTTCCCAATCGATTGTTTAGTGGAAATTCTTATTTTGAGTTAGATAATCGATTGCTCAATTAATTTATCAATGTTTTGTTGAGTTGTGTATTACTTGCTGGATTGAGAACTCTATTTGATTTCATTTACATTTGGCAAGCATTGTATGAACTTTTAGCATATGGAAAATCCTTTTAAGGTGCATGCTAAGTTGAAAAGGTATTTTGTGCATTTAAAAACATAAATGTTATGTTGTTAACTGTTAATTTCGGTTGGTGACCTTTTACAACTATTGTGGAAATCTGGGCTTTGCCCTCAGATGAGAGTCAGGATGATCCCACCTATTCGTACCCTCCGGATGGGAATGTGGATGGGGGTGCTTGATTGGAGCTACGTTAGGAGAATCTCACGGGGCGCGTGGAGATTACTCAAGGCGTATAGTTTTTTGTTATGTATAGAATGATCAGACTAGGTTGTCACTCAGGACACATATGTCTTTCTTTTGGGCTACCTTTATGTTAAGTTGAAAGGATGTACCTGTACTATTGTTGACATCAGGACATGCTTTGGATTTATATTTTGAAAAACTTTTCCGCTGCTTGTAAATTTTAATGACTTAATTATTTATCCAAAGGTTTTACCTTATTTATTTCTCTGTTGTATTTTAATTTCTTTAAAAAAAAAAAAAAATACACCCTCGCTTCGAAAAACGGGGTGTTACATGAATTAATTGTTAAATTCTTCTAAGTGAAAGGATTGGATATAGCTATCAAGTTGATGGTGAATCAAGATAAATCTTCTTGTGTCATTTTACTTTTGGTCTCCTTACAATACTATTGCCTTTAACTACTTAAGTTTGATTTCTATTGCCTCTATTTTATTTAAAATCTTCTACCTGAACCCGTTCTTGAATAAATAATCATGAAGATTCCAACTTAGACAAACACAAATAAACCTCCTTCTCGTGTTTCCAGCATCAAATCCCACAACAAATTTGAAATACTATTCATGGTAACTGAATAGTGGATGCTCACAACACATGATGGGAGAAAAGTCTATACATGACCCTCAATATTGGAGGATTCGTAGGATTTGGAGCTGATCATAAGATCATTGGACACAAAAACACACTAGGTAATAAGAATTTTTATTGGTAAAAGGATTAACGAATATTCTACTGAGCATAAGTTGATTAAGTGATAGTGGTTATGATGTAGTCTTCAATTAAAACTCATGTAAGGAAATACGTCAAACAAATTGATCCATTTACTCGTCAAATGAAAAACAACATTTATAAAATAAATCTATCTAATATAAACAAACAAGAACTCAAGTGTCTTATGTCTTTTTGAGACGAACAACTGATATGGCGCAAAAGATTAAGACATGGCAACTTGATGTTAATCTCAAAATGAAAATAACTTGAATTAGTTAGAGGCCAGTCTAATCTTAGTCAAATGTTCTTTTTGAGGCATGTCAAAAAGGGAAACAAACAAAATCTTCTTTTTCTCCTAAAAATGTTGTTTCCAAATCTAAACCTCTTAAAGTTTTACATATGGATCTTTTTGGCCCTATAAAAACTACCTTTGTCAGTGATAAAAAAGTTTGGACTTGTTATTGTTGATGACTATTCCAGATGGACATGGGTAAAGTTCCTCAAGCACAAAGATGAGTCACATAAACTATTCATTATCTTCTACAAACAAGTGCACAATGAAAAAGATTTATGTTTAACAATGACTTGTAGTGATCATGGAGGTGAGATGGAAAACAAACATTTTGAAAATTTCAGTGAAGAGAATGGAATCGTACTTATTTTTTCTTCTTCTAGAACAACAATGTTGTAGAGAGGAAAAAATAGTTCATTTCAGAAATGGAACGCACCATGATTCACGAAATGAACGTTGCCAAACACTTCTGAGTAGAAGGAGTGAATACTGCATGTTACATTGAGAATATAATCTATATTAGACTTATTATCAATAAGACTGCATATGATTTTTGGAAGGGAATAAAGCCCAACATTTCATAATTTCATCAATTTGTTTGTATTGCTATATCTTGAACACCAAAGACAATCTCGGCAAGTTTGAATAACGATCTCAAAAGTGTATCTTTTTGGGATACTTTAAATGGTCTAAAGCCTATAGAGTATACAACAAAGAAACACTATGTGTTGAGTAATCAATCCATGTCAAATTTGATCCCAAAATGCTTAACTATTAATTGTTAAATATAGACGAAGATTTTGCATATCTATATGTTTTAGAGGAACCGTATACTTTAAAGGAATCAGATAAAACTAAAGAAACATCAAACTCAATCCAAAGTGATTCAGAAGTTCCACCTAACAAATCAGATCAAAAGTATCAAGATTCCAAAACTTGATGGAAATACAAGTCATCTCATCCATACTTTGTGATCATAGGAAATGGAAATGATCCCTTAAAAACCACATATGCTCTTAAGGAGACATATGTGTTTGGAATACTATCGGAAATTGAACATGCATTCTTAGATGAAGCCCTATCAAATGATGGATGGATATTGGCTATGCAAGATGATCTAAACCAATTCCAAAGGAATGACTTATGGGATCTAGTTACCAAACCCATAGAAAAAAAGCCATTCAGAGCCAAGTGGATTTTCAAAAAGAAACTCAATGAGAAAGGTGAACTAGTTAGAAACGAAGCTAGACTTCAAGCACAAGGATACAGTCAACTAAAAGATATTGATTGCACTAAAAATTTCGTCCATGTGGCAAGGTTAAAGGCTATAAGACTTCTACTTTTGTTTACACTATTTAATAAAATCACTTTATATCAAATGGATGTAAAAAGTGTTTTCCTAAATAGTTAGATAAATGAAGAAGTATATGTTAAACAATCTCATGAACTTAAAAACAATGAATTTGTAGAGCATGACTTCAAACTAAATAAATCTCTATACGGTCTAAAATAGGCTCCAAGAGCTTGATATTACTGACTAAGCAACTTCTTGTTAGAAAATAATTTTGAAAGAGGACAGATTGAAACTACTTTATTTAGAAAATCATATAAGAAGACATTCCCACTATCCAGATATATATTGATGATATTATTTTTGGTTCTATTAACGACAATCTCAACAAAGAATTTGAGATGAAAATTATCTAAGAATTGAAGTTATATATGGGAATTCAAATTCAATAAAACCTAAAGGATGTACTCATTTACCAATGTCCACACTTATACGTCCAAATTTTGAAGGTGCAGACATGAAAAGGGGGGTTGAATTTTGTTTGAGTAAGTGGATAACTTTTGCATTATTTGATTAAATTGGTTCGAATTGATGATTTACTTGTAGTAGAAACAAAAACAAAACTAATGACTGCTGGAATAAGGTGACACAAATAATTTATCATGGTTTCATCAAGTCCCGTTACACATAAGAATTTAATCTACTAATTCAATTACTTGAATTACAAAGCAACTGACCCTCGAAGCCAATCTTCTCGAACATTCTGACAACTTAGACTTTTTAGGAACACACAAACCTTGACTCTACCAGCCAAGTCTTCTCCATACAATTTGACAACCCCACATTGTTGAAGGCACACTAACACCACTATTGGGTTTGAATAAAAAGGTTTGAACTTGAGTAGTTGCTTCTAAAAAGCTGAGTATAACAATGACTATCACACTCAAAGAAAAACATTTCAAAAATATTTCTCATTCGAACAAGTGTTTCTCCCTTTGAAATATAAGATTAATTTGGAATTTTGAGCATGATTTTTTTTACTCTTTCTAATTTTTTGATGATCGTCTTATTCAGACTTGACTATCTATTTATAGATTAAATTAAGTCTTCAATTTAGTCCTCATTTAATTCTAAACAAGATGTTTTTTGATAATATGTTATCAAGCCAAGTATTTATTAATGAATCAAATCTAAGCAATTCTTCTAGATTGATTATGTTCGTATTTTGTTTAGATTTAGTTTGTAAATTCTTCATATTGATATTGTTCCTATTTTGTTCAGATTTAGTTTGTAAACTCTTCATATTGATATTGTTCGTATTTTGTTAATATTTCTTTGGCAAATTATTCATATAAAACTTCCTTCCTGTTATTTGCTTTGATCTAAGCAGGAATATGAAGTCAAATTCAGTAATTTGTCATTTGTCAAAATCTAATATCTTTGCAAATGATAAATGTATCTTCTTTTGAGTGTTTCTTGTTGTAAACATTTCTTGATCATATCTTCTTGTAAATTATTCATATCTTCTTGTAGATAAATTTTGATCAAATTTTCTTGTAAAAAATTCATATCTTCTTGAAGATAAATCTTGATCAATTCTTATTGTAAATAATTTGTAACTTCATGTGAGAAATATTGATAAAATCTTCATGTAAATAATACACATATTCTTGTGATAAATCTTCATCAAATATTTATGTAAATAATTAATTTTGTTTTTAAAATAAGATGTTGATCATATCCTCTTCAAATTTGGACCATGTCATCTTTTAAATTTGTCAAAGAGTTTCTTCAATTATAAATCTGAATCAAATTTTGTTTTAGATTGTCTTCAAAAAACATGTATCTTCTTTCATGCTCTATAAAGTCAAATATATTATTCTTATAAAATACTTTTGTTTACATCAAAACTCTAAGTATAAAACTAACTATGTTCGAACAATCTCTCCCATTTTGATGATGATTAAACAATATATTTTATAACAAATTTTCTATAAATACTTTGACTCTTTCTTACTTAAGCATGCTCCTAAGTCTAATTTTGTTTCTAAGTATTTTTTCTCCCCATATTTTTTAAACATTTTTCTCCCCCTTTTGTCATCAACCATAAAGACTTGAAAATGACATATAGAAAATACAAAACGGCATAAGCAGAAAATATAAAAAAAATCTTCTAATTTGTGTTTTTCATAATATAATGCAAATGACTTAACATAAAACATAAAACTTTATCCTAAGTATGAAACTAAACTACTCTAAGTTTGGCACAACATTAGTTAGGTAAAAGATTGAGGTTTAGGGTTTTTCATGGTGAAGTCAAACCTATATTTAGCTAGTGGTTTGGTGAATATGTCATCCCATTGATGTTTAGTGTCTACAAACTAGATATAAAGCACACATTTTTGAACAAACTCCCTATGAAATGGTGTTTAATTTATATGTTTAGCTCTAGAATGAAGTATAAGCTTTTTGGTTAGGAAAATGGTAGAATTGGTGTCACAACATATGGGAATATTGGTTTCTAGGATTTTGTAGTCTTCTAGTTGATGTTTCATCCAAATTACTTGAGAGCTACCATCAACTGCTAAAATGTACTCAGCTTATATTGTTGACATGGCAATTAAGCTTTGTCTCTTACTTGACCAAGAGATTAAGTGGTCACCTAAAAATGTGCAATTTTACTTGTGCGTTTTTCTCAAGTTTATCTGCAGCATAACTAGAATCACCATACCCACTAAATTTGTACTCATAAGACTTCTTGTAGAACAAGGTAATGTTAGTAGTGCCTTTAAGGTTAAATGTGATTCCTTTAGGTTAGCTTGAAATCTTGCACATAGACATACACTAAACATAATTTCACGTCTAAAAATAGTAAGGTAAAGTAGGGTGCATTGATGTAACCATAGGTATGTAGTCACTGTCCTCTTAAACTTCTTGAGAAACTCTTTTGTATATTTAGTTTGATGAATGAATATACCTTTTTGACTTTGCTAATTTTGTATCCCTGAGAAAAACTTATGTTCTTCCATCATACTCATTTGAAATTCAAGTTGCACCAACTTATAATACTATTTGTAGAAAGTGCCATTAGTAGATCCAAAAATAATGTCATCAATAAAAATTTGAAAAGTAAGAACGTAATCTTCTATTTAATTTCTAAAAAGTGTATTATCTATTTGTCCTGTTTCTAAGATATTTTTAAGTAGGAAGTTACCAAGCTTATTTGCCCTAGGTGCTTGTTTTAGACCATACATATATTTCCTAAGTTTAAATACATGATTTGGAAATTCAAAACTTTTAAAATGTAGGGGTTGTTTAAAATAGTGTTCTTCACTTATATAACAAAAGAAATTTTGACATTCATTTCAAATAATGTAATGTCATTATTTGCAGCAAAAGAATGTATGATGTCAACAACTTATGATCTGGCCACTATAGCAAATATCTCAATGTAATCAATGATCTCCTGCAGACTATAGCATTGTTCTAAAAATCTTGCCTTGTTTATAACCACTTCACTATTTTCATTTAGCTTGTTTTTGAAATTTCACTTGGTTCCAATAATCTTCTTCTTTATTCTAAGTACTAGATCCCAAACATCGTTCCTCTTGAATTCATATATCTCTTGCATTGCAAGATTTCATCTGTTATCTGCCAATTCTTCATTAGTAGAGGAAGGCTCAATTGATGAGAGTAAGCCAAAATAAGTGGTACCTTTTAATAATGATCATATCCTCAAATGTTCACTTGCACTTCCAATTATTAGAGTTTCAGGATTAGATGACTTGTACTTCCATCCAGATCATTCTTCTGACTTATCTTGACTATTTCTGACTCTACCAATCAAGTCTTCTCCACCCAACCTAATAACCCTAGATTATTGAAGGCATATTAACACCCTGATCCTACAAGCCATGTCTTCTCCACAAAACATGTCAATCCTAGATTATGGAAAACACACTAACACCTTGACTCTACAAGCCAAATCTTCTCCACACAACCATACAACCATAGATTGTTCAAGGCACACTAACACCACTATCAGATTTGATTACAAAGGTTTGAAACTCTAGTAGTTGCATCTAATAAGTTGATTATAACAATGACTATCACACTATAAGAAAAACATTCAGAAAATAATTCTCATTTGAACAATTATTTCTCTTTATGAACTCTAAGATAAATTTAGAATTTTGAGCTTGAGTTTTTTCTCTTTTTCTGGTTTTTCAATGATCTTCATCATCAGCCTTTAGTATCTATTTAGATATAAAATTAGGATATCAATTTAGTCCTTGTTTAATTATGAGTTGTATCTTTATTCCTAGCTTAGTCAAGAATGACATATTCAAATATAATTTTGAAGAAGATGCTTTTTGATAATATGTTCTTTAGCCAATTCTTAGTTTTTGAGTCCAATATAAGTAGTTCTTTTTTATTGTATGTGTTCGTATTTTGTTCATATTGAGTTTGTAAATTCTTCAAATTGATAAGGTTTGTACTTTTTTAAGATTGCTTCCGCAAATTCTTCAAATGAAACTTCCTTCATATGGCTTACTTTGATCTGGTCGAGAACATAGTGTATCTTCATTCCTATCTAGACAGTAAATTAGGGTTTCCATTTAGTATTCGTTTAATTTTGAGTTGTATATTCATTCCTAGCTTGGTCAAGAAAGACTTATTCAAAAATAATTTTGAGCAAGATGCTTTTTGATAATATGTTCTTTAGCCAATTCGTTGTTTCTAAATCCAATATGAGAAGTTCTTTTTTATAGATTGTATTCATATTCTGTTCATATTAAGTTTATAAATTCTTCATATTGATTGTGTTCATATTTTGTTTGTAAATTCTTCATATTGAGTTTGTAAATTCTTCAGATTGATAATGTTTGTGCTTTGTTAAGATTTCATCCACAAATTCTTTAGATGAAACTTCATGTACTTTGAACTAGGCAGGAATGTAGTGTTAGGCCGATTCTTGAACTTTCACATGTAGAAATATGACTAAGTCTAATTCTATATTTTGTGTTTTTTCAAAATTGGAATCATATATTTCCAAATTATAAATGTATCTTTTTGTGAGTTTTTGTTCTTGTAAACAATTCATGAACAAGATAGACGAGAAACATATATTTTTATACTAGTTCATAATAAAATGTTGGTATATGTAATCCTCCTATTACAGAGAGATTTTGCCTCAGTACAGTCGAGAGCTTAATCCACTATTTTCATAAATAGCATACAAATATTCTTTACTCTTCCTCTTTAAGTTTTAAGTATTTTTTTCTAGCTTCTACAGGTTGTCTTCCTCAGAACCTTCTTCAACTTTCTTCCATTGAGGTTCATGACAGTCGTTCTACCATTTTAGACACCTCTTATAGATGAGAGGGCTATTGCCATTATCGGAATGATTTACATCAACTCTAGTTTGTGTGTGATTTTACACAAAGTTTGTTTTTAGGATTCTAACTCTCGTTGAGATGAAGTGACCGTTGAGGATGGTGTTAGTAGAAACTATAAACATGGCATAGATTTTAAAGTACCAAAAGCAAATCCTAGATTTATCATTACTAATTTTATTTATGGGAATTGTCATAAGAAAGGTCACAATATAATAACTTGTCTTGAGCAAAAAATATGGAAAAATAATAAACGTTTCATAATTAATAAAGCAAGACCTAACAAAATTTGGATACCAAAGGACAAAATAAACTATCTTGCATATATCCTTAGCAACAAAATTAAAACACCAGTCATGGTACTTGGACAATGGATATTCATGACACATGATGGGAGAAAATCAAAATCAGAAGATATCCCTAACCACTCAAATCAAGTTCGTAAGAGGAATGTCAGAGGAACCATCAAAATCAAAAGCTATCCCTAAGCACTCAAATCAAGTTCGCAAGGAAACCAAGCTTGGATGGAAATACAAATCCTCTCATCCATAATCTCTAATCATAATAAATCCAAATGATCATCAAAAACCATATGCGCAAAAAAGAAGTTAATTGGGACCAAGTGGATTTTCATAAACAAATTGATATATAGGTTCTACTTTTCCCTTCTTTACACAATTGACTTTAGACCAAATAATTTGTTTGTTGTGTTTGTGTGTGCCAAATTTCTGTCTGGCCCAAAAAAATCTCCCTTAACAACTATTAAGAGGATCTTTAGATATCTAAAAGGCATTACTAATATTTGTTTGTGTTATAATTTGTCTTATGAGTACCGGTTAGTAAGTTTTGGTGATGCTAACTATGCTAGAAATAAGCTAGAAAGAAATAGCACTGGTGGATATTATACTTTCCTTGGTGAGAATATAATCTCCTAGTCGAGGAAAAGTCAAAGCATTATTGCTCTATCAATAGCAAAAGCAGCATACATCTCAATAGCTAGTTGCAACACTCAATTGTTGTGGATGAACTATCAACTAGAAGATTTCTTCATAAATAAAAGTAATATTCCTATCTTCTGTGATAATACTTCAACTATATGTTTAACCAAAAACCATATTTTACACTAAAGAGCAAAACATATAGAGATTAAACATTAAATTTGTCGACCCTGATCATTAGTCGGCCGATATTTTCACAAAAACTCTTGTTGAAGACATATTTAGTTTTATAAAACAACATTTGAATTTAACATTTATAGAAGAATGATGTTTCTTCATTTGTATCATTCCCTTTGGTAAAACATTCTTAATGATTATATATATATATATATATATATGCTCTAGCTCTGATGACATTGAATTTATTTGTACCTCTCGCCAATCTAAATTCAATTCATCCTACAATATGCATAATTTTCCTAGTAATCTATGACACTTTGACAAGGGGAGAATGTATCTTTTCTAGAGGAACTATTTTTAAAATTCATTTATCACTCACAACTCTCTATTTTCCTTTTTGCCTTCTGACAAAAGGCGAGGATGTACTTTTCAAGGAACTAATATTTACTCTATCAAAATATTTTTCATCATATGAATTAAACATGCATATTTTGAGGGGGAGCACGAGGAGCTTTGTTGAAATTCTTACATGCATATTCTAAGGGGGAACCAGGGAGCTTTGTTGAAATGCTTTATTTTTTCTTTATTTAATATAAAACATTATTCACAAAAATAGATGTTTTTCATCATGAAAAAGGGAGAGATTTTTGCAACCAAGTTAATTTGCAGAACCAAAACCCTACTTGTTTTGATAATAACTAAAAAAAATATGAGAACAATCTAATGCACTAATGTTTTATTTTAAGTGTGTATTTCCTAGAGCAAGTGAATCTAGAGGATATTGTGATGTATCCCCTAGTGGTTAGCTATATCCTCTGTTGATTAGACCAAGACAAAGGAAACAAAAACAACGCTTCTGCTTTACAATCTTAGTTAGGTGACACATGTTTGAGGACTCTTCATCATACGCATAATTTTTATTGTTTTTGGTTTTATTTATGTGTGATTATTCGTTAATTTGATAAGGTAATTGATATAACTTGTTCATTCTATTTCTTTGAGTTATTAAAATGTTTATGTTCTTATTTCCTAGATTAAGTAGGGATTTTTTTTTGTAGTTTTGTGTTGTTTCTTTGTTTTATTGAAGTGTTGAATTTTGGGAAGAAATCAATGTGACCTATATGGAGTATTTTAGCCATATCTTGAGTCGCACTAAGTGCAAACGAAATCTTTGATCCATAACTACAACTTTCATGAAGACATTCGGATCAAATAAAAGATGTTGTGCGCCTAAAGTGCGTACACTGTGCCTGAAGCGCTATCTGTGTGCCTAAAGCGCATTTCAGACAGTACAATCTGTCTCTTTTGCGCTTGAAGCGCAATCCTGCACCTAGGGCACATGGCACACGGCAGAATACATTAAAATGCATTTTTTTTCTTCACTTTCTAAGGATCTTTTTGGTTATTGGGAAATAGGGAGACTTGTTTCCTAAGAGAGAAACTCAGAGACGGTTATTCTTAACACCATTAGAGAAGTTTAATCAAGAATCATTCATGAATCCTTCTTGTAATTCTTCATGTAATTCTTCTGTAATCCCTATCTTTTGTATCTCTATCATGAGTAACTAAACCATATTTGTTAGGGATGAGTTAAACAAGATAAAAACCTTATTTTTCTGATTTGATTTCTAGTTATATGAATGAGTTTATTGAATTATTTTTCTCATCTATGTGCTTAATGTATTTTATTGCTTGATCAACATTGAAATATTTACGATTCGTATTTTGAAATGGAAGTGGACTTTACGAATGCTTGAGATGACAAATTTGTGATATTAAAGTCTAGGGATAGATGCAGGCATTGAAATCAATTAAATTTTTGGCAAAGGCATTAGTTTACAAAGAGAATTCTTGTACCATAGAGTTTAATTCTAATCTTAAATCCACTAAGAAATTAGGGGTTACTTTGGAATTAAACGTTATGTCACTAAGATATTAGTGTAGAAAATATATGACTTCTAATGCAAGAAATATGTATATGACAGTTGTAAGACCCGCAATTTTAAATTATACCTTATGTATTTTAATGGATTTTGGTATTGAACTCAAGGGATTTTTAGCCAAGTTATTAATATTTTGGAGTTTATATGACCAAAGAAATATTTTGATGCCTGATTAGAATTATTCGTCGATAAATAAATTAAATTAACTGCGGTGAATCTTTTGCGAAGAGTTTAAATACGTTATAGGTAAAAGGGTAATTTAATAAATATCTAAAGATTTGGAGATATTTGTTAATTATTATTAATATATATATATATATATATAGAAAAGGAAAGGAAGGAAAATAGAAAGAAAAGAAAATAGAAAGGAAAGAAAAAGGAAGAAAGGAAAAGAGAAGGACAGAAAACAGAAAATTCCATCTTCTTCCTCCCCTGCCTCGCATGCGTTTTTCTTCCTTCCTCCATCTTCATCCATTTTCGTTCTTCCTTGCTTCCTTGAGTTCGAAATTGATAGTGGGTGATAGGACAAGGATTTCTCAACTTCACTCTTCCTCTTTGATCCGAAAACGAAGAAAAACGGTTTAGGGGTTTCAAAACCGTCAAACACAAATCTTCCCGTTTCTTCTAGATCTAAGCTTCGTTTCACGAAAAGATAGAAGGGAAAGTTGCTCACCTCCGTGCTACGGTGCTAGTGGACCAACTTTGGAAGCGGCATTGCGAGCGGAGATTTCACCGGAATTACTCGCGGTACCGTAATCGAACGTGGAAGCTAACGTGAAGGTAAGGGCTCCTTCCAAACTTTTAGTTTGCATTTAGGGCCTAATATGTGGTGGTGTGGAAAAGAATTTTGTTAGGGTTGGAGTGATTTGGGGAAAATGTATCTAAGGCTATTTGGGTAAAACCTTAGAGTTACGTTTTGGTTATCTTGATGAATGAATCGTGGAAAATGAATTTAAAACTCATTTATGTATGATTTTGAGTAAATGAAACTTGTGTGTTTGAGTGGTGGATTGTGTTGATTTGTGTTCGTTGTTTTTGACGTGTTCTTAATTGATACTGATGGAATTTGATATGTGTATGGTTGGATTTTGTGGAAAAATGAATTGATGTGTTTTGATGTGGATTGATAATATGTTTGAGTTGTTTTGCGTGGAATTTGAAAACCATTAAGTTAAATGAGTATTAAGAATGGGGAATCTCTTAATGTCTTGTTTACTTAATGTGAGTTTGTGAAAATCGTTTAAGTTAAATGAGAATTAAGAATGGGGAATCTCTTAATGTCTCGTTTACCTAATGTTGTTTGAAAATCGTTTAAGTTAAATGAGTATTAAGAATGGGGAATCTCTAAATGTCTTGTTTACTTAATGTGAGTTTGTGAAAATCGTTTAAGTTAAATGAGAATTAAGAATGGGGAATCTCTTAATGTCTCGTTTACCTAATGTTGTTTGAAAATCGTTTAAGTTAAATGAGTATTAAGAATGGGGAATCTCTAAATGTCTTGTTTACTTAATGTGAGTTTGTGAAAATCGTTTAAGTTAAATGAGAATTAAGAATGGGGAATCTCTTAATGTCTCGTTTACCTAATGTTGTTTGAAAATCGTTTAAGTTAAATGAGTATTAAGAATGGGGAATCTCTTAATGACTTGTTTACTGAATGTCTTGTTGTGGAAATCGTTTAAGTCAAAAGTATATTAAGAATGGGGAATCTCTTAATATGTCTGTTTGCTTATGGTTGTTGTGAAAATCGTTAAGTTAAATGAGTATTAAGAATGGGGAATCTCTTGATATCTGCGTTTACTTAATGTCGTCGGGAAAATGATTTTGTGGAGAAATGAATTGTCGTGTTTTGGCATGAATAGTGTAATAATTTTGTGAATATGTTTGAGTCTGTATTGTGTGGAAGTTGAAAACCATTAAGTGAAACGAGTATTAAGAATGGGGAATCTCTTAATGTCTTGTTTACTTAATGTGTGTTCGTTTGTGAAAATCGTTTAAGTTAAATGAGAATTAAGAATGGGGAATCTCTTAATGTCTCGTTTACTTAATATTTGTTTTGAAAATCGTTTAAGTTAAATAAGTATTAAGAATGGGGAATCTCTTAATGACTCATGTACTTAATGTTGTTTCGAAAATCGTTTAAGTTAACTGGGCGTTAAGAATGGGGAATCTCTTAATGTCTTGGTTACTGAAAGTTGTTTTGAAAATTGTTTAAGTTAACTGGGCGTTAAGAATGGGGAATCTCTTAATGTCTTGGTTACTTATTGTTTGTTGTGGTAAATCGTGCTGACCCGTGATAGGTGGCACCTCGTGAACTGTACTGACCCGTGATAGATGGTACGTTTACGATTTACGTTTCGTAAGTTGTGCTGACCCGTGATAGGTGGCGCCTCGGTAAACAGTGCTGACCCGTGATAGGTGGTACGTTTACGACTTACGTTTCTTGGTGAATTGTGTTTGTCCGTGAGAGACTGCACAGGTGTTTGTCCGTGAGAGACTACACCCTGGTGAATTGTGTTTTTCCGTGAGAGACTACACAGGTGTTTATCCGTGAGAGACTGCACAGGTGTTTGTCCGTGAGAGACTACACCTTGGTGAATTGTGTTTGTCCGTGAGAGACTGCACACGTGTTTGTCCGTGAGAGACTACACCCTATTAAATTGTGAATTGTTGGTTCATCTTGTCCATGTGGGTATTGTGCTATAAGTGTTTAAGTGTTATGTTTTGGAATTTGGTGATAACATGTTTGATTGCAATACTATTTCGAAACTCATGATGTTGTAGTATTATGTTATGAGTGTTAAGTGTTATGCTTTGGAATTTGGTGGTAACATGTTTGATTACAATACCATTTCGAAACTCATGAGGTCGTAGTAATTGTGTTATAAGTGTTAAGTGTTATGTTTTGGAATTTGGTGATAGCATGTTTGGTTGCAATATTATTTCGAAACTCATGTTGTTGTAGCGATTGTGTTATCAGTGCTAAGTGTTAAGATGTGGATTTGTGTATGAATGTGATCGAGTTAGTTTATGTATTTTTGGAAGAATATGCAGGGAAATCGATTGCCCAATCGTTTGGCATTAAGTCAGTGGCTCAGCAATGCTGTCAATCGATTGCCCAATCGATTGGCATTAAGTCAGTGGCTCAGCTATGCTGCCAGTCGATTGCCCAATCGATTGGCATTAAGTCAGTGGCTCAGCAATGCTGTCAATCGATTGCCCAATTGATTGTCCAGTTGATTGCCCAATCGATTGGCATTAAGTTAGTGGCTCAGCTATGCTGTCAATCAATTGCCCAATCAATTGTCGATTGAATTAAGCCTAGAGTTCAAACTTCACTAAAAACCTTCAGGAAATCGATTTGGAAACCGATTGGCTTTAATACAGGGGCTCAATTATCCACTTAATCGATTTCCCAATCGATTGGTTTAGTGGAAATTCTTATTTTGAGTTAGATAATCGATTGCTCAATTAATTTATCAATGTTTTGTTCAGTTGTGTATTACTTGATGGATTGAGAACTCTATTTGATTTCATTTACATTTGGCAAGCATTGTATGAACTTTTAGCATATGGAAAATCCTTTTAAGGTGCATGCTAAGTTGAAAAGGTATTTTGTGCATTTAAAAACTTAAATGTTATGTGTTAACTGTTAATTTAGGTTGGTGACTCTTTACAACTATTGTGGAAATCTGGGCTTTGCCCTCATATGAGAGTCAGGATGATCCCACCGGTTCGTACCCTCCGGACGGGAATGTGGATAGGAGTGCTTGATTGGAGCTACGTTAGGAGAACCTCACGGGGCGCGTGGAGATTACTCAAGGCGTATAGTTTTTTGTTATGTATAGAATGATCAGACTAGGTTGTCACTCAAGACACATATGTCTTTCTTTTGGGCTACCTTTATGTTAAGTTGGAAGGATGTACCTGTACTATTGTTGACATCAGGACATGCTTTGGATTTATATTTTGAAAAACTTTTCCGCTGCTTGTAAATTTTAATGACTTAATTATTTATCCAAAGGTTTTACCTTATTTATTTCTCTGTTGTATTTTAATTTCTCTAAAAAAAAAAATACACCCTCGATTTGAAAAACGGGGTGTTACAACAATCAAATGAGCAATTTACAAGAATGCCAAACAGTTTAACAAAATACCAAGTTATTAAACAGAATATCAATCAAGGTCCGAAAGAATTGATTCTAGGAGAAGGTTCACAATTACATGTCTTGTCTAATTAACAATGCAACATACACATTAATTGTTCAACAAATCAATCTAGATACAAGCATGTATATTCAATCTTTCAAGTAATATCAAACCGAACATGTTTCAATATTAATCAACCAAACAATGAAGTAAAAGATAAGGGATAGGAGAGTGATACTCATATATTTATCCTGGTTCGGTCGTCTGTAAGACAACCTACATCCAGTCCCAAAATCAACTTGATCTTAGCCTTTTTCACTAGAATCTTCTATAGAACGTTTTACAGATTTTCCAGCTAGCGTCTAGCCTATCTATCCAACTATCTTGATTCTAACATACATCCATCACATCCCTTGAGTTATTCCGGTAAACTCACACAATATCGCAATGAGTTTCCTTCTTGATGATCACAAGCATCAACGAACGGTAACCACCAGTTTAGCTACTGGATTTTTTACTCGGTTTGGTTACAATGTAGTTTTACAGAAATTGACAACAAAGAAGATCAAAAGATCTTTCTAGAATAAGCGACTTGATCACACAATGATGTTCAAACCATAAGTGTCTGCCAAGCTGTTTTGTTTTCTCAAAATATTGTGTGTATCAAAAGATCAAAGGTCTCAAAAGTTCTAGTTCAGAAGAAAATCGATTTTCTGTGTTATTCTATGTTTTTTTTAAAAACAGATTTGAGACAGTTTTTATATGTTTCAGCAAAACACATACAAATTGATTTGCCAATCGATTTTATAAAGCCTAGAAACACTCCAATCGATTTGCCAATCGATGCTCGTGTTTCTTGTTTTTCTTGAATCTTGAAAACATATGCATCAATCGATTTGGAAATCGATTGGTTTAATTCACAAATCAGAAAACTGAGACAAGTTCATATCAGCATCGATTGAGTAATCGATTTCGAATGTTTTGTTCAAACAACGAGATCATAACAATCGATTTCACAATCGACTGATAATCAATCATAATCGATTTGGCAATTGGTCTGTAACTTAAAACAATTACTCCATTCGATTTGTCAATTGATTGGACTGATCACAGGGACTCCAGTAATTTTCACTAATCGATTCGTCAATCGATTTGCTTTGTCCTAGTGCTTCAGCTATTTCATTTCAATCAATTTACCAATCGATTTGAATTGTTACAGGGACTTAGCTAATTTGAAAACATTGATTTGCCAATCGACTAGGAACTTGGTTTTTGATATATGATTAAACATTTTAAACGCCCAATCGATTAGTATATGTCTTTCCAGTCAAGAAACAAAATTCAATTGATGTCTCAATCGATTGGATTTGTCACAAAGCTTCAGACTTATAAAACACTTTCACCCAATCGATTTGGTTTGGAAATGGTTGTCTCGGTGTCTCACTCAATCGATTCATCAATTGATGTTCCAATCGATTGTCTAATCGATTGGTATGTTACAGAGGTCAAGTCTGATGCCAAATAAGTCGCGAAATCGATTTGCGAATCGATTTACAAGGATTGTGGCTTGCCCCTGTAACTCACACAATCGATTTCTCAATTGATAGTCCAATCGACTGCGTTGCACCCAGAGTTCAAGTTTCACAAAGATCATACATAGAATCGATTTAGAAATCGATTGGCTTAGTGATAACTTTACTTCTGAGTCAACCAATCGATTGCCCAATAGATGTATCAATTGATTAGTCAATCGATTTGGTTACTTGGTTTAATTTAAAATCACATTTTTATCTTGGCAAAGCTTATGCATGAACTCAAATATGACAAGTCCAAAAACCTAACTAACACAATCACTAATGACACTTAAGTATAGTTGTCTTTGTTCAGCACAGCTTCACTTTATGCTTGATTCCTTGCGTTCCAAGCTTTGTGTCCATACGTTTAGTGTTTGTGTGTTTCTACCTGAAATGCAACTTGATTCAAACAGTTAGCTTAATCAAAAGATATTGTATGTTTGTTAATTATGTCAAAACCATAATCAGGGGAACTTATGTCCAACAATTAGGGCAAGAATAATAAAGAGAAATCAGTAATAATTTAATAAAGGAATTTAGTAACTAGGATCAAATTAGAAACCAAGGTTGGATTCGAAGTGAAACTTTATCCCTGAAATTTTTCTTATTATAAAGGATCAATTTTTTTTTCTGTTGTTAATTTTAAATATTATTTCAATCAATTCGAGAACTTTTTGTTCCATTTTAGTAATTGAATATAATTCGACAGTGAATAGCAATCTTTGAGTTCGACACTCAGTACTACCGTTTCTTATTACTTTCAACGATTCAGTACACTTGTTGAAGGTGGATGGTTGCTCTAAAGAAGACAAGAGGTTGAAACTGTTTCCATTGTCATTGAAAGATGATGCTAAGGAGTGGCTTAATTCTTTACCCTCTGGTAGCATCACCACATGGGAAAATCTTAACGATAAGTTCTTGGAACAACACTTTTCCCCAGCTTTGTTCGTTAGAAAAAGCAAAGATATTTCCACTTACAAACAGAAAGAATGAGATATTTCCACTTATAGAAGGTTCAAGAGTTTACTAGTAAGATGCCCCAATCATACTTATGACGACACTGCTCAGATGTAAATATTCAATAATGGTTCAGGTCTAGCACTAGAGTTATGTTGGATTCTACAGTAGATGGTTCTTTGAATTACAAGACTGCATCAGAAGCACGCAAAATTATCAAGATAATGGCATCAAATGAACAAATGATGTTGTATGATAGAGGTGGTGGGTCAAAAAGTGGTATGTTGGAATTGAATGTTATGGATGTTGATTAGTTTAAGGGAAACTGTTTTTCAAATAGATAGAAGATGTTATCGTTATTGGGATAAATAATGGGATGACAACTCTAAATATACAACACCGAATGGCCCCCGTCAAATTATTGAAACATAAAAGTTGTGAATTTTGTGGGGGAGCTCATAAAAATGGAGCTTGTGAAGTATCAGATGATGATGATATATAATAACCAAAAGAGATGAACTTTCTAGATAAAAACAAGAAGCAGAACAATCCCCACTCTAATACATGCAATATAGGTTGGAGAAATCGTCCAAATATTTCATAGAAATATCAATAGGGTGGACACCAAGGAGCTCAAATTCTTGGGAGATTGCTATTGAGAAGTTAGCAATGAACACATGTGATTTCATTGAAGAGTCAACAGCCGTCCATAAAAATTATTCAGCTTCAATCAAGAATCTTGAGCCCCAAATAGGTCAAATTTCTCAACAGCTAGCATAAAGAGCGCTTGAAAATTTGCCTAGTGACACAGTTTCAAATCCGCAAAATAATGTCAATGTCGTGACAACGAGGAGTGGCAAGGTAATTGAACCAAAACCACCTAAAGCCAAAAAGGATGGGAGTGATTCAATTCCAACCCACTCGAAGGAAATGGTAACCTCAACATCCATTGAGAAGAACATCACTCTTGAAAATGAGGAAGAACCTATGGTCCAGAAAAAGGAGGCCTTGCCAAAACCTGAAATTTGACTTTCATCCCCTCAAAGATTAAGAAAGGAAGAAACTCAGAAACGATATGATAAGTTTTTTCATGTTTTTAAAAATTGCAAATTAACATTCCATTTACAAAAGCACAAGAGCAGATGTCAGCTTACGCCAAGTTCATGAAGAAGATTTTGTTAAAGAAAAGAAAAATTGGCGATGAAATGCTTACCATAGAGTTGCCACCTAAGCTCAAGGATCCTAGAATCTTCGTTATTCCTTGCGCTACTGGGGATAGAACTTAAAAGAAATCCCCATGTGATCTTGGAGCTAGTGTGAATATTATGTTGTTTTCCATATACAAAAGGTTAGGCATTGGATGAGTCAAAGACACACAACTGATGTTACAGTTTGCGGTTCGTTCAATGAAACACCCATATGAGGCGGTGGAGGATGTGTTGGTCAAAGTAGATAAGTTCATTTTACCAGTGGTTTTTGTGGACCTACTATACATGGAGAAAGACAATGATATCCCCTTGAACTTGGGGAGACAATTCTTAGCAACAGAGGAAGCTACGATTCATGTGGTTCAGGGAACCTTAACCTTTAAGGTAAATGAGGAAACAATTACATTCAATATTCTAAAAGTCTCAAAGCATTAAAACAAAAGAGAAGGGTGCAACCGAATTGAAATTTTCAATTCAATAATCGATGAAAAAGGAGAACATCAAGGATGAAGGTGTAAAGACCAGAAGGGGGATTGAATTGTGTTTGCCAAAGTTGATAACTTTTTGATGATTTATAAACAAATAAAAACACTAGTTTGGTTTTGGAGACTTACTTGGAATAGAAGCAATCGGATTCATAGATAGAAAACAATGAAAGCATTAATAATTTGACACATAGATTTATCCTGGTTGACATCTAACTTGGCTACATTCAATC
The DNA here is from genome assembly GCA_037974835.1 of Cicer judaicum. Classification (NCBI taxonomy): domain Eukaryota; kingdom Viridiplantae; phylum Streptophyta; class Magnoliopsida; order Fabales; family Fabaceae; genus Cicer; species Cicer judaicum. Next base: position 7,658,942 of record JBBPBS010000361.1, read on the forward strand.
CTCTCATTCAGAAGGCTTTAATCCACTAATTCAAATACCTTGAATTACAAAGCACCTGAACCTCCAAGTCAGTCTTCCCAAACAACATGACAACCCCATACTTTTGAGAAACTAACCACCTTGACCCTACAAGTCAAGTCTTCTCCTAACAACTTGACAACCCTAGATTGAAGAGTGAACTCAATCATTATCGGATTGAAAACAAAAGATTGGAACTTGAGTACTTGCTTCTAACAAAGATAATAATAATAATAATAATAACAATAACAATAACAATAACAATAATAATAATAATAATAAAAATAATAATAATAATAATAATAATAATAATAATAACTCTCTCACTTTAAGAAAAGAACACTCAAAATATTTCTAACGTGAACAAGTGTTTCTCTCTTTGAACTCTAAGATGAATTGAGAACTTTGAGCTGGAGTTACTTTTTTCTACTTTTCGATGCTTTTCTACTTCAGCCTTAAATGTGTATTATAATGAAAATTTGAGCTTCAATTTAGTCCTTCTTTAATTCTGAATTGTATGTTGTTCAGATTGAATTGTAAATTCTTTAAATTTATTATGTTCCTATTTTGTGTAGATTGAGTTTGTAAATTCTTCGCATTGATTATGTTCCTATTTTGTGTAGATTTAATTTGTAAATTCTTCAAATGTTGATCAAATCTTCTTCAAATATTCTTTAAATCTCAAATTAGTCAAATATTATAAATATGAAATCAATTCTTATTTTTGATTTTCATCAATTATAAATTTGAATAAAATCTTATTTTATATTTTATTCAATAATAAGTTCGAATCAAATCTTATTTTATATTTTCTTCAAAAACATGAATCTTCTTCCATACTCTTTGAAATCAAATATATTGTTATCATAAAATACTTTTGTTAACATCAAAACTCTAAATGTAAAACCAACTTGGTTCCAACAAAGGACCTATTCTGCCATTAGAAAGAGTGTTATATCTACCCCAAGATGTTGTTAAAGATAGTGAAGATCCAAGAGTGAAAGATGTTTTATCCATGTTAGAAGCATCACCATCACACTTCCTCCACTTACATAGTAGATGTGGGAGCTGAAAGGGAATGTAGTGAGTATGTAAATAAAAAGAAAGAGACTTCAGTGGTTGAGCTCAAGCAATTGCCACCTCACTTGAAATTTGTATTCCTTGGTGAGAAAGATGATGTGTTCTTTGTGTCATATAATACACCATGACAATGGATGAGGCGTCAAGCTAATGACTTTAAAGAAGTGCTTCGCAGGAGACAACTTACAGGTAGAGGTAACTTTTATTTTTGAAATATTATTAATTTTATTTGAATTTGTTTCTTTTTAGTTGTGTATAAATGTGCACTATGATGAAGAATTTTTAATAATTTGAAGCTAGTCTTAAGCTATTTGTTTGGAATTTTGAAATTGAAATTATATTTCTTTGCTCATATCATTGCTCTATTTGACAAGTTCACTAATGCATACAGTGTTAATTACTATTTGGTTGTGGAAGTCTTGGCATTCTTAAAAAAAATGGTAGTGACATGTTTGATATCATTTAGATAGTTCATACTCTCTCTTACTATCCCAACTGTGAGTTTTTGAGTCTAAACACTTTAATTCTTTGCTGTGTGATTATCCATACATGTGTTATCCCTTCAAAACTTGCACTAATTATGACTTGCATCACTTGTAATTTATGCTTACACTGAGCCAATTTTGATTGATAGTTTGAGCCTTTCTAACAACCATATGCAAATTTTATCCTTTGCTAGCCCCTTTGAGCCTTGCCCTTTTCATTCAGTTACTAGCCACATTACAAGCCAAATACCTGACTTTAATTACATCACCTTAGTTGGTGTTAGGGAGGAATTTTTTTGTCTCATCTTGGTAAAGTTCTAAATTTGGGGATGCTCATGAGATAAAAACATTTTAAGTTTACGGCGGTGGTTCTCAAAAATAAAAATAAAAAAGTCAAAACAATAAATCAAAACAAAAAGATAGAAAAAAAGAAGTAAAAAAATCAGTTTGTGTACTTTGATAAATAACATCTTCTTGGTTCTTTTGTTAATGTTTAAGAATCCACAATGAAAAACTGAAGAGAAAAAAAATAGTGGTAGAATAATTTCAAAATGTGTACCTAACTTCAAGTAGTAAAGTCTAATATCCCTAAATGCCCTACCCTTTCTAAGTCCCATTTCAACCCAAAAGTTCTCCAAAAGTGTATCTGTTTAATGCATTTGTGAGTGCTAACTAAATTTTTTCAAGACTATGGTAGCGTAATGCATGTTCTAGGATCTGAGAGATTAATTCATAACCTTTGCTAAACACTTGAGAGAAATTTTGGTGAGATTGTATTAAAAGATAGTTGAACTTGATGAATGAATGCTAAAGTGTACAAATTGAGTTGAACTTGATGCATGCCTCTTATAATGACTCTGTTCATGCAAGCTTATGTTGACTTTAATAATTTAATCAAGTTTCGGCTAGTCAACCAAACTTTTAAAACAGAGGATGAGGGTCAGTCATCCCTGCTCTTAAATAAGAGGATGTGGGTCAATATCTCGTCTCTTAAATAATATGGTGTGGGTTAGTGTCTCAAATTTAAATTTAACCACTAAATATGAAATATCATGAATGCATATAATGAATGAACATTTTCCTTCATTTTGATATTTTTTAAAAAAAAAAAAATCAATCAACTTTTTTTTTCAATTTTTTTTATTTCTTTCACCTTTTTACGAACATATCCTTGATTCATGGATGAAAAATACGCACCACTTCAAATAAGTAGTGGTGATTGCCCTTTTAATTTTTAGAGAGATTTCTTTCTTACATCATCGACTTGATCTTTAGTTGCCCCTACCTTACATGTAAAGACATCATAATAGTTTTGACCTCTTGACATTCACATAATTTGTGCCCCAACATATGATTATCATAAAAATGAATTTTGAAAAAGAAAAAAAAAATATTTATAACACAAGAAAGTAGTGAAGGATAGTTCAGACAATAATATTTAATGAGAAAATCTATAGTACAAAAAAGAAATATTGATAGAAAGAAAAGAAGATAAGGTGGTCTCATATGAGTAAATGACCCAATTTGTTAGTAGTTTTTCATAAAATAAATGTGCTAATAACTCATGCCATAATTTCAATCATGTTATTAACCTACTTTGGAAGATATGATTTCCTCTAATCTATATTCACAGTCTTTCAGAATATGTTCAGCTTCGACTTTGATGTGTGTATGTAAGCTATATTCTTTGATCATCCTTTTATAGATTCTCAAACAAGTGATCTTCTTTCATTCTATATTTTTTGTGGCCCTAATTTTTGCTTAGATTGCCCATTCGGGTTTTCAATCTAATGGGCTTTTTTTTCTAACTTTTGCCTAGGTCACTCTTTTGGGTGTTCAACTTACCAAGTCTTCATTAATTTTTGCGTCCTCATTTTTGCCAAGGTCGCCCTTTCGGGTTTTCAACCAAGCGAGTTTTTATTCATTTTTGTACCCATATTTTTGCCTAGGTCGCCCTTTCGGGTTTTCAACCAAGCGAGTTTTTATTCATTTTTTGTACCCTAATTTTTGCATAGGTTGCCTTTTCATATTTTCAACCTAGCGGGTATTTATTATTATTATTATTATTATTATTATTATTATTATTATTATTATTATTATTTTGCACTCTAATTTTTTCCTAAGTCGCCCTTTCGGCTTTTCAACCTAACGGGTCTTCATTTAGATGTAATATTTTTTGAAGCATCAATGTGTGCAAGTAGTGATAAGTTTTCTTGATCCATATTTATGTGGATCAAAGCCACACTTAATTGCATTTTTTTTTATGGTATTAGAGGCTCATATAGTTGGGAGTTCATTTGTCTTGCTACTCCTTTTAGAGATGTGAAATCTTCTTGAGTGCCAATTCTTTCTTTTGAAGCTCTGAAGTTCATATGTTCTTCTTTTAAGATCTTTGAAATAAATGTCCTTGACATGAGGCAATCAACATTTCTCTTGAATTGAATTCAATCGGTCAACACAGATCATTACTCTTGATAAGGGGTTTATGTTTGAGTGGGTCACACTGCCTTTATTTTATATAATAAGAAATAAAGGGGTACCCCAGTTATAGGTTGATACTCATGGAGAGTATTCTACAGTTACGAGGTAATGTTCGGTACAAGAATTTTCCATATAATTTCCTTATATATTTGATAATGAGCAGGATAGTCGTGAATTTTATTCTTGTGAATGACTATTCTTCACTATGACTTGCTTTGAATATTGAAGATAAAGTAGCTACAGTCAGCTAGTTGATTATATTATTGAGGGACATGATGGAAAATGACTTCAATATTTTTTAGAAAGTTGTCTAATATGTATACACAAAATGATCATCTTCTTATTTCAGCTTTTCCATTCTTGATTTAGTTGATTGATGATTACATACAAGCCTCATATACGTTCAACATCTTCATTTTCGACTCGCATGCGGCTAGAATATCCATGGTACAAACTTCAAATTCTCCATGTGATTTACGTATTCAAAACACATTTAGACAATGATTAAGATAAAACCACTTGTCTAGAGGGATTAACGTTATGTTAATCTCATGCCCCAACATATCGAAGTCCATCTAGATAGTGGATTTTATTTATATCGTTCTCACATTTAGTGGAGTTTATAGCATGATTGAAATTATGTATGAGATTTTAGCAAACTTATATATGAATGGACTACTTCCAAATATGCTTGGTATATGGTTTAAAGAAGAGAAAGAAAAATAATGTTTGGTAAGAGATTGTGAAATATATGATAGGTGAGAATGGAAAACGAAACAATACAAAATGCATTTATTGATATTCAAAAAAAAAATTGAGGCACATCAATATGATCAATGTTTTAGGATCAAATTAAATAACATTAACGAACATGGGGAAACTTGATAATATTTTCATTGTTGACCTTGCCCCTTATATATATATGGGAGAACATAGTCAATGTCTTCAAAGTTATGTTTAACCAAGGTTTTTCTTCAATAGTCATAAAATATTCATACAAGGTTTGCCATTTTTTAGATTGAGGAAATAAAATAATAATCTGTAGTGATGAAAGTTCAACATAGACGACCCAACTTCTAGAGATTTATTTGTGACGAAAGCCAATGAAGTATGTTCATGACTCAGAAGTTGGTGGTGTATGATGAATATGAATCTAATTAGTATCAGGTTCAAATCTTGTGGACAAGTGACTTTAGATATAGTATAACCAAAAAGTATACTAAAAGGTGACAATTGTTAGACTTATGAAATCAAGGGGTAACACATGAGTTCTTCGTGATATTTTTGTTTATGAAAGATCCCCATGATTTCAAGTATCGAGGGTTGTAAGATTTTCAATCTTTTAGCCGTATGAGTTTTTAGTTGGTTGAGACCATCTTTGTATGTTTCAATACATCCATGATTTTAACTCGGGAACATGTCCGATAAGGGTGTCACGATACTTTTTGTTTTTGCTTTTTTTTTTGTCTTTTGTCTTTTTTTTTTTTTTGTTGAAGGAAAATGTTATGAGAATGTAAAAAAAATGAATGAAATGATTATACATTTAACTTAAACATTTTCCTACCTCCTAATATGCAATTATTTTTTCTAAAAAAATGAGAAAAAAGAAAAATATGTTGTAATATGAAGTAAAGGATGAAACATACATGATTACGCCCTACATGGTTCTTTTCTTATTTACATACATGATTATGCCTTACATGGTTCTTTTCTTATTTGAAGATTGTTTATTGTGAACATTTACTATGTGTGGCTCTATAGTTCTAAATTGGCTCCTAGAGCACACAACTCAATTCTAAAATATTAAACCAATTAATAGATAAACTATTAAAATGGCAATATTCTAGAAAATGTCAACTCTAGGTGAGACTTTCATGACAACCAAACAGGATGTATATCCAAAAGATTATCATTACACAGTCTCTAACTTATCTTAGGTTTGCACTTAGCCCGGGTATAGAGTCCACTCATAAATGTGTCAGTCGTGTTAGGGTAGTGTATAGACAAATAAATAAGACAAAAAAAATCATCACAATAAAAATAAATTGATAAAACATGTAATTATATTCACATTATAACAACATAAAAAATAATAATATGGGTAATATAAATAAAATAATAAATGATAAAATAACTATATATAGTTAATTAGATTGGGCTTGACTCTCAAAAGTCCCCAGCAGAGTCGCCAGCTAACGCGTCCGGTTTGTCCGCGAAAAAGAAGTCGCCACCAATTTTATTTTTTATTAAAGAAAAAATTGGATATAACTTTAATAATATTTTTGAACCAAAAATTTGGATTCGGGAGTCGATTACGAGTAGGGAAGTATTATCATCCTACAACGTCCGTTAAAACGGTTACCCTATAATTAATTATACACAAACTATTTATTTATTTATTTTTACCCAAAAAGAATAATAAAAAAAATTAAATTATTTACATTAATGAAAGAAAAAAAATACTTTGTTTTATTAATTTGGTACTGTAGAAAACTATTCTAGAATTATACCATCAATATAGCATCCAAATGGATGTCACTCGTAATATGGTACTATGACCACTCGAAAGAAAGAGAAGAAAAAAAAAGGGAGAAGCAGAGAAAAGTCTCATATTTCGAAGAACTTTTGGTGTGTCTTTTCAGTTGAGCAGAGTCCTCTATTTATAGAGGAAATTTGCAACTAGATGAGAGAAAAAAGTGTGACCCATCACTCCAAATCCACAAAAATGTGCACTCTGAATTTTTCAATTTTTGATCGCACTACAAGAAAAGATTCATATACCTACAGAAAATTACCCACGGATGTCAGTTAGTGGATAAATTATACAATATCTATAGAAAAACCGTGAGTAAATTTAAGTAATTTAATTTTTTTTAACTGGTTTCCACGGTTTGTCCGTTGGTAAAATAAAAAAAATATGTGGGTAAAGTTAAAAAAAAGAAACTCAACTTGAAGTTGCAAAAATTTAATCGTATTTTTTGTTACCACTGATTATCTGTAGGTAATATTCGTGGGTAAATTGAAAGTAAAGTTTTGTATATGATAGACTTTATGTTCAACGAGGGGGGTTGAAACTAGCCTTCGCAAAAGGTGTTGAAGAGTTTATAACGAAGGCAATAAGTAGAAATCAATTTGTAAAAGATGGTGGCATCAGATGTCCTTGTCACAATTGCATGTGTAGTGGTATATTGTCTGCAAGTGAAGTCAAACTTCACTTCTATAGGTTTGGGTTCCAACCAAATTATTGTTATTAGACTGAGCGTGGTGAAGAAGCCCCACATATTGACTCAGAAAATATTCCAAGTAGTAGTGGAAATATTGATAACGATGATCCGTTTACGTTAATGCAACATATGGTCGATGATGCATTTGGTCCTTTGGTCTTATGTATGACTTCCAAAATGTAGGTGATGAAGGCAACGAGGAAGAGAATAATGAAGAGCCCCCAAATGATGATGCTCAAGACTTTTATGATTTGTTAACTGCTGCAAACAAACTGTTATATGAAGGGGATTCTGATTCAAAACTTTCAATATGCGTGAAACTTTTAGCTTGAAAATCAAATTAGAATGTTCCACAAAACTGTCTTGATTTCTTTGCAAGCATGCTTGTAGATGTGTGTACTTTTAAGGATTCACTTCCAAAAGAAATTTACCAAGCGAAAAAATTGGTGACAATGCTAGGATTGAAGTCTGAGAAAATTGATTGTTGTGTTAAAGGGTGCATGTTGTCCTACAAAGAAAATAGTACAGATATAGAGTGTAGGTTTTGCCATGAACCTCGATATGTTCCTCGAAAACCTGGGATAGTAGTTATAACTACATATTTTGTTTAGACGGCGAGGAGTAATACTAGTTTCAGTTTCAGTTTCGTATTGTAGTTATGACTACATATTTTGTTTAGACTTGTAGGCATTATCTATATATATTTCTACGATAGTGTCGTTATGTGTATTTTGAAACTTATGACAGTAATAATGTGCTTATTTTGATAATCATGGTAGTGTAAATTGTCCTTATTTTGAGACTTATGAGAGTCAAAATGTGTATTTCGAAAACACTATTTACATAATATTTCACTTTGTTTTGAAAATGATGTTTTAATATGCTTACATTTTATTTTAAATATATATTAAAAAATACAAGAAACTGTAAAAAAACAAAAATAGAATTAAAATCATTTTTTCATTAGCCACGGACAATACATTGATAAAATTATCAATATCAAATATAAAATAGTAGACTTTGTCACGGATAGTCCGTGAGTAATGTAACTTATGACTTTTCTGTCGGTAAGTATCTATTATTTTATCTACAGAAAATCTATGAGTAACGTTACCCACGGAGACTTAGTGAGTCATATTACCCAAGGACAATCCTTAAAAAAGTGTGTCCCACGACTTATCTGTCAGTAAATATTATTGTTTGAGTCGCAGACTAGGTCACTTTCTTTAAGATGTTTTGCGGCACTGTAGAAAACTATTCTAGAATTATACCATCAATAAAGCAGTCAAATGGCTATCACTCGTAATATGGTACTATGACCACTCGAAAGAAAGAGAAGAAAAAAATGGGAGAAGCAGATAAAAGTCTCATATTTCGAAGAACTTTTGATGTATCTTTTCAACTGAGCAGAGTCCTCTATTTATAGAGGAAATTTGCAACTAGATGAGAGAAAAAAGTGTGACCCATCACTCCAAATCCACAAAAATGTGCACTCTGAATTTTTCATTTTTTGATCGCACTACAAGAAAAGATTCATATACCTACGAAAAATTACCTACGGATGTCAGTAAGTGGATAAATTATACAATATCTATAGAAAAATCGTGAGTAAATTTGTTATTAAGTAATTTAATTTTTTTTAATTGGTTTCCACGGTTTGTCCGTAGGTAAAATAAATAAAAAAATCCGTGGGTAAAGTTAAAAAAAAGAAACTCAACTTGAAGTTGTCAAAATTTAATTGTATTTTTTGTTACCACGGATTATCCGTAGGTAATATCCGTGGGTAAATTGAAAGTAAAGTTTTATATATTACTTTATTTTTTAAAAAAAAAAAAGTGTATTCTTAGGAGGTATTTGTTAGAGTAAGTAATAGCAATCTCAGTAACGAAACAAAACAAAAGTAAGAGTAAAGGGGAACTCTTCTTAAGGAAACAAAATGAATGAAACAAAAACCTTTCTTCCACAGTAAAGGGGAACTCTCCGTTCATCGCATTCAATCAATGTCGTTCTTCGTTCGCCGTTTGCCCTTGACTGCCACTTCAAATCACAGGTTATGTCACTTTCACTGGTTCTTCTGTCGTTCGTGTTCTCTCTCTCATTCGATCTCTCTTATTCTTTTTTAATATCAACACCATTTCCAACAATCTTTTATTAATATCATCATCATTTCAAAGGATAATTTATTATAATATCATCTTTTTTGTTAAAAATAACCAAAATACCCTCCTAAGAAAAAATATACTAAAATATCTATTTTTTCCCCTTCAGGAAGTTGCATCCCCATCATGTAATCAACTGAAGAAAAAAAAATGGTGCAGTACGAAGATGCATTCTGGGGATGCGACCATGTACACAATATTAAATATTTTTATTTTTTTCTCATTTTAACAATTGAACAATAGTTTATTTAATAAATTAAAAATAATTAAAATATTTAAAAAAAATACTATTTATAAAATAAAATAAAATATACTAAATTAAGGAGAGAGAAAATATGGATGAGTAGATGTGGCAAAACAAATAGCGTGTCATATTATTTTCACAACTCCCTCCTATTTTTCTTTGTAGATAAAGTTATATTATTTTAAAAAATCTCTTCTATTTTGTATATAAATTAGCCACTTAGTTCTATTTTATTAGCAACTTCTTTTTTTTTATATAATAAATAAAACTAATTATACTTAAAAATAGTAAATTATATTAATAACATCAAACAAAATATATTAAATCGAATAAAAAATACATCAAATTTAAATTATTGATAGTATTGTATTTTATTTTATTAATAGTATTTTATTTTATTAAAAAACATTTTAATTATTTTTAATTTATTAAATAAACAATTATTCAATTGTTAAAATAAAAAGAAAAAAAATTAAAACTATGTTCATGGTTGCATGCGACCTTCTACTACAACAAAAAAACAAAATTCCTTCAGTTGATCACAGGAAGGGGATGCGATAATGGAAAAAAAAATAGGACATTTTAATATATTTGTTTTCATAGTAGAGTATTTTGATGGCTTTTTTTTTATATTACCACTAAAAAAAATTAAATACCATACTACCACCAATTTTAAATTAAGTACCAGTATACTATTGTTTAGAAAATTTATTTTTTTAAAGGTGAGAAGTTGGATTGCCCAGGACCGATTTCTCAAAGACAATTTTTTTTAATAGAGTGGAGGGAAATCGGTGTGGCACAAATAGAGATGGGAATAGGTTAGGCTGTCCGTAGGGGCCTATGGCCTAGTCTACTTATGGCATGACCTATTTAATAAAAAGGTTAGGCTCAAGCTATTTTTAAAGCCTATTTATTTAAATAGGTCAGGCTCGGGCTTATAAAAATGCCTATTAGGCCTGACAGGCCTGCCTATATATATGTATTATTTATTAATATTATTTTTATTATTATATTAATAATATTATTTTCTATTTTAAATTCTATCAATTAGGCAATCACTTAGTAATGATTCGATATTCAGTAGTCGTTCAATATTCGGTAGCAGTTCTATATTTGGTAGTCGTTTCATATTCGGTAACCATTCAATTAGTTAAACACTCAGTAGTTGTTTCTTATTTGTTTAAGAGGTAACAATGGTTACGTTTAAAAAGGTTTTAAAAAGGCTTATAGGCCAGACCAAACTATTAAAAAGATCAGGCCATGCCGAAAAAAAAGCCTATGATAGGCCGTAGGCCAGGCTTAGGCCGAAAAAATAAATTGTAGGCCAGGCTCAGGCCTTTCAAAGCCTGGCCTGGCCTAGTCTATTCCCACCCCTAGGCACAAACCGATTATTTAAAGGTAATTTTTTTTTTTTAAATAGTGAAGGGAAATCGCTATGGCACAAACTGGTTTCTAAATGTGCAGGTTTTTTTTTTAATTAATAAATATATATTTGTTTTTATTATTAGTGCTATTTAGTAGGTCACACATTTTAACATTTTTCATAATAATAAATATATATTTTCTCATTCAATAATTATTATTTTAATTAAATAACTAATTTAAGTTTCACTAATTATTAATTTAAGTAATTATTATTTTAAATCAATAAATATAGTGATAATTTTTATAATAATTATCTAATTAAATTTTACTTTTTATAATTATTAAAAAAATTTAAAAAATGAAGTCTATAAAAATAAAATGAAAATTTAATTAAATATTATAATTAAAAATACAAATAAAAATGAGTGAAAAAAAATAAGTACAAATTTTATTACAATGTTTTTGTTACATTAATCTCCTATAAGGTGTTCAGTCTCACATCATGGTGGTCGACAAATATGATGTGGAGGTGAATTTTCTTCGTCAACTGAAGCATGTGTCTTCTGTACATTCTCACTTAGTAGGTCAACATGTATCAAAGAACTAGGATCTACTTGATTGGGGAGTGATGGAACACCAAATGAGTACATGTTATTAATATAACGAGCACCCGACTCATGTGTACCTAGGTCTGCACCAAATAAGTTATTCACAAAATCTTGGTCACTTGAATGCAGAGATTGTCGTTAATCATATTGTTGTGTTAACATGAATTGAATTATTGTCTTGGTGGTTCAAATTGTTGTTGTGTTGGGGTGAAACAGAATGAATGGCAATGTGGTTCTGCAATTCATTTTCAATAGTAACAAGGGGAGTCAGTGGGCAAGATCTATTATACCTTTGTTATTGTGATGGTTGGGTTGGCTCTTCTGCAACACTACATCGTGGGTCCTGCAATAGGTGCAGAATTGATAGGTATAGATTGAAGTTGTGTCTAAACCACACCATATACTCCTCTATTGGTATTGGGTGTCCATGTATCGACTGGCTAGTAAGACAACAACTTCGACGTTTGTTCCAAAATTGAATCCATGTAACATATCTATATTTCCAGTTTTCCACATGATTCTCTCTCATATCTTGATAGTGAAGCATATCAATATTTTAAGGATCATCTGATATTTTCTAGGAAAGTTCAAACTGCAGTTTGACTCTATCTGTTTGATGACATTCTACAGTTGAGAAACAAATCAAAGCAGTTTTGGCAGTTCATATCATTGAATCCTGCTATGTTTGTTATGGTATGATGTTTTCAAGACCCCTGTAAGGCATCCATATGAATTATAGAAAATAAAAGACATATTATTAAGGAGACACAATTATAAGTAGTATAAATTTTGTTGAACAATGAAATTTTAAACTTGATAATATTGCATGTGATCAATTTTGATCTATAACTGACAAGATCCACGTATGGAGTTCCAGAATGGATTTGTCCTCTTCCAATCCATCTAGTAAAAGAATATAAAACTATTATTTAGCAAGTTTGACAAGTATATTATACATAGTTTATTGGGTTAATATGAAATATGTTTTACCGTTTTGCTAGGGGAAATGATATCTCTCTAGTGCAATGAGGGACAATGAACGACATGCGATACAATACCCAAGATTGAAGGAGCAATGACATCCACACATACATACGTACGACGGTGCGGTTGAGGGTGGTGATGGTCATACCATTTCTATAGCATACGCCATTGTTGAGGGTGAAACATCATATGCATGTTTTATCTTCCTCACTCGTCTACAAATGTTTGTCACACCTCAGCCTAATCTCTACATGATTTTGGATAGACATTAGTCAATTAAAAGTGTTGTTTGTAACACCCTAAATTTTATAATAAATATTTTTCTTAATGAAATAGGATTTTAGATGATTAATTTAATGTTAAAACTATTTTAGAATATATGTGGATAGATTTTGTGACTAATTTTCTTCATATCGGTGTTTTCTGTAATGTGTTAATATAAGACATATTTGACTAAGTAAGTGATATAAATAACAAATATTATATTTTATCATTTTATATATTTTATACATTTTATATATTTTTCTATAAATAATAGTATTTTAGTTATATATTTTAAGGTATAAGATTTTAGGCGATTCTAAGTGTATATGTGCGTTCGAAGCTAATGCGATATTTTCTTGTATGTTTGACTAATGTTAGATGTGCACATAACTAACTATATTTAATTTTTTTTTTTATAAATATATCCTATTTTTATCCTACTGTGTACATCCCTATTTTTATCCTAATGCGATATCCTACTATTTACACTCATATTTTCTACTTTTGCATATTAATTTGAGTTATTATTGGGTAGATTTCTATTTCCTACACCTTTGAGTTTCTCATGACACCCTTATTTCTGCCTCAGATTTGACTACCTTGTGTTAGGACTTATATTTTTATTCTTGTACCTGAACATCTGCTATATGCACCCCTCCTTCTACAATTAATAAAATAAAAACTAAAAATTAGACTGATTGCAGCCAAATTGTAGCAATCTCAAAATCACTCCCACCAATTATTTACCGTTTGAATCGATCCCAATCTCTAGCCCACACAAAATTGGCAACTGAATTCAGTTTTTGCTTCAATTTTATCGATTGTGGCTCCGTTTCATTTGAAACAACAACGTTTCATTCCACGGGCAAGTTGTTTTTGATCGATTCCGATCATCACATTTGTCGTCTCAAAAAACTGGTAACATTTTTTGGATTCCTCTCGTTGAAATTTTCAAGAAGAACTACTCATTTTCATTTTTTGATGAAGTTAACATCGAACCCTTTTGGTGCTCTAACGAGTCGGTGAGACTTTTTTTGCAGTTTTTCTCGTTCTTTTGACTTAGTTTCTGCTCCTAAAATTATTATTAATATAATATAATATAATATAATATAATATAATATAATATTCATAGTTATATTAATAGAGTGTGCAGTCATTGGATATCATAGTACCCGAAATTGGACTCATACCTGTTTAATTTTGTAGGTAATTATCCTCCAGTGCCCATACTTATTATGTAGGTTTTTACTCTATTTATTGTTGTTTTTTTTTTTTTTTTGCGAGTACTTAATGGGTCTTGATGTAATTGTCATCCCTAATGGTACGACATTATGAAGTAGAATCTAAGCTTATGCTTAGCATTGCATTTCTTTGTGATTCTTTTGTTGTTATTGATGTGTTTCAAAAGTAACAATATTTTCTCTCAGATGATTTGATGCATATTATAATGAGATAATTATTTTACTTGAGTGACTTTGATGTCATAATATGGTACCATTAGCTTAAATATTTTGATATATCTTAATGTGATTATGATAGGTCTATTATGATTGTTTGTGTATTCTTCATACTTATATTATACTATCAACATAATTTTGAAGTTCACCTCCTTCGTTGTTTGAGTTTGACTGACATAAAATCGTAGTTATTACAGGTTAATGAGTCTTGAAGTTCAAGTTTGGGAGAAACTTCGCTCTGATAGATGATACCGAAAATTAAATGTTGTAAATTCTATTTTATTTATTTAATTAGAAACGACTTTTGTATAAAAACCTTATAAGTATTACTAATTTTTTTGAATTAAATTGAGAAATGTGATATCCTAAATTAGTTATAAAAGTTTTTATTTCCTTCGAAACAAATCTTCTTATCCGATGCAAATTTTTCTAAAATAAATATAGTATAAATTACTATATATATGTTATTTTGGGGTTTAGGATGTCACACTCTTAGGCATCTAAATAGCAATTGACATCATGTCTTTTGCATTCGACATATATTACAAAACTTCTTGAGGACCTTCAAAAATGGCCAAATGAAAACTATTGTAACCAACATGGGTTAGTGTGTGTATATATATATATCACACATACTTTTGTTTTCAAATTGACTATATCAACATCAACTTTTGTTCCTTCATGATAACTCAACAAGGCATCACATACTACAGTACACAAATTAGTGATTGGAGTCAAGCTGCAGTGAAATGACTCGATGATATTCCAAAGGAACAATGGCGACAACCATATGATGAAGGTAAACATTGGGGACACATGATAACTAATCTTTTTGATTGTATGAAAAATGTATTAAAAGGGACACACAATTTTCCAATCAGTTCTTTGGTGCAAACAACATACTGCAAAATGACTACAAAATTTGAAGAAAGAGGGACACATGCCTAAGCAATGATGGCATCAGGTTTGATTTACTTAAATACAATCATTCAAAACCTTAACAAGGAATGAGCAATATCGAACTCCCATGAAATTGTTATTCCCAATTGAGCACATAATATATTTATAGTTAAGGAGGTGGTTCGTCAACCAAGCAATCGTCTTGTAGAGACATTCAAGGTAGACCTCGACAAATGATGGTGTGATATGGTGAATTTCAAGCATTATATTATTCATGTTTACATGTTATCGCCACTTGTTCATTTATTCACCATGACTAAATGATGTATGTGTCTTCCAAATATACATTGCAATATATCTTTGACGTTTATAGAGAAGAGTTCTAAGCAATTCCTTTTCATCATATTGGTCAGAGTACCGTGGAATAAAATTGTGCCACAACCCATGCATGAGAAGGGATCCAAAAGGTCATCCACAATCTACTCACATTTATACTGAAATGAATCAACAATAGAAAAATACACACCACAAAAGATGTGGTTTATGTGAGAATGAGAGACATAATAAACGCCCTTACCGTACTGATGCTTCGATGGAAATTAATTCATTGTAATAAAACTAATTTATTTTATATTTGTATTTTAATTATAATATTTAATTTAATTTTGTTATTTTTATGGACTTCATTTAATTTAAATTTTTTCATAATTATAAAAAAATAAAATTTAATTAGATAATTATGATTAAAAAAATTAAAATTATATTTATTTATTTAATTAAAATAATAATTACTTAAATTAATACTTAATGAAACTTAAATTTAATATTTTATTAAAATAATAATTACTTAAATTAATAATTAGTAAAACTTAAATTAATTGTTTAATTATAATATTAATTATTAAATAATAAAATATATATTTATTATTATGAAAGATGTTAAAATGTATGACATCATCTTATATTTATAAATTATAACTTTCCACTTATGAATTATAACTATCCACCCTCTATATATATTATTCTTAATTGATCAAACTTCATATATTTAGATAGCACTAATAAAAACAAATATATATATTTAATAATAATAAAAAAACATGCACATTTTAAAATTGGTTTGTGCCACACCTATTTTTCTTCATTTTATTTAAAAAAACAAAATTGCTTTCAATAGCCAATCCCACTTCACACCTTTAAAATAATAAATTTTCAAAACAATAATATATTAGTATTTAATTAAAAATCAGTAATAATATAGTATTTAATATTTTTAGTGGTATTATCAACAAAGCTGTATTTTAATTACTTTTTTAATTACTTAAAAAAAATATTATAATAAATTAACTCATTTTCAACCATCTTTTATTAATATCATTATATTTTTAATATTTTATTCATTTAAAATTAGGCACCGTCACTGTCCCATTTCAGCTATAAATATAGTGTTCTGGGAAAGATAACCTCAATTGATTTCAAGCGGTGCTTGGAAAGAAGAAATAAAGGAGGTAATTAATTAACAAAATGGGTTCTTTGGTCAAAACAGAGAAGAAACCTCATGTTGTGTGTGTTCCATATCCAGCACAAGGTCACATAAACCCAATGCTCAAAGTAGCAAAGCTTCTTCATTTCAAAGGTGGTTTTCATGTTACATTTGTTAACACTGAATACAACCACAAACGTCTTCTCAAATCTAGAGGTCCTAATTCTCTAAAAGGTGTCTCCTTTTTTCGCTTTGAAACCATTCCTGATGGTCTACCTGAGTCCGATGTGGATGTGACACAGGATATTCCTTCCTTGTGTGACTCTACTAGAAAAACTTGCCTACCTCACTTTGAAAACCTTATTTCAAAACTCAATAATGCTTTTGACACCCCTCCTGTTACTTGCATAGTTTCAGATGGTTGTATGAGCTTTACTTTGGATGCTGCACAAAAATTTAACATCCCTGAGGTCCTGTTTTGGACAACTAGTGCTTGTGGTTTTATGTGCTACGTTCAATATCGTCAACTCATTGAAAAGGGCTTAACACCCCTCAAAGGTAAATCGGTTGTTTTTGTTGGACGGATGAAAATTTTCCTTTAATGTTAGATAAAAAAAAAATGCATTTAATGGCCAAACACCATTGATGTAAAAAAAATTTACATTTACAATCAATCTTAAATTATTGATTAAAATTTTTTTTAATTATGAAAGCTATAATTATTAGTGAATGATGAAATAAATGATTTATATTTACTGCAAATCTAAAAGTAGAATTTATAGATCGTGCGTGATTCATTTTGTTTTTTTAAATAATTGAAAATAAAATAAAATTTAAAACATAAAATGAGATTATCTTTAATTTTTTGGTTAAATTTTATGCTCAAATTAATTATTCCATTTTTAATTTTCATGCTATTTCAACTTTTCAAATTTTAAATGTGTCCAAGTTTTTGTTGGTCAACTTCTTCTTTTAGTGTTTCTAGTGTCTCAAACCGTAGATTTACTATTGTTTTTAATTCAGACAGTTATAATTATTAATGGATGATGAAAATAAACCTGCGTGACTCACTTTCTTTTAAAAAGTTTGAAAATAAAAAACTAAATCTAAAACAAAAAATAAAAATAAGATTCATCTTTAATTTTGTCGGTTAAATTTTTTGCTAATTTTGTTGGTAAATTTTGTGCTCAAATTTATTATTCCATTTTTAACTTTCATTCTATTTCAAATTTTAAATGTTTCTAAGTTTTTTTTTCAACTTCTTGTAGTGTTTATAAGACTAAACTGCCCAAATAAAGCTAAAATAGTCATCAATTATTTGCACACATCTTTTTATGTAAAAGAGGCTTTAATAATTAGCAATTATTTCAAAACATAAATAAAGTATGTGATCAAGAATGTTTCTATTTGGGATTTGAATCTGTGTGTTGCCAAATAATTCATCTTTAATAGAAAATTATTAATTACTTGAAAATTATTAACCAATTAAATTGAATCACTTAATTTTTCGCTTTCTTTCAAATAGAGTACTATTAAATGTTTTTACATCTTTTTAGTTTTAAACATTGAGTTTCACGTATTTAGTGGTTGCATGGCAAGGCCACCGAATCAAGATGCAATTCCAAGTGCATAATAAATCCAATCAGTTAAATTGAAGAGCCAATTAATATTTATTTTTTTGTTGTTTTTTATGTTTGATGAAATAAATTAATTGTTTGACATGTAGATTCAAGTTATATGACAAACGGGTATTTGGAAACTACCATAGATTGGGTGCCAGGCATAAAAGAAATACGATTAAAGGATATCCCAAGCTTCATCAGAACAACAGACCCAAATGATCTTATGCTTGATTTTGTGTCCGTAGAATGCCAGAGATCTCAAAAAGCTTCTGCAATCATTTTGAACACGTTTGATGCCATAGAGCACGACGTTCTAGAAGCATTTTCATCTACTAACTTACCTCAAGTCTATTCCATTGGTCCCTTAAATTTGCTCTTAAAAGATGTCACTGATAAGGAATTGGACACAATTGGTTCCAATCTTTGGAAAGAGGAGACAGAGTGTTTGGAATGGCTCGAAAGCAAAGAACCCAACAGTGTTGTTTATGTCAATTTTGGAAGCATCACTGTTATGACAAGTGAACAAATGGTCGAGTTTGCTTGGGGATTAGCTAATAGTAAAATACCCTTTTTGTGGGTCATAAGGCCAGATCTTGTAGCTGGTGAAAAAGCTGTTCTGCCTCTACAGTTTTTGGAAGAGACAAAAGATAGAGGCTTCTTGTCAAGTTGGTGTCCACAAGAGGAAGTGTTGGGTCATTCATCAATTGGGGGTTTTTTGACACATAGTGGTTGGAATTCAACGTTAGAAAGTGTGTGCAATGGTGTTCCAATGATATGTTGGCCTTTCTTTGCGGAACAACAAACTAATTGCCGATTTTGTTGTAAGGAATGGGGGATTGGTTTGGAAATTGAAGATGCTAAGAGAGATAAGATAGAGGGACTTGTGAGGGAATTGATGGATGGTGAAAAGGGTAAAGAAATGAAAGAGAAAGCGTTGAGGTTGAAAGAATTGGCTAAAGATGCTGCCTCTGGACCATATGGATCATCATTTGTGAATTTTGAGAATATTATTCGTCACGTTTTGTTGTGATAAAACTCCAAAATATTTGTAACTTTCTTCTTGTTCTTCTTCTTGTATGTTTGTTTGAGGAGAAGTGTCCTAGTTTGGTGTTTCCATTTATTACCGTCTTTTATTTTGTTTTAAGATTGAAAGGAAAAGCTATGCAATGGAAGAAATTGGCACAAATTGCTGCTTTAGGACCACATGGATCATCATCTGTGAATCTTGAGAATCTAATTCACCATGTTCTCTTGTGAGAGAATTTCAAATTTGCCATCACTTGTGGTTTGTGTGCATCTTCATAAGGAGAAAGTGTTCTCTAGTCACAACTTTGGACACAACATTTAGATACAACATTTAGATACACATAAAAAAGGTTAGAAAAAATAATTAAATAATATATTTTTATGTGTGTTTAAATAAATTTTATTTAGGAGTGTGATTGTCTAAATACTTCTGGTTAATAATTGAATATTAGTATATTATTTTGTTGCGAAAAATTAATTTAGTAAAATGTGTGTGATGGATGAATAATTTTGTTTGAAATAGTTTGTCAAAAAATAACTTTGACAAAATTAGTGACTTATGAATATTGTTGATTTTATTATTATTATTATTTTTATTGTGAAACAGATTCTAAATTATATCTACTCTAAAACTTGAAATTTGAATGCTTTTCATTCATAAACAAATATGAAAGTAACAATTTATCATTTATTTGTTAGTTTCCACTCAATGTAAATGCAATTCTTTTTGTAATCAAAAAGGTTTAAATGGAATGCTAAGCCATTTTCCTAGATTTATATTTATTAATTTTATTCCCTTAGTAAAAAACTAACAGTAATTAGAAATTAGTGTATCCGAATAAATCTTTTTTTATATATATTAATTTTTCAATATAATTTTCTTTTTTTATAGATGGATTAAATTAAATTACAGAATTTTATAAAATTTTAAAAACAAGAAGCGTGTGAAATAAAAAGTCTATCAATACTCAATAGCATCACCAGTTACTAGCTAGCTACAAACATAATGGCCAAACCTATAAACATAATGGTCAAAACTATTTCCTATGTGCTAAATTATTTTAGGGGCAGGAATCTTCTACAATTATGATAAATTAATATTAACTGCTTGGCTTTTTTTATTGATACTTCATTAAAAAAAATTTTAAATATCAAATTACCATTAATTTTAAATTAAATATTAAATTATTATTATTCTTTTTAAAATTATTTTTAGAAATCGGTGTAGGTTTCTACAATTTTTCAATTGATATTTTTTTTTAAAAAAAAAAAAAGAAATCGAATTTATGTATACCGATTTCTCAAAATAATTTTGTTTATTAAATTTATTTTATTATTTATAAAATTATTTTTATTAGTAATTCTATTTAGTAGGCACATATATAGGGAATTTAATTAATTAATAAAGACATATTTATCCGCTAAAAAATAATGCCACGCATTATTTTTTGTTAATATTATTCTTATTAATAAATATATATTTTATTAATCAATAATTATTATTTTAATGAAATAATTAATTTAAGTTTTATTAATTATTTAACTAAGTAATTATTATTTTAATTAAATAAATAAATATAATGTTAATTTTATATTTTATAATTATTAAAAAAATTAATTAAATGGAGTCTATAAAATAATAATATTTAATTTAATATTATAATTAAACATACAAATACCAAACTAATTTTACTACAATTAACTAATTTCTATTAGGAGTATTAGTATAATAAGGGCATTTATTCTTGTTATGTCCCTCGTTCCGACACAAACCACATCTCTTGGGGGGTGTGTTTTTCTCTTGTTGATCCATTTTAATATGAAAACAAGTAGACTGTTGACGACCATTTGGATCTCTTCTCATGACTGGATTGTGGCACAACTCTATTCCATTGTATTCTGGCCAATATGATTGAAGAGGAATTGCTGGGAACTCTTCCTTGTAAATATCAAAGATACATTGCAATGTATACTTAGAAAACACATACATCATGTACTCATAGTGAATAAACGAACAAGCAATGACATGTGAACATGGATAGTGTAATCCTTGAAATTCACCACAATCACACCATCTTTTGTCAAGGTCTACTTTGAATGTCCCTATAGGACGACCGCTTGGTGGACGAACCAACTCCTTAATTGTAAATATATTATGGGCTCGATTGTGAATAACAACTTCATGGTAATTTGACATTGCTCGTTCCTTGTTAATATTTTGAATGATTGTATTTGAGTAAATCAAACCTGATGTCATCATTGCTTGGGCCTGTGTCCCTCTTTCTTCAAATTTTGCAGTCACTCTGTAGTATGTTGCTTGCACTAAAGAACTGATTGGAAGATTGCGTGTCCCCTTTAATACATTGTTCATGCACTCATAAAGGTTAGTTGTCATGTGTCCCCAACATCTACCTTCGTGATATGCTTGTAGCCAATGTTCCTTTGGAATATCGTCGAGCCATGTCACTGCATCTTGACTCCAATCACTTATTTGTCTTCTAAAGTATGTGATGCTTGGTTGAGTCATAGCGTATCCTGAATGAACAAAAGTTGATGTTGTTTAGACAATTTGAAAACAAAAATATAAAGAAAAAATATGTGTGAGATATATATATATATATATATATATATATATATATAATACTAACCCATGCTGGTTACAATTTCTTTCATTAGCCCATTTTTGAAGGTCCACATGAAGTTTTGTGATATATGTTGAACGCAAAAGACATGATGCTAATTGTTGTTTACACGCCTAACATCACTTTTAATCGACTCATGTCTATCTGAAATCAAGCAGAGGTTGGATTGAGGTGTGACAAACATTCATAGACGACTAAGGAAGAAAAACCAAGCATCTGATGTTTCACCCTCAACAATGGCATATGCTATAGGAATGGTATGATTATCACCATCCTGAGAGATTTCCATTAGTAAGGTCCCACGATACTTTCCATATAACCATGTTTCAACAACTGAAACAACTGGTTTACAATGATCAAACCCTTTGATACATGTGTAAACTACATGTTTTTGATGAAGACAAAGCTTAACAATTATGATCAAAGAAACAAACTCAAAAAGAAGTTCAAATATCTTTATGAATAAGCTTCAAATCCAAACATATTAATGTTTAAATGTAAAGGTATATGATACAAACCAATACTTCAAATACATGAGAACCATTCATATTTATATATGCATATAAAGTATTTTCAAAAGTCAAAATAACATTAACAAAGTCTTAAATCTAATATTTTTGACACAATACATAAGTGTATTCGAATACAACATCATGTATTCGAATACAAAGCAATTCAAAAGCAAAAATCTCACAGTTGTATTCGACTATGACCATCTGTAGTCGAATACACAACAAGTCAGTGGCTAAAATCTTTGCATCTGTATTCGACTACGACCTTCTGTAGTCGAATACAAAGTAAGTCAGTGACAAATTTCACGAATCTGTATTCGACTACATGAAGGTGTATTCGAATACAAGGTGCAATTTTTGAATATTTTTGAACGTTACAAAGAGGTGTATTCGAATACACATCATGTATTCGGATACAATTGGAAGCAATACAATTTTTCAGATCTGGAATGGCTCCAGATCATTGTATTTGTTCATCAAACCTCTTGGATCATTGGCCACGAATCTGAAGAGATGTTTATGGAGTATAAATACCCCATAACTTCATATCAAACAATACACAATCCTTGAATCAATACCTTGAATAACTTTGAACAAAATTCTGATTTTTTACAAAGTACTTGCATTTCATTTTCATATCATTCTAAAAGGTTCTCAAAGTACTTGAAGTATTATTGGATTGAAATCATTATAACTCTCCTTATCCTTATTCAAAATCATATTTTATCACTTGTAAAATAAAGTAGTACTTTCTTAAAAGTAGCTTAATCTAAGATAGTGGTGTGCTATCTTAGAAGTGTTGTTAGAAATTTGTAGCAAGAATTCCAGGATGGGAGTTGTATATTTTCTGATAATTAGTGGATCAATCTCTTGTGGTGTGCAAGAAGACTGGACGTACTCTTGGTTATAAGGGGAACCAGAATAATTCTATTGTGTTCATTTATTTACTGCACTTACTCATTAGTAGTCATTATATTAACTCAGAAAATTCAACTACCATATTGCTGAAAACAAGAATATTTCCTAACACCTAATTCACCCCTCTCTTAGGTGTACCTTTGTACTTACAACATGGTTAAAAACTCCAAAAGAGGCGATGAAAGAAAACTTTGCGAGGAACTCGTTGGACATCCTCAATAAAGGGCCCCACTTCAATATCAGTAACAATGTCTGGAAGATAATGTTTGAAAGCAAGAATCCACCTTGGAAGCTCTTTATATGATTCCTCCCAATTGTCGTATATTCTCTTAATGGCCTTTTGTTTTGCAATCCATGTCTTTCTATAAGTAGTGGTATATGTGTATCGAGATCGTATATGTGCAATCAATACTGAAACTGATATTGTGAGATCTGTTGTTACCATTTGTAAGATGCTTTCACAAATAACATCCGAAGAGAGTTGTTGGTGATCTTGTGAAACCATTGTTGATGAGCATGTGTGTGGCCCTTCTAGTTTTGTGATCTTCCAAATGTTTGATTTCTTTCAATTCAAGATTCTACACCTCCACATACAATTTTTATTTTTACAATGGACAATCCATCTAGTGCTATCATAATGCGCAACGACGAAGCTCGTAGAATTGTGCATAAGATATTCTTTTACACACTGCATTGCCACAACTTTTGTGGGAAATGTCATCCCCACTTGAAGATTGTCAGGATCTGGAACAAGGTATGATTGATTTTTGGACATAGAGTTGACAAATTCATTGTCAACGTAATTTATGTTGTCGGAGGTAACATTGTGAAAATGTTCAGGAGACATATGCCCCAGTTGACGAAGAAAACTCACCTCCACGTCGTATTCGTCGACCACTAGGGACTGGGCACCATATAGGAGATTAATGTAATAAAAATATTGTAGTAAAATTTGTGTATATTTTTTTCACTTATTTGATATTTGTATATTTAATTATAATATTAAATTAAATATTGTTATTTTCTGGACTCTAGTTAATTAATTTTTTTTAATAATTATAAAATACAAACTTAACATTGTATTTATTTATTTAATTAAAATAATATTTACTTAATTAAATAATTAATAAAACTTAATATAATTATTTCATTAAAATAATAATGAATTAAATTAATAATTAATGAAACTTAAATTAATTATTTAATTAAAATCACAATTATTGATTAATAAAATATATATTTATTATTAAGAAATATGTTAACAAAAAATAATTTGTTGTATTATTTTTCAGTGGGTAAATGTGTCTTTATTAATTGATCAAATTTCCTATGTATGTGCCTACTAAATAGTACAACTAATAAAAATAATTTTATAAATAATAAAATAAATTTAATAATTAATAAAAACAAAAATTACTTTGAGAAATCGGTGTATATAAATCCGATTTCTCTTCCTTCCTTAAAAAAAATTAAGTTGAAAAATAGTAGGGGTCTAAACCGACTTCTAAGAGTAATTTTAAAAAATAAATAAAGAATAATAATTTAATATTTAATTTAAAATTAGTAGTGAAGGCTTTATATCACACATATTATATCACAATAAAAGGATTTATATTATATTTTATAAAAAAGAAGTTGAATTTATTTTTTAAAGAAGTATTCCTTCTAGTTTCAATAAGAAAAACTCAAAAAACAACGATACCAATAAATTTATTTATTATTATTATTAAATATTTTTACAAATATATTTCTTATAAAAAGTATGAAATATTAATATATTTATTAATATTTAATAGACAAACTTTAAATGAAAAAAAATCATTTAAACTATAAATGAATCTTAAAAATCAAATTTTTTTTTTCTATTCACACATTCAGAGTATATGTTGGAATAGATGAATTAGGAAAGAAACAGACAAGTGAGAGAAAGTTAGATGGGAGAAATACATAAGAAAGAGATAAGGATCTTCTCACGCGGAAACCAAAAACATGAGTAAATAATGTAATAATAATAAAAATAAAATATTGTTATTAATTAAAAAAATACAATTAATAATATTTTATTTTATCATTATTTATATTTTTTTTGTTTATTTAATCGGAAAAAAAATAAAAAAGAGTTGCTAAGAAAATAAAATTTTATTGTTTTTTTATCTTCAAAATATTAGGGACACTTAATTTGTTTTGACGGATGCATGAAATTTGATTTTTTTTTATTAAATGTATTTTTTTTAATTTTATTATTAAAATTTTTAATTTTTTTTAAATATTATTATATTTTATTATATTAACATATTTTTATTTTTATTATTATTATTTTTTATTTATTAGAACAAAATAAAAATAGATAAAAGTTGTTAATAAAATAAAATTGTATTGTTGTTTTATCGGCTAAATATTATGAACACGTTAGTTGTTTTGACACATTTAGTCAACCGTGTTACGTGTATTGTTTTCTCTTCAATTTAATGCATTTTATTTGATTTTATTAATATAGTTTTTTTTTAATATTTAATTATATTTTATTAATTAAATTAACAATTGTTCAAATGTTAAAATGAAATGAAAAGACAAATCAAACCTAACATATGGTGGCATCTTCTAAAGGTGCAATAAAGTAGGATAATTCACCATATATTTTTTAAAGTAAGGCAATTTGGTTAAGTTTTTTGAAAAAATGGGATATTTCAATAAAAAAACCACATATTAACCTCTCTACTCTTTAATATTACTCATTCGTTTCACAACAAGTGTCTTTTAAGTTTTTTGCGCATATGTTATAAATACAATAATTGAAATAATGAAAAATGTCATTTTACAAAACTATTTATCTTAATTATTGGTTGATTTTTCACTATTATTTATGTAAAGTACTAGTATAATAATGGACTAACAATTAATTCGCTCGCTTAAAATGTAAATGTGAGTCAAAATTCTTCTTCAAACTTATGTTACATAAAAAAAAATCCTTTGATTTATCTAATGTCAATCAAAATATTCATTCAGTCAATAAACACACATAGATTTGTTGATGTGTCACACATTAAGTAACACAATGACACATAAACGTGAATATCATGTCGTAGAGAGCATTTTGATGGTAAGTACTACTTCTTATCTATTTATTTTCCCCCCAAATTCATAAATCTTTAAATTCTTAATTCATAAAATCAACAAACCCAAAGACTCCACAATCCAAATGATTTTGGTGATGATTTTGAAGTTTTATATGCTATAAAATCATTATTTTTGTTGATTCATCTTTAGAAGTTTTTTTTAACTTTTATTTCTATAGTTGATTCATTTGTTGTTGATTAGAAATTTAGTGTTTGTAACTAGTGTTGGTGGATTCTTATGATGAATTTTATGTTGATGGATTCTTAGGATGGTCAAAGAAATTAGACTTATTTCATGGAGGTAAATTTGAGAGAGATGAGAGTAGAGACGATTTCAACATCTCAATAGTAAAATTGATATGAAAAAAGGAATTAACATAGATGAAATCAAATTATTTGTTGAGAGATGACAGTAGAGACAATTTCAACATCTCAATAGTAAAATTGATCTAAAGGAAGGAATTAACATTGATGAAATCAAATTGTTATATCTTGTTGAAATGATCAAAGAAATGGAAAAAATATGGTACATAGATGAAATCAAATTGTTATATCTTGTTGAAATGATCAAAGAAATGGAAAAAATATGGTAGTATTTCATGAGTTCATTGGTTGAGGCCAAACACAAGGAATTTAGAATCACGGGTTGAGATTTATATTTTGTGATACTAATATATATTAATTGGTTTACTTTTCTCGATCTCTTTTTATAGAACCCAAAATCAAGACATTAATTTTACAAATATTGGTCTAATTTACAATTATGTCAATTAATTTATTCTGTCCACTCCTTTCGGAGAGGACCAATACTTTCTCCACAAATTTTTGGTGGACCAACGTGAATTCTTTTACGTTACTTGTTTTACTCTTTATGAATTGATTACCACCATATATTTTCCAAATTAACCAATTATGGATTCGAAATTTAAGCAAATATGTTATTTGAATGATGCAATTTCTGAATTTGTTAGATTTTCTAATTTGAGAATTTAGAGATTTATGAATTTGTGAAAAAAAATTAAATAAATCAAAAAAGTAATGTTGGACCTCTTCAATGTGCCTATTAATTATCAAAATGTTGTCTATGACGTGGCATCCACGTTTCTCTGTTGCTACATAACTTAATACGACACATTAATATCTCTAATGAGACTCATTGACAAATGGATATTTTTTTTGACGTCAAATAGAATGGTTACAAATTGAAGGAGCAAATTAGTGGTTTGAATAATAATTTGAAAGTTGTGTATATATTAAAGAGTATATAGAAAAAAAATAATTAAAGTTGCATTAAAAATTGTAAATGATATTTATTTTAAAATAATTTTTTTATTAAAATGACACTGGTTATGAGAAAATGTTACATTTAAAAAAATATATATTATTTTGTCTTACTTCATATAATCACCCTAGTTTCATTTCTTTTTATCTCTGTCCTATTCCTAAACTAGTATTTAGAACCCACATCCACCATAGCCTAGAAGGCTTGAAGAATCCAAGAACTTCATTTAATCTACGTTAAACCTCCTTACCTACAGAAAACCCCAAACAGCAGTGTGAATCCCTCACAAACTTTTCCAATTTTTTTCTCCTCACAAATTGCAGCGTGAGTAGTGAACCTTATTCAGTACTCCTTTTGGTGATGTTGGCTATGTCAGGTTTACGGTGATTGGGTGGGTTTAATTAATTAATATTAATAAGAATAAAAATTAGATCATGATCAAAAAGACTTAAATATAATTTTAATTTTTTTTATCTTTTATTTAATATTTATTTTTATTATTTATTTTTATTAATTTTTGTCATTTATATTTTATAAATAATGTATTTTCATAACAAAAGTAACGAACTTTTTATGATTGGAATCTCTTCCAGACATTGAGTTTTGCTTATGTGTCAACTGGTGTGGAGGTGATTTTCAGGAAGACATACCTACTGGTTCAATGATTTCTTCGGCATATTTATTGTGTGTTGTTTGAGTCCATAGAGTGACTTCTTAAACAAGCATACATAATCACCATGTTGAGGATTGTGAAAACCAAGAGAGTGGTGCATTTACAGAGTTTCATCAATATTTTCATACAAAAAGACGTTTTGAACATCTAATTGATGAATACGGCATGATTTAGATAAACAATGTCGAATATTGTTCAAATGTAGACAATTTAACTCTTGAATTGAAAATCTTATTTTAATAAATTAAATTAAATTTATTACTAATATTGATTCAAATAACTATTGTGATAAGTATCTTTCACAACTCATGAAACACTTCTTGACATATTCTATCAAGACTATTATCAATCACCTAACTAGAACATGTGACTAAAGCTACTACTCGTTTTGGACAACGTATTAAGAATAACGAAGTACTCAAAGAGTCAAAATCACATTACATAAACAATTACATATCTTAGTAAAACAGTTGCAGAATCTATGGTTTCATGTGCATTAATTGCTTGTAGTATCCTTTTCATTATCACCAAATGTGGCCTTTCAAGAAGTTCATATGACGTTTGGAAAAAAAATATCATATGACATATCTCGTCGTTAGAGGCACCATCGAAGCATGTTAAATAATAATCATATGACATATATCCCGTCATTAGAGGCACTATCGAAGCAGTAATACTAATAATAATAATAATAACTTAAATAAATAAATTTATATTTTCATCTTTTATTTTATAAATTTGATATTGTTGGAGATGAAAATATGAGTTTATTTAAATATTTGAGTTATACATTTGATGAAATTTGTCTTCTATTGAAGATGATAATTAATTTTATGAATTTTTTTAAAAAATCTTGATAATTTGTTTTTGAATTTTTGTAAAAAATAAGATAATATTATTGATATTTAAAAAAAAAGGTTAAATTGTCACTTAACATTAAAAAACTAAAAAACTAAAACGTTAACTGAAATTAAATTATGAGACCATAAATATTATTACACCTAATAATTATAATATTTAATTACGTTTTTGACCTTCTAATTTATCAATTGTGTGATTATGTTTCTTCAAATTTAAAACTATTATTGACCTTTCATATTTACCCCATTTCTTATTTTGTGGTCTCCTATATATATATATATATATATTTTTTTTTTTTTCTAATTTTGCAATGACTTAGCCAATTTTAATACATGTCGAAGTATATTCCAACATGAGTTTAAGCATTTTTAAAAAAAATAGAAAAAAAAAAGAAAATTATTAAGAAAAAACAAAATAAAAAATCTCTAACGCATTCACCTGTTTTCTTTTTCCTCGTCCCCTTTCTAGAAAACCAGAAATCTTCATATCTTCATATTCTGATTGTTTATTTCAAAATTTAGTTGAACTTTTTACCACAATTACAATCTACACAATTTTTCTTTTTTTCAACTCTCCTTATGTTCACCCTCTCAACACTCCCAAACCCCCACCCTGACGTCGTCAATTCCTTCAAAAACCCCTTAATCACCATTGCAAAGAAACAAACTCATGATCGATCTCATTATATTCCACGTGCTAGACGAAACCACCCACAATGACAACCACTTCATTGAGCTCTTAATCGGTTCTAAGTTTTGACGCAACTAAAATCGATCCAAAAAACTCATTGGTCAAATTCTATTTAGTCTTTAATGTTAGGAGAGTTACTCAATACTACTCGGTCGTGTGACACACAATTTCAAACATGTGATGCTCGTCAATGTGAAAATTGGTTTAAAACATTTGGTATTTTGGTCAATATAAATTGTTACTACGAAGGAGGAACTCATATGGATGGGGGAGAAAGATGAAGGAGAATATGTGGGACATTATTTTTCTCCAACAATTTCTCTTATCAAATTTTTTGTTTTCTAATAAATGGAAAGAAGAAGAAGAAGAGAGACGAAGGAATTGAGGACTTTGACATGTTACATCATTAAAATTGACCACGTCAATGCAAAATTGAGAAAAAAATATATAAAAGACTGCAAAATAAAAAAGAGGTAAGTGTGAGGAATTAAAATCCTACTTGTTTCAAATTAAAGAGATCAAAATCGCAAAATTAAAAAAATTAGAGAACTAAAAGTGTAATTAAACAATAATAATAATAATAAGACATAATTACTCGTGTTATCCCTTAACTTAATTTCATATAAAACTTTAATTATTTTTTTTTTGTTTTTTGTTATTTTTTATTTTTAATTTGACCCTTTATTTAATTTTAAGTACACAATTTGGTCTTTTATGTTTTAAAATATTAACAATGTTATCCGTTTTATACAATAAAAATTCAAAAATTTTAAACAAAACTCATAAAATTAATTATCATTTTCAATATAATGCAAATTTCATCAAATTTATAACTCAAATCTTCAAATAAACTCATATTTTCATTATTTATACTTTTAGATTTTTGTAATAAAATTAAATAAAAGATCAAATCAAAATATATATAAGTATACCTAATAATAATTATAATAATTCCATCTAAAACTATAAAGAATCTAAATATATATATTGGCTCCTTCCTTAATTATAGTAATCCTTTTGACTTTTTTCTTTATCACTTAATTAATATAAGTTCCTTAACAAAATTCAACAAGCATCAATAATTTTTTTTATAAATCCTCTACTGTCATGATATAGGGGTAAATATATTTATTCTCCCTCAAATCCTCTACTGTCATTAATTAAATTAATAAGATGTTATGATATAGGGGTAAATATATTTAGTTTTTTGGAGAACATGATAGATAATACTTTTAAGGATATAAAGAGGTGAATTTGCACAAAATGATATTAATTCATTTAACATGATAATTTGAAAGATGTCATTGTGCAGTGTGAAAAAATTATTCAATGAATTATACTTGACAAAACAATCATTTGTATAATCATTAAAGACACTAATTTATTTTAAATGTCTTTATAATAAAGACAATAATTTTGAACACCAAATTAGATTTGTACACTTGTTTACATCATCATAAAAAGTGTAGGAACAAAGAGCGAAAACATGTTGAATTTATGAGGAATTAAGCTTATGGATGTACAAGTAATGACAGAGTGATGGATCAATTAAATTTCAAAGTTGTACTTACATAAAAAATAGTATGCATTCTTAATTTTAAGAGCATCTAATCAATCACATAATATCAATAAAAAAATATCCATACTTATCATGATGCATATATCATAAGAATTGGGATTAAATGTACCTCCTTTAGTGATCTTTCTCACTTGAGGTTCAACAACTAGAAATCTTTGTATATTTTGGAGCGGAACTTATCTTCATGCTCATTCATTTATCTTGATTGATAGTCGAAATGAGACAATTTGGCTTTTCCGTTGAGAGAGTTCCTCCATCATGACATTAATTCAAGATTGTTCTATTTAGACTTCATTGATTGATTTTTTTTGCTATGTTTGAGAAATTGTAGCGACATTATTGTCATATTTTTGGAGCGAAACCTATCTTCATGCTCATTCATTTATCTTGATTGATAGTCGAAATGAGAAAATTTGGCTTTTTCGATTGAGATAGTTCGTCCATCATGACATTAATTCAAGATTGTTCTATTTTGGCTTCATTGATTGATTTTTGGCTATGTTTGAGAAATTGTAGCCACATTGTTGTCATATTTTTGGAATATCAATCACGCTCTTATTCCATCATTATGTCTTCCAATAATTTGATCTTGATGAGATGTATTGGAGGAAAGGTAAGCAGTAAGGTAGGTGTAGGAGCAAATGATTCAAGTTCATTTAAGAGTTGTTGATGTTCTTCAACCATATCATCGTGATAGCAACATTAATTTTGATAGGATGAAACATATTCAGTATTAAGAACGTTATGCTCTTGTAGAAAACGTTCAAGTATTGCTTCTAAAATGAAGGCATTAACATTTTTGCTTAAATTGATTATTCTCTTAGATTTTTGTTTTTGTTTTGCAACTCTATGATCAGACTTTGAAGTTTTTGAGGATGTAGAGTATTCAAAAAATATGTTTTATGATATTTTAAAAGAAATTTGACCATACTTCCTTTATCATGCAAAACATAGTAATGATATTCAAATATGTGAAAGTATGATATGTTTTGATTTTCATTTTTCAAAAATTCATATGAAGGTATGTTCAATATATTTTCTAATAGTGTCAAGAAAAAACATGGAAAATAATTTTTATGGTTTGTCCCTAAAATTATTTTTCAACACTTGATTCATTTAAATTTGTTTTAGCTATTTCTTGTAATTATTTATTTATTTTTTTAAAACAACTCCAAATTGTTGAAAAGTTCGTTGACAAGAAAATCATGTGAAATATCATTTCCATCAAGGAATAATTTGAATAATGATTTTTCAAATTTCCCTTGATCACTTCTTATAGAAATAACAATTCTTTTTAAGAGTCTTATACAAAGGATTTTGAAAAGTTTTAAAGACATCATCCTAATGCTTTTAAAAATAAAATCCTTTTATCTTTTTCAAAATAATTAAAAAACATGATTTGGATGGAAATTCATCTAAGTATAAAACATAAGGATTTTTCTGTAAAATGAAACATGAGGATGCTTGTTTTACCTCAACCATGTGAGTTTAAAAAATTACTTTATAATCAATTTTACAAAGTTATCTTTAACATATCAAGCATACTTAATCTATGTAAAATTATTTCAACAAACTATACGTGTACCTTTGATTTGTTAATGTTTCTAAAGGTTATAAACCCTCCAAATTTTGGTAATGAGAGGAGACACCATATTTTTCCATTCAACATACATTGTCCATGTATCAATGTTTTTGCTCGACTGTTGGATGATGTTCCTACATCACAAGTTAGTATGATTATGGTACCTATATTTGTTTGGTTCCTTGATGGTTAATATATCTTATTCTAGAAGATTTTTCTTATGATAATATTTTAACTCCATACGACCAAACTCGCTACAATAAGAACATTCCTTCTAAATTTTTCTACAACTAAAATGTTCTAGTTTGTTATGAGAATGTTCTGCTACAGACTGATCATAATGTTCTGGTATGTTACGAGAACGTTCTAGTTTAGAATGTTCTGGTATACTATGAGAAACCCGAAACCCTTTTTCAAAAATTCCTACTTGAGATCTCCTAATTTTTTAGAAAGTTTTCAGTGGACTTTATAAAGTTTGATAAATCATTTTAAAGGTTCTCAACTTCTGTTTTGAGAAGAACATTCTCCTCTTGAGTTGTAGACTGTTCTGGACACTTGTTCTCAGTAGTTTCATTTAGAATTTTTGTTTTTCAGACATTTTAAAATGATATTTCTACAAGCTTTGGATGGCTTATATTAGTTCGTCATTCATAGCTTGAGATTTTTCTTTTTTCTTTACAAAATTGTTCTTTTAATGAACAACATTGTTGAACACGAAAATTTGAATCACATAAAAGATTATCAATTTTTTTTTTCCATTTGTTCACATAAAAGACATAGTTCAAAGACAATTATCTCATTAGTTTTTAGAATTTCCCATTAAACACATGTTAGCTTCTTTATTATCTTCTGTGTCTGGTTTTTTCTTTTCAACGGATGTTGCATCACTTTGACCATCAATATAAGGTGGTATATTTGATGATCCTCCTTCAACAATATACTTGGCTTTTGACATTACTTTTTCTTCTTTAATTTTTTCCTCTAACACTTGTTAGGTACTCACACTTAAACTTTTGCTCTCCGAGCAAAGCAATGCATACGATTTCAAATATTCTCATGAATGCAAAGTGGTGAGAGAAAAAAATAATATTTCTAGCTTAAGGCAATCATGAATAGTTTTTTCATCACAACCAAGGCAAACCAGAGGACAAGTTAACTAAAGAATGCGTCATAAGTGATAGAGTCCTTCCAAGATATAAAATTCTCTCAACCACTCAAAGTGTTTCGGCTACTATTTACACTCATAGCAATCATGAAAGCTAGCACTACCATAGACTTGACAAGCCTATAGCATCTATATTTGAAACACACACACATACACAAACACACACGAGTCAAGAGTCAAGTCAAGTTCTAGCGTAATTAGAAATCATGAGTGAGATAACACATAAGAAACAAAAGATGGAAAAATGTACATTCATAATAAGGCTAAAAAATATCACAAAGGTTAATAACCTACCACAAATGATACACAATTTAACATTTTAATCCGATTTATTTTACCAAGAATGGAAAGATACTATCCAATCATGTCAGTCCAAACAAACTCACAACATTTACAATCACAAAATTTGATGAAAAAACATGTAGTGCAGTATCCATTTATATATATATATATATATATATATATATATATATATATATATATTTTGAAATATAGCAAGTAAAATATAATACTCCCACACTTAAAGTACACATTGTCCTCAATGAAAGTAGCAAATATAAAATAAGAGTAA
The DNA here is from genome assembly GCA_037974835.1 of Cicer judaicum. Lineage (NCBI taxonomy): Eukaryota > Viridiplantae > Streptophyta > Magnoliopsida > Fabales > Fabaceae > Cicer > Cicer judaicum. The sequence goes on from JBBPBS010000361.1 coordinate 7,693,933, forward strand.
GGAAATGGAGCTCCCTATTCAAACTTTAGTGTAGGTGGACTTTTCCAAGGAGAGCTCTTCTATGGTAGTATCTTCAAGCACAAAGCTCTCATGGAATAGGTTGAGGTGTTGTCCATTTACTTTGAACACTATGTTGGTGTTTTCACTTTTTATTTCCACTACACCATGAGGAAACATGTTAGTAACAACAAAAGGGCCAATCCACTTGGATCGAAGTTTTCCAACCATAATTTTCAGACGAGAGTTGAACAATAAAACATTTTGGCCAATGGAAAATTCCTTCTTAGAAATCATCTTATCATGAAAGTACTTAGTTTTCCCCTTATAGATTTGAGAGTTCTCATAAGCTTCAAGTCTAAGCTCTTCAAGTTGTTGAAATTGAAGCTTTCTGTCCAAACCTGTTTTCTCCATATCAAGGTTACAACTCTTGACCGCCTAATAAGCACGGTGCTCTATTTCCACTGGGAGGTGGCATACCTTACCAAACACAAGTCGATAACGAGACATCCCTATTAGTGTTTTGTAGGTTGTTCTATGAGCCCAAAAAGATTCTTCAAGTCGATGGCTCCAACCTTTCCTGTTTGGCTGCACCATCTTTTCTGAGATCTATTTGATATCCCTGTTTGAGATTTCAGCTTGCCCATTAGTCCGGGGATGATAAGGTGTAGAAACTTTGTGCACAACCCCATACTTTCGAAGAAAAGCGTCCATGGTGCGATTGCAAAAACGAGTGCCTTGATCACTTATGATGGCTTGAGGAATTCCAAACCTGCAAAAAAATATCTGATCTAATAAAACCTACAAAAAGTTTAGAATCATTAGTCCTAGTGGGTATTGCTTCCACTCACTTCAAAACATAAATAACAACTAGTAAAACATAGACAAAACCAAAAGATACATGAAAAAGGCCCATAAATTCAATGCCCCACACATCAAATACTTCAAAGAAAAACATAGGTTGTTGAGGCATCTCACTCCTACGAGTGATTGTTGTTCCTACTATTTTTCACTATTCACAAGTTTTGTAAGTCTCAAAAGCATCTTTAAACAAAGTGGGCCAAAAGAATGCCGAGTCTAAGACTTTTCTTGCTGTCCATTGAGGACCAAAATGTCCCCCAACTTGAAAGGTGTGACAAAAATGAAGAATGAATTTAGCCTCATGGTGTGAAATATGTTGCCTAATCACCTAGTCACTACAAAATTTTCACAGATATGGATCATCCCACACATAGTATTTGGCATCACTTTTAAGTTTGTGTATTTGTGTTATGGATGCAGCTGCAAGATGGACTCCAACAACTAGATAATTAACTAAATCAATAAACCAATGAGTTACCTCGTGCAACTGAAGCAGTTGCTCGTCAAGGAAGCCATCTTAAATGGGGATGGGGTCCTCATCCATTTCTATTATGCTTAAATGATCTGCCACCAAATTTTCAGCTCCACTCTTATCTTTAATCTCTAAATCAAATTCTTGGAGTAAGAACGTCAACCGGATCCATCTCAGTTTTGCATATGGTTTCTTCAGCAAGAACTTCAAAGTTGCATGGTCAGTACAAACAAATACCTTTGAACCTAGCAAATATGATCTAAACTTATCAAGTGCAAAAACAATAGCTAAAAGTTCATTTTAAGTGGTAGTATAATTAACCTGTACAGAATCTAAAGTCCTAGAATAATAATTAATAACATGGTCAACCCTACCAACCCTTTGTGCAAGGATTGCTCTCACTTGATAGCTATATGCATCACACTTAATTTCAAAAGGGAGGGTCCAATTGGGTGGCCGAATTATGGGAGTAGAGGTTAGTGTTGCCTTTAAGCAATCAAACACCTTCTAGCATTTGTCATCAAAGGTGAAACTGACATCTTTTTGCAGCAAATTTGATAGCAGAAGAGCTATCTTGCTGAAATATTTGATAAAGCACCTGAAAAAACCTACATGACCAAAAAAAGAATGAATCTCGCAAATGAAAGATGGGTAAGGCAAATTAGAAATCACATAAATTAGAGATCACATGTCCCAAAACTATGCATTGTTCAACCATAAAATGACATTTTTCATAATTTAGCACAAGGTTAGTTTCAATATATCTATAAAAAACTCTATCTATGAACCATACACACTAAAATTATCCATGAAAATTTCAATACAATTTTCTATCAAATCAGTGAAAATACTAATCATGCATCGTTGGAAAGTCCCATGAGCATTGCATAGGCCAAAGGGCATCCTCCTATAGGAAAATATGCCCAAAGGGTAAGTGAATGTGGTCTTTTCTTGGTAATTTAGTGCAATATGAATATGAAAATAACCAGAAAAACCATCAAGAAAACAATAATATGACTTATCAGCAAATCGTTTAATCATCTGATCAATGAATGGTAAAGGAAAATTATCCTTTCTAGTTGTCTGGTTTAGTCTCTTATAATCAATGCATACCCTCGAGCTGTTCTGCACTTGTGTGAGGATATGTTCATTATTTTTATTTTTAAGCACTATGAGTCTAGTTTTCTTAGGGACCACCTGCAGTAAACTCACCATTGACTATCAGAGATGAGTATATAATGCTTGCTTGTAAGAGCTTGGTCACTTCTTTTTTTACAACATCCAGAATTAATGGGTTAAGTTGCCTTTGGGGCTGCCTGATTGATTTTACCCCATCCTCTAGTAGTATCCTATGCATACAAATGGATGGGCTAATACCAATTATACCAACCAAAGTCCATCCGATTGCCTTCTTGTGTTTTCTCAAAATCTACTACAACTTATCTTCTTGTTCATCTTCAAGTTTGGTTAAAATAATCACAGGTAGCTTGTCAATTCCTTCTAAATATGCATATTTTGAATTTTCAGGAAGTGGTTTAAGCTCTATAGTTGGTGGTTGTTTAATGGAGGGTACAACACCATTTTTCGAAGCTAAGTTTGCAAAATCAATTATGTTAGTAGAAATATCAATATCAGCACAATGACTAACCTGCAAAGCAGCTTCGATCTCAATACACACATAGCATAATTGAGCATATGTACAAAATTCACACATATATCTGCATGAATGAATGATAACACATATCATTGCTCTTGTTCGCCAATTGAATGATAACACCTGTACTCTGTAAAGGTCACAGAACAAGATAGTTAAAAATAGATGTAGGCATAACATGAATGGAAACTCCTAAATCTAACAAAGCATTTTCAAATTGACTATTTCCTATGGTACATGGAATGGAAAAAGTTCCCAGATCTTTGTATTTCCGAGGCATGGGATGAAACATTTCGCCCCATGCTTACTTTTTAATTACCTTTTAACCTTCTCTTGTGTGCACACAAATCTTTTAGAAATTTTGCATATTCTTGGAATTTGTTTAATTGCTTCAAGCAGTAGAATATTCACTTCCACCTTCCTAAATGTATCCAGGTTCTCCTTTTCTTAGTCTTCACTACTCTTTGAAGAAAAGGAAGTTGTTTATTTTGCTCAACATCCACAATTTCAGGTATCGAAGTGTCCACATCAACCTTGTTATTTTTCACAACGGTTTCATGTACCTTTGGTATTTCAACAGCTTTCCCATAGCTCAATGTAATTGCACTGACATTGGGAGCATTTGGATTTACTACTGATCGTGCAGGAAATAGGTTTGACCCCTAAGTCTGCAATTGATAATTGAAGTGACTATATGACCAATCTTTGTTTCCAAATTTTGAACGGTGGAATCTTTTCTTTATTGAAATTGGAGATTCTGGACAACCATCTTCTCAATGAGGTCCTCTAATGAAGGTGCACTGATTTGCTGTTGTGGAATGTTTTACTGTTGCAGAATATTTTGTTGTTGCTGTGTAGGTTGTTGTTGTACAAATGAATTCCCCTATCTCAAGGTGGGATGGTTTCTCAAGATATGTGATACACAATGCATTATAAGTGACATTAGGTGCAATAAGTTGTCTTTAGGTTCTATTATTTGCATCAGCCATATTTTGCAGCAAGTTGTCACTTTCAATATCTAACTCTCATTCGTTAGCACTAGTAGCTCTATTAAGTCTATGATGTAAATGAAATGTCCTATCAATATCAGAGTCAACAGAATGCAGATTTATAGAACTAGCCCTAGTCATGCATCATCATAATAATGCAATGCAAAATCACAATTCTAAAGATTCCAATAATATCCCTATCGCTGAAAGTGAAGTGAAAATCGTAAGTCCTATCAAATAAAATGCAAAAAACTTAAAAATACCACCAAATATTTTCTAAAAATCAAATAAAGGTAACACAACTTTTTTTTTTGGAGTTTTTAGAAAATATGAAAAATCCAAAAAATTGGAAAAAGGGTTTAAACAAAGAAATTTGGGATTTTGAGCATCGAGTCCCATAAGAAGTTCCTTCTAAAGGAGTCCTGTTTCTTGATTTTTTTTTCTTGCAAAATTTTGGGGCAATCCGAGACAATCGCCTGAAAACCTGGTTTTTTTAACTAGCAACATGCTTACGAGCTAGCAACGACACCAATTTGATCCGTTTTCGCACACAGATAAAATACAATTGATAAAATGTAAATATAGGTAATAACTCGAGTCGTTTCGCAAGGACTTCTGATATAATAATATTAATTGAATTGAAAGTTGAAATTAGAAAAGGGGTTTTTAAATTTTTGGTTTAACAAAGATGCAAAATGATTAATCCACTGATTCAAGTTTCAGACCTATCACAAGTTCTATCAATGACTTTAATTTCTAATTCGTGATTCTATTCTTATTTGACTATAAAGATGATCTAACAAGTGTAATTAATAATATGTCAATTCAAATTCTTTGATTGGATTAAGCATCACAATTATCAAAATATTACAATTAACGATCAAGCGTCACAAAATTATAATTCAATTAAGTTGGAAACCAAAACCAAAACCAAATTCTATCAAATGAATTTAATCGATCCTATTGAAATTCATTTTAAGCAATTAAAATATCAATATAATCAAATAAACAGAAATAGAATCATGAAGCGAAATTGACAATGTAACCTAAATCTCAATGTGTTGATGAAACTCTGAACTTGTGGATTAATCTTATAAAATTAACCTTACATGAACTAAAAATAAATTTTTTTTATTTCTTTTATCAATCTGAAATCCAAAACTTCATCTCCATATATAATACTCGATTTTGCGCTTTAAAAACAAGTGGCCCGCTATTTAAAATTATTACAAAAGTCCATATTACAAAATCTGCAATTCAGGCTCAATAAAGTTCGACACTGGACTTTTATTCCAGCACAAAAGTTGTAGTTATTATTTTTATCTTTCCAATGCTTGCTCGTATGCGCCAATCCGATATCCATAGCTCAAGTTAATGGCCTACAGAGTGAGCAAGGGTCAAAATGCAAATAATAAAATTATAATTCAATTTCGACCCAAAGTTTAGAAACAAGCTAAAAAATTATTTTAAGCTATAAAGATCTTTTAAAATACCAATTTGAAACATGTGCACAAATGCTATGATCAATAAGGTTGTATATAATTAATTGTGCAAAATTAGTGTTAACTTTATAAATTTATGTTCGCCTTTTTTAATTGCAAATATAATTTTTCAAAATAAACTAGAGATAAAGTTGTGTTAAAAATATAAGATAAAAAAAAAATTATTATCATACTTGACAAGAGCGCGATCTTGCTCCTACGTATCTCCCGGTGGGATGGAGAAATCAAAGCTACACATAGTTCTTAAGTAAAAAATATGGATGTGTTGATTGCTTTTCCTGAAATATGTTTTATGACGGAAATATAGATTAAATTTGAAGATGTTGTTACTTGGATAAAGGAAAAATGCACCGGGTCAGAGATATTTATTATAATGAGTATGTTTAGTTGTTTGTTTGAAGTTAGTTGAAAATGTTTCAGGTCATAGAGTTGTCACAACTCATGCGTTTTAAACTAGAGACTAACAATATGTCATATCTTGATCAATATCATCTTATTAAAAGATTATCAATTTGGAACTTAAGATCATTAATTGACAAGTAGTATGGTTGTGTGGCCACCGGTGGCAGCCGATGACGATCGATCGTTGTTTCAACGAAAACGACAATTTAAGTCCAAACTTCTCTCATTAAGTGTGCAAAATTAATATTAACTTATATAAATTTATTTTATCCTTTTTTAAATGCAAATATAATTTTTCAAAATAAACTAGAGATAAAAATGTATTAAAAATATAAGGTTAAAAAAATTATTATTATGCTTGACAAGAGTGCGATCTTGCTCCTACGTATCTCCCGATGCGATAGAGAAATCAAAACTATGTAGTTCTTGGGGTAAAAAATGTGGATATGTTGATTGCTTTTGAAGAAATATATTTTGTGGCGGAAATTAAGATTTAATTAGAAGATGTTGTTAATTTGATAAAGGAATAAGATATCGGGTATGAGAAATTTATTATAATAATTATGTTTGGTTGTTTGTTTGAAATTAGCTGAAAATTTTTAATAGCACATAGTTGTCACAACTCTACACAATAATAAAAATATTGTGCTTGGAGCCTAAATTTGCTTTTAGAAAAACAAAAAACAAGATAAATATGAAAGCTTAAACCTTATTTTTAAACAAAAAAAAAAACAAAGAGAAAGAAAACAAAAGATACAGGGAGGAATGAGGCGTTGGTAACATAGAGGAAAAAGAAAAAAAGAGAAGAAGAAAAAAAAAAGAAAGAAGAAAGAAGAAAAGAAGAGTGAATAAAGAAGAAAGGGAAGAAGAATGAGTGTGGTTGTGTGGCTATTGGCAACGACCAATCATTGTTCCGAGAAAAGCGCAGTTTAAATCCCAACTTTTGTCTTTGATTTGTTTGGAATTTTTGTTTGTTTCTTTTTTGATTTATTGTTATCTTTTCTATAATATTGTCAATCTTATTCATTTGTTTTGAGTTTATAGTTTCTAATATTAAATATTGAAGAGGAAAAAATAAATAAATAATCACTACAAGATCATGAACATAATTTTTTATTGGTATTGCATACTCTCGTAATAAAAAGAAATTATATATATATATATATATATATTAAAAAGATTTAGAGTACCTTATTTCTTGTATTTTTTCTCTCTAATATATTGGTTCTCTTCTACCCTCGTCTCTTTAGTGATTTTTGTTATTAATTTATGGGCTTAAGTGATGAATGGGTGTGTTCATCACATAAATTGGAGCTCTAGTTTTTGAATTGTTTTGAAACAAAAATTAAGCAACCTAAGACAATTAAGAAAATAAGTGGCTAATCTTTTTGATTGAGAGTCTAAATGGTGAAAATAATACTTTTATTAAATTAAAAAATAAGGGGAAAGGTTGCTACAAACTTCCAACAGGAAACATAAAAGAAGAAAGGGAAAAAAATAAGGAAAACAAAAAAAAAACAAAAAGGAGAACGAAAAGAAAGTACAGCAAAACAAGTAAAGTTTCTAGCATAAGTAGGTAGAAGAGCATTAATAGAAATGAAGACATGCGTAAAGATATATTTTTTAATTAATTTTTTTGTATTTACTAATTTTAAATTCGGTGTTAAACGTAACGTAACGAAAATCGTATAGACTCAAAGTTGGACCAGATTTAAAATAACGATCTTTTTTTTCTTTATACTAATAAGTATAAAATATTTATTAAACATGCTTTTATTTTATTTTTTGAATTTATTTTTAATTGGTCGGATAAAATGGGGCAACTGCATGGGTGCAAATAATTAAAGGTAAGGGATAGAAAAATTACACACAAAATGTATAATGATTCACCCAACTCGGGCTAGTCTAGTCCTCACAACTGTGAGATTTTCACTATGTTCTTCAAAATCAAAATGTTCTCATTCACACTTTTTCTCTTGACCACACCTTGATCAAATACAATCTTCATCAATCAGTAGGTTGTTTTCCTCATTTGGACCTTCAATTCGAGTTCTTGCTTTTGATTACTTTTAGGTGGCCCATGTGCGAATTAAATTAATCTAGAACATGATTTAGAGATCACAAAACTGATTCATTTGTCTCTTGTCTTTTATTTAAGACAATCAAAATGTTATGCCTTCATTCTATCATCGATTTGGATATCACTCTATAGAATATTCTTCCTGTTTGTTTTTGCAAGTAGGCCATCAAATCTTGACTTTTAATTATTCTTTACATGTTGGGAAGACCATGTGCGAAATGCCAACTGATTTACTGCATGTTGCTCTTCCAAAAAGCACCAATTTATCAATTGTTCTTTAATTGAATAATCAGAACAATATGGTGAATGTTCTTCCATCATTCTTTTAACAAATGACTTAATAAATGACTCAATCTTGAAATGATTTCTTCTTCAAAGTTGATTCTTTATGATTCCAATGATCTTTTTCATTAGAGAATATTATTTCATAACAATTGACAATGTTGTCTTCTATATGAGAGGATAAATCTTTTGTTGAAGCAATATTTCATACAATTTCTCCTGGTGTTTCATGTGTTGTGTCTTGTCCATGAAATATTACTAAAATACCTTACTATAGGTACAAATTTATTGGACACTTTCTTCATGAAGATGTTATCTTGAAGATTCAATTATCACTCTTTTGAACGACTGAAATATGATATATTCCTTTTGAGATTATTTTATTATTGAGTAGATATTCATGCACTTGTTGATGTGAATGGTTTGTTGCTTGTCCACTTATGCAATTCATGTTCCTTAAATAATATTCAAGTGCAATCATTAGTAGATCACAATTCATAAAACTTAATAATTTATTTCATAAGGTTTGTTGTCAATAAAACATGTATAAAAAATGTATTTAATTCAACAACTTAAGCTTTGGCACTCTAAGCAAAACTCAAGGTTCAAAATACTATTAGCTTCTAATTTCGCTCTTCATTTTTTTACACTTTCTTCCTCACCTTTGACAATATCTAGATCTTCTAACATAACCACTTGTTGAGCACTCTCACACATTTTCAAATCATATTATAAAAAAATCCTTCTAGAATAAAGTTCATTTATCACTTGTTGTGTCTTTTCTATTTTCCTTATTTTTTTATTTGATTTGCTCTTTATGGTTTAACTTCAACTTATATTTAAACCAATTTATAATTAAAGTTGAATATTTTGACAAAGAACATATTGTTAATTTATCAAATGAAATAGTTTTAAAAATGGTATGCACAATTCCATCACCCATTTCTGGTGTTTTTTCAAACACCTTCAATTGGTACCAACACTTGGCTTCTTGATTTAGCATTTTAATGTGCGAGAGTAAAGATCTTTTACTGCAAAAAATATTAATTCGATAGTTTTTGAATGGTATTATGTTATTAGTTCAATACTATTTTCTTAAAATGTGTTTGTTTTAAATTTTAATTTAAAAAATGTGTTTTTTTCTTTCAATGTCATGGATTGAAGAAAAAAAAATTGATATAGAGTAAAATGGTAATTAGGTAATAAATAAAATGCATTAGCCGATAATCTATTTCTTAATGACAATTTATCTTTTAACGATAATCAATTTAAAAAATTTCAAAATTGACTATTAATATTTTGTTGAAGTTCTTTTGTGTGAATAATCCCTCTAAATGATATTTTGAGCAACATATTGGAATCTATTTATTGAGATTCACAAAACACTCAAAGAGAAAAACATAAATGAAAAAGAATCTCGACTATGTTTGTTAAACATATTGGAAACTTTTAATCAGAATTTGGATGCGAAATACCATCCTAGCTGAACTAAGAAAGTATTTGATCAAGTGATCTATTACCGTGTAGTTAGAAACTCAATTGACGATCTACATAGATGGATTTTGTTTTATTTTTTAAATTTGATTAAAATCTTCTTAATTATTTTTCTTTTTCAAACCTTTGTTTGTTTCATAGAAATTCCTCCATTTGGTAAAACTCTAACACTTCTATTTAGAATAATGAATCAACTATTGAGAAAAATTAGAAAACCAAAATTCATCTGATAATGTAAATAAGTTTTAGAATATACAACATACAAGTATTATGGTAGAAGTTTTCCTATACAAAAGATTATACTTAAAAACTTATTTCGAAAAACTTAATGCTCGAAGGTTAGAATATTTCATCAAAGTCAACATCATAGGATACATATGTGTGTCTTTGGTTGAACTTTAAGATGAGTATCAACTATGCGTCTGGTTACTAGGCTTATAAGATGAACCATAATCAATTATCCGATTGTCTATCTTCTAGAAGAAGCATTGTAATTGTATGGTGTCTCCTTAGTTAGTTTTAAACTTTGTGTTTTGATTGATATCAACTTGCTTTGTCTAGATTCTCTTTGTTTTAATGTTTTGTTGATTCTTATTTCCTAACTCTTGTATAGTTTACTTGATTATATCTTGTTTTAGTATACATTAAGTTTGAAGCATTATCATATACTTACCAACTTATGAACTTCAAGAACTCAATTAAGGTCCTAGAGTTATGAATTGACTAACCTGATGTGTGAATCGACTCAAAAGCAATATAGGCGGCTCTATAAGTTAACTCATTTTTAGATTTTTTCAATTGTCTAAGTTGACTTACCAGATATGTAGACTTGAAATTTGAATGTTTTAAAATTGTTATGATAGCTGCAAAGTAGTTATTTCTCTTCGAATTAGTTTTTCATTGGCCTAGAGAATTCATGAATCATATAAATGATTTTCTAATCATTTTTGAATAAGAATAATCGCACTCATTCCTTTTACCCAAACATTCAAGATCATATCAAAGATTAAAAATATTTTTTTGATCATGTCAGATGTACAATTTAGGTTTGAAGGAAGAAACAACAACGAAGGGATATCGATTGTTGGGGTTATCTATTATAGATTCCAATTATCGAAGGATCATTGATGAATTGTGTATCAGGAGTTGAAGAAGGTAATCTTTAGAGTTTTCTATTAAATCGAATGAGAGTTTTCTTCCTTTGATAATTAATTATGAGTGTTTATAAGATATGTTGGCGAATGAAACAAAACATTGCACACAAACCCTTCTTCCTAAATACTATACTACACATAATCTTGGAAGAAAATCGAGTGACAAATATTTTTCGTTGATAAATACAAAAATTTACGAGAAAAATATTTTTCACTGATATATAAAAAATACAGTACAAATATTTGATATTGATAAATATTCAAAAAAGAAAAGTAAGCGATAAATATTTATAATTGATTCATAAAATAAAATGAGACAAATATTTGTTAGTCATACATAATAAAACACATGACAAATAGTTGCCAATGATAAATATAAAATATCCTGCAAAAAATATTTTCAATGAAACAAAGAAAAAGACATAATAAATATCTGTCACTGATAAATATTAAATAAATACATAACAAAATTCTGATTTTGATAAATATTAAAAAACACCAAATAGATATTTTACTTTGACACATACAAAAATACAAGATAAATATTTGATGTTGATAAATATAAAAAATACTAAATAAATATTAGTCAATAATAAAAAAAATATATATACATAAATATATATATATATATATATATATATATATATATATTATTTGAAATCTAAAAAATGTGTATGTGAAATTTCTGTGGCGCATCCCCCGTTTAGTACATTATTTCTTATTAGTTTCATCCATGAAAAACTACATAATACAACGTTTGTTAAAGGCAAACAAATTTTGGATAGGATTTTAATTGCAAATGAAGTGGTCGATGAGACAAAAAAGAAGAAAACAAAGTTAATTTTGTTCAAAGTGGACTTTGAGAAGGCATATGACACAGTCGAGTGGGATTAACTAGAGCTTGTGATAACAAATTTGGGTTTTCCAAAGAAATGGCATAAATAGATTTTGGAATGTGTGGGTTCAGTGTCAGTTTCGGTGCTAGTGAATGGGAGTCCTACAAAAGAGTTTGTTATGGGGAGGGGATTGATTGCGGCCCATTATCTTCCTTCTTGTTTCTAATAGCCGTTGAGGGTCTGAATGCTCTTTTTAGTGCTTTTGTGGAAGCCAATCGATTCAAAGGTTCTAATGTGTGATCAAATGAGTTTCGTGTCTCTCTATTACACTTTGCAGATGATAGGCTGATCATGGGAGAGAAGTATTAGAATAATATTAGAGCAATCAAGGCTAATTTGTTGTGGTTTGAGCTTCAATCTGGCCTAAAGGTTAATTTTCATAAAAGTATGTTGGCAGGTGTTAATATCAATAGTTCATGGCTTCAAACTGCGGCAGAGATCCGTAATTGTAAGATGAGATGTGTCCTATTCAAGTATTTGGGGTTGCCTATTGGCGATAATCCCGAACGTAAGGTGTTTTGGAAACTAGTTATTGAGAAGATCCAAAATAGGTTGGTTAGTTGGAACTCTGGAACTTTGTCGATGGGTGGTCATTTAATTCTTCTCAAAGTTGTCTTATCTGCATTACTGATTTATTTTCTTTCCTTTTTCAAGGCTCCTTTAGGTATCATTTATCAACTTGAATCCATTTTTAAATCATTTATTTGGTGTGGGAATGAGGAAGTGAGTAAGGTTCATTGGGTCAATTGGGAGAAGGTGTGTTTGCCTTTAGAGAAAGGTGGATTAGGAGTTCGAGATTTGAATTTTTTTAATAAAGCTCTATTGGGTAAATGGCGTTGGAGGTTAAAATCGGAGTCATATGGTCTGGGTTAAGGTATTAATTAATAAATATAGAGTAGAAGTTAGGGAATTTACAGGGGCACAATTTGAGGGGGTCTGTGTGGTGGAAAGATATTTTTGCAGGAAGAAGTGGTATTGAAGGTGAATGGTTTGATAAAAAATTATTTAAAATTATTGGGAATGAGAGTAATACTTTGTTTTGGAAGGATCCATGGTTGGTTGGTGGGTCTTGCATGAGAAATTTAGTAGGTTATTTCATTTGTCTTTGCAACAAAGGAAAATGTAGAGGTTATGCTAGAGATGTTGCGACGGGAGGATATTCAAGGGTGGAGATGGTAGAGACAGTTGTTTGCGTGGGAGGAGGAATTAGTGGAGCAATGTAGAGTTTTATTGACTAACGTTCATTTGCAAGTTAATATATATGATAAGTGGTCATGGAACAATACACAAGGAGGATCATATTCGGTAAATGAGACATATTATGTACTACGGGAGGAGTTTATCGCTATTATCAACACACCTCAATTTCAAGACCTAGTGTGGCATCCTTTTGTCCAACCAAAAGTATCATTATTTGTGTGGAGGTTGTTTCAAGATAGGTTGCCTACAAAGGAAAATTTATTACATGGAGGAATCAGTTATGTGGAAGATCAACAATGTGTAGCAGACTGTGGGGAAATTGAAACAGTCAGTCATTTGTTCTTTGTGTGCCCTATTTTTGGATTCATGTGGTATGATGTTTTGAATTGGTTTGGACTATTTAGTTTATTTCATAAGGATGCAATCAACCATGCTAACCAATTTGATGGTATTTTATTTTATGCGGTTGTGTACCGCGTCAGGTAATTAATTTAGTTTAGTTTGCGGTGATGTGGACAATTTGAAAATCAAGAAATGAGGCGATTTTTCATTCGCATGTTTTGAATGAAAATCTTATTATTGAGCATGCCAACCTTTTAGCATGGAGGTGGATCAAATTGCATGTAAAAGAATGTTCTTATGGGTATTAACCAATGGTGCTCCCAACCCTTAGAGTGTATTGGTATCCTTTGTGGTTGTTGTTTTACTTCTAGTTTGACTAATGTAGTTTGTATTTCGGCTTTGTTTTGGTCATACCGTAGAAACATTATAAAATTTATTTTGTTTTTGTTCTAAGTACTTCTTGTGCTTAAAACGTTTCTTGAATATAGTTATTTTTTGCTTGTTCAAAATAAAAAACTACACAATAACTGGTAAAGATCTTTTATTTCAAAGAAATGGAAACTTCATGTTACGAGAGACATAGACACAAGTGTCATATTAGTGAAACCCATTATCAAAAACATTTTAAAAGCCAAGATTTCAAAGATATCTCGCATTTGTTTATTAATTTTTGAATGAATCATGTAAAATTTAAATGTCACAATAAACTTTGAGTATAAACATTAAACAATTTTAAAAGATTAATTTTTATATAGCCGGTTGTAACGAAGAAGTCATAGATTTTAAAAGATTAATTTTTGCTTAGTGGATTGTAACGAAGAAGTCGTAGTTTATCTTTTTTTACCTCTTATCTAAGACAAACATAACTATGTAAGTTATTTTGTGTTGGTAGACACAAACATAAATGTATCTTTTGTGGATAACGAGAGAATCAATTTATAAATAGTATCATAAATTTAAGATGATGATCAAATATCAATATTAATATCAATATCGATAAATAAAATTATTTTTTTAATATTTAATAGTTACTATAACATTTATCTTTTTAATTTTCAACTCTTAATATTTAGTAATAACTGTAATATGTTTTTTTTTTCTTCATAATTGTTAGCTTTTAAAAATTAGAAGGTTTTCAACCATAAAATTCTGGCAGTTTCTTCTCAAGAAAATAGAGACGTGTGGATAAGGGTTGACAATCTAGGCTATTCATTTTGAATTGTGATCCTTACGTTTGGTTTTTTAAATTTTAAAATCTATTTTATAAATTAATTTTATAAATTAATTCTATAATTTTTTAAGAAGAATATAAATAAAAAACTTGTTTGGTAATTTTATTTTTGAAAATTATTTTCAAGATGAGAAAATGAAAAAACTTATTTTTGAAAAATGTCTTAAAAATTAAAAAAATAGAAAGTTTGTTTGATATATAATTTATTTTTACCATTATGTTCTGAGAATTTCTTTCTATAAAGTATCATTATATTAATATTATGATGTAATTTTTGTTATATTATAATATTTATGAATATAAATTATTTGAAAGACAACAGAATTTGGAAAGCGAATCACAGGTCCACGGCATTTATCATGAAAGAAAACGTGGACTCAATATCTACCGCCAGTAATTCATACTATAAAATCAAGTGTTCAAATGACAAGCCCACGGCACCATTAAGCAAGTAACAAAATGGATTCTCTGGGGAAATCAGAGAAGAAACCTCATGTTGTGTGTATTCCATATCCAGCACAAGGTCACATAAACCCAATGCTCAAAGTAGCAAAACTTCTTCATTTCAAAGGTGGCTTTCATGTTACATTTGTTAACACTGAACACAACCACAAACGTCATCTCAAATCTAGAGGTCCTAATTCTCTAAAAGGTGTCTCCTCTTTTCGCTTTGAAACCATTCCTGATGGTCTACCTGAGTCCGATGTGGATGTGACACAGGATATTCCTTCCTTGTGTGACTCTACTAGAAAAAATTGCCTACCTCACTTTAAAAATCTTATTTCAAAACTCAATAATGCTTTTGACACCCCTCCTGTAACGTCCATAGTTTCTGATGGTAGTATGAGCTTTACTTTGGATGCTGCTCAAGAACTTAACATCCCTGAGGTGCTCTTTTGGACCATCAGTGCTTGTGGTTTGATGTGCTATATGCAATATCGTCAGTTAATTGAAAAGGGCTTAACCCCCCTCAAAGGTATGTAATTTAATTTATGATGAATTAATGTTTTTTAAAGAGCTTTATAACTAAACTCCCTTATTAAATGTAGGAAGTGATGCATGTGTGTTAGGTATAATTATATTTATTAGATAATATTATTATATATTAGTAATAAGGTTATTTTAGACATTTTTATTCTTTTTTATACATACTCATTGTAATGCTATTAACTATAGTTTTATTCATTCTATGTTATGAAACTCTAGTGTGGTTGTCTCTTGGTTCTTGGTTGTATTTCTTCTTCCTCTTTTCATTGTTAATATGGTATCAAAGAGCTTTGGTTGATTTTGGGATCTACTATAAGGAAAAGAGAGACTATTTTGATAGAAAAGACAACCATCAAAAGAAGAGAAGAGTAACTTTATTCCCGATTTTGTTAAATCAGTCTCACAAAAACATCAATTGTGCATTCGCTAACCGTTGGATCAGACTGATTTTTTGACAACAGGTTCACAACATTCATGTCTTCGTCTTCAACAATCGGATCGGAAAAATGACATCTGTAGGGGGAGAAATCATGCTCGCACAGCACTAGATTATCCCTAATTTATTTTATCTCAGTGATTATATTTGTCGTATTTTTCTGTTATTATTTGTTATGGTTGGTGCTAAGGATGATTCTCTTCGAGCACATTGGAAAACACGTTGTCCGAAATTGGGGATAGAACATAAGAAGAATTTTAGGGGACCATCGTCCAATGTTGTTGCTTCTGCTCCTCCTACCATTGGCTCTAGTTCTGGTTCTGTATACTCATCTGAGACTGCTTCACAAATATCTAATATTGCAGAACAGCTTCAAAAGCTTCTTGCCACTCAATCACATGCCATGTATGCCATCTCTTCTAATGGTTTGAACTCCTCTGGTATGTCAGGATCCACATTATGGGAGGCTGATTGGGACAGGTCATAGTCAAGGGGGATTTTATGTTTTGGATGACCTGCACTCCCAGATACTGCAGCCTCAACAACTATTGCTGACTTATTATCTAGTTTTTGCTTGAATTCCTTATCTTCTAGTTTTTATTTATGGCATTCCCGCCTTGAACATGTTTCTGCTTCTAGATTAAAATATTTGGCTTCTACTGGAGCCTTAGGAAAGTTGCAAACCTGTGATATCTTAGATTGTTATGGTTGTAAACTTGCTAAACATCCAACTTTACCGTTAAGTAAAAGTGTTTCCGTTTCACACGCACCCTTTGATTTAGTTCACTCTGATGTTTGGGGTCCCTCACCAGTTCTCACCAAAGTTGGATCTAGATATTATGTTTCGTTTATTGATGATAACACTCGTTATTGTTGGGTTTATCTTATGAAAAATCGGTTTGAATTTTTTGACATTTATCATATGTTTCGTGCAATGGTCAAAACTTAACATAATTCTATTATAAAGTGCTTTCGTTGTGATTTAGGTGGTGAATATACCTCTAATAAATTTTCTGAATTACTTGCTTATGATGGCACTCTCCACCAAACATCTTGTATTGATACTCCTCAACAAAATGGAGTTGC
This sequence comes from Cicer judaicum, assembly GCA_037974835.1. NCBI lineage: Eukaryota > Viridiplantae > Streptophyta > Magnoliopsida > Fabales > Fabaceae > Cicer > Cicer judaicum. The sequence continues at coordinate 7,710,998 of JBBPBS010000361.1, forward strand.
TAAAAGGAAACACCGTCATATTGTAGAGATTGCTTGTTCCCTTTTGTTGTCTGCTTCAGTTCCTAGTGAGTTTTGGGGAGAAGTAGTTCTTACTGTTGTTCATGCTATTAATAGAAATCCATCCTCTATCATATCAGGTTTGTCTCCCTTTGACAAATTGTATGCTTCTACCCCTGATAACTATTCTTTGAAAGTTTTTGGTTCTACTTGTTTTGTTCTTCGCCCTCAAGTAGAATGCAATTAGTTGTCTTCTCGTTCAGCATGTGTGTTTTTCTAGGTTATGGAAATGGTCAAAAGGGTTATCATTGTTATGATCCTCGTGCAAGAAAACTGTATGTATATCGTAATGTTGTTTTTCTTGAACACATCCCTTTTTACTCTATTTCCTCTGATTCTCAGATTACTAAGAGTTCTGAACTAACCCATATTGATCTGTTTGGTCCTAATGATTATGCTTCTAGTGAGTGTAATCTTGAGAATTGTAGGACAAATACTAATACTCCACATGATGACTTCCCTCTTGTCCCCACGATTGTCCAACCACCTCCTGCGATGGTTGATCCTCTTTGTTACCCCTCTCGTCAACGTATGTCTACCCAATTACCTGATTTTGTCTATTCCACTTACTCAACTTAGTTTGTTTCTTTCTTAACCTCTATTCACAGTTTGTCTGAGTCCTCTTCCTATAAAAAGGTTGTTCTTGATCCTCTTTGGCAGAAGAACTATATGCATTGCACAAAACTAATACTTGGGAATTAGTACCTCTTCCTCCTGGAAAACGTGCTATTGGGTCTTGTTGGGTATACAAGATCAAAACTAAGCCTGATGGGTCAATTGAGCGCTACAAAGCACGTCTTATTGCTAAGGGTTTCTCTCAACAATATGGTATGGATTATGAAGAAACTTTTGCTCCTGTAGCCAAGATGACCACTATTCGTACTCTTATTGCAGTTGCATCTGTTCGTCAATGGCATATTTCCCAAATGGATGTCAAAAATGCTTTTTTAAATGGTGAGCTTCATAAAGAAGTCTATATGGCCCCCCCACAAGGAGTATGTAAGTTAAAAAAGGATCTATATAGTCTTAAATAGGGTCCTCGAGCTTGGTTTGAGAAATTATCGATTGTGATCACTTCTCTTGGTTTCCACTCTAGTGAACATGATTCTACATTGTTTATAAGGTCCACTACTTATGGTTGCATTATACTTTCTCTATATGTTGATGATATGATTATTACAGGTGATGATGTTAGTGGAATCAATGAGTTGAAATTGCAGTTAGCCAAACAGATTGAGATGAAGGACTTTGGAACTCTTCACTATTTCTTGGGGATTGAAGTTGCCTACTCTCCTATTGGCTTCCTTTTTTCTCAATCCAAGTACATTGCCAATATTCTTGACCAGGTTCGTCTTTCTGATACTAGAGCAGCAGATACTCCTCTTGAGTTGAATGTGAAATATGCTCCCTCGGATGGTGTTCCTTTACCAGATTATAATTTGTATCGTACTTTGGTTGGCAGTTTAGTGTATCTTACGATTACCAAACCTGACATTGCTTATGTTGTTCATGTTTTTAGTCAATTTGTTGTCTCTCCCACTACATTACATTGGGCAACAGTTGTTCGTATTCTTCGTTATCTTCGAGGAACTCAATTTCAACGTCTTCTCTTTCCATCGTCCTCCATTAGAGCTACGAGCTTATTCTGATGCTGACTGGGCTGGTGACACCACAAATCATAAATCCACCACAGGGTTTTCTATCTTTCTTGGAGACTCTATTATTTCTTGGAAGAGTAAGAAACAATACATTGTCTCTCGCTCCTCTATAGAAGCTGAGTATCGTGCTATGGCTCCTCTACATTATTTCTTGCGTTGGCTTTTGTCTGATATGGATATCTCTCTTTCTGAGACAACTCCGATGCATTGCGATAACAAGAGTGCTATTCAAATTGCTCATAACTCAGTCTTTCATGAACACACAAAACACATTGAGATTGATTGTCATTTTACTCGTCATCATCTTCAGCATGGAACCATTACTCTACCGTTTGTCTCTTATTCTTTACAGATTGTTGATTTGTTCACAAAGATGCATTTCATTAAATGTTTCCATTTATTAGTTAACAAACTCTTGATGCTCAATGTTAATGCATCGTGAGTTTGAGCGGAGATGTTAGATAATATTATTATATATTAATAATAAGGGTACTTTAGACATTTCTATTCTTTTTTATATATACTCATAGTAATCCTATTAACTATAGTTTTGTTCATTCTATGTTATGAAACCCTAGAGTGGTTGTCTCTTGGTTCTTAGTTGTCTCTCTTCTTCTACTTTTCATTGTTAATAATATTGTCTCTTAATTTAAATTTATAAATAAAGAATGAAAATATAAGTTTATTTGAATATTAGAGTTATCAATTTGGTGAAAATTTGAATTATGTTAAAGATGATAATTACTTTTATGGATATTGTATGAAAATTTTGATTAATTTTTATAAATAAATAATATTATTGATATTTTAAGATATAAAAGATTAAATTATTACTTAAAATTAAATAAAATATCAAATTTAAAAATAAAATAAAAATAAAATGTTATATTTTGTACAGATTTTAACTTTTTTAAAAAATCATCTGACCCAGGCGGGGAATATGTGACCTTGAACTCAAATGTGAATCTTTTGCCATGACGCTAAATATAAGTGAATTTAATATAAATTACATAAATTCAGCTTTTAATGCTAAAATATGTAATATATATATATATATATATATTAAAATTATATAATTTAAACAATTATTTGTTATATATATCATATTCAAATTATTTATTGAAGTAATGAAGTATATTGTTAAATCATCGAAATTAGAATTTTACAGTTACATTTTGTTTAATTTGTTAAGATTAATCTATTTAATCATTAAAATTATAATTTCTAAGTTATAATTGTTTGGTTAGGTTGAACCGTTGGATTATTGAAATTAGAATTTTTAAATCATATTTAGTTTAAATAGTTAAAGATTAAATTATTGAAATATTAAAAAATTTACGTCATAATCAATTTAATTAATTAAGAATTAATTGTTGGGTCATCAAAATTTAAAATTTGAAGTCATAATCATTTTAATTAGTGAAGATTGAACTATGCTATAATCGAAATTAAACTAAATATGACTTATTAATTTTAATTTGATTATTTGGCGATTCAATTTTAACTAATTATATTCATTATGTTTTAGAAATTTAAATTTCGATAATCTAATAATTCAATCTTAACTAACTAGACTTACTATTTTTTAGAAATTATATTTTCGACAATTCAACCGTTCAATCTTATCAAATTTGACAAAACGATTTAGAAATTGTAATTTTAAATTTGAATGATTAAATGGTTCGACCTTAACAAGTTAGACTAATTAAACTTAGAAATTATAATTTTTACGATTTAGCGATTCAATCTTAACTAATTAGATTAACTATGAAATACAAATTTAAATTTCAAATATCCAAAAATCTTGAATAATAAAAGTAAATATGATGTAATAATTATAATTTTGATAATCTGATAGTTCAACATTAACTTATTAGATTGATTATGACATAAAAATTTTAATTTCAACAACTGAACGATTCGATCTTAACTAATTGAACTAAACATGACTTAGAAATTATTATTTAAATAATCCCACTATTTAATCTTAAAACTATCCAATTTTAACTAATTGAATTAAATACAGCTAAATTTTAATTTTGATGATCCGATGGTTCATTCTTAACTTATTAGATTGACTATAACTTAGAAATTTATATTTCGACCATCAAATAATTTAATGTTAACTACTTAGGTTAGCTGCGATTTGGAAATCTCAATTTCCACGATCTAATTGTTTAATGTTAATTAATTAGCCTAAATATGAATAAGAAATTATAATTTCAATGATCTAATATAACATAATTAGAATAATCATGATTGAGAGATTATAATTTCAACGATCCAACAGTTCAATCTTAATAAATTAAATTAGACATGACTTAGAGATTATAAGGATAAATTTATTATTATTAATAAATTAATAAAAGATAGCGGTTATAAGTTTATTATTATTAAATTGTGAAGCACCGTTCCTTCTAGTACCGTGATGATACCTTGACACAACTCCAATGGTGAACCCACAAAAAACTGGAAGTTAAGTAATTATACACTAGCGGACGAACTGATTTTAACTGCCGTTGGAGATGCTCTAAATAAGCAAGCTACCTTTTTTTCTATAAAAAAAAAAAATAACCCCTAAAATATAGAATAATTGAGAATTATAATTTCGATAATCTAACAGTTCAATTAATAATTACTATATCATTAATAATCTATTGAATATATATATAAAACATATGAAATGAAAAGAGTTCTCCAATAAGAACATAAGGTTAAAATGTTGACCATGTCATCATATATAGTTGGTCAAAATTATAAGAAAAGATCGCGTGAATTTTTTAAATATTTATAAAAATGTCACTTAAATAATTTTTTAATTATGACAACACAATATATAATTATACTATCAAAATTTAACTTAAATTAATGTTATTTGATATACTTTCTCTCTATATATATACACTATTTATACACCTTAAAAAAATTAATTTTGTGTAATATATATTTAATTTGCTGACATAAAACAGAACAAACATATTATTTTGGTGGCAAAGAATTTGGCATGGGAACTTTCGGGGTTGGGGTCTCTCTCAATTAATATGAAATATTTTAAAAAATTAATGAAATTTTTTAAAAGAATATTGAGAGAATTAGTTTAATTTTAAATAAGTTAGAGACTCAAATACAGTGTAAAAGTGAGGATACACTAGTTGTAGCTACAACACACAGGACTTTGCCTCATTAAATAAAATGTCAATTAATATTTGATTATAGACTTAACTTCCTTATAAAAGTCAATTGTAGCTGCAACACCTACACCTCTATGTATTTTACTATGCTAATATATATTAGTAAATAAATCAAACACAACGGTAGAGGATGCATGGTTGGTTTTTTCAAAAACTAAATTATATTCATTTTAAAATCAAAATATAGATTTAGATTTATAATTAAATTTATTATTTAATTTAAAATTAGTTAAACTTGGTTACAGTTAAATAATTAATTTTAAAAAAATTCAATTTTAAAATTATTTATAGTTTTGATCCTCCTATTTTAGCTGAATCACGAAAGTAGTCTTCCTATTTTGTTCCTCCCCAGTTTTGGTCCCCAAACAGAATTTTGGTCCAAAATTTCATTTTTTTTATATTTATTTAAGTCACATCATGCCTCAAGATCTTATTCTTTACAATTGTACCTGAAATATATGATTATAAATGGTGTAATACGGCTTTAGAAAAATGAAATTTTATCAAATTTTAGACCAAAATTATGTTTAGGGACTAAAACTGGAGAGAAACAAAATAGGAGGACTATGTTTGCAATTCAGCTAAAATAGGGGGACTAAAACTGTAATTAAGCCTTTTTTTTGACAAAAAATTCTTTTCTTAAAATTTTCTGATAAAAAATAATTTGCAATTTTTTAATTCGAGAAAAAAAAATCAAATTTTTGAGAAAAATTCGATTTAAAATTTTTCTTAGAAAAAAAAAACTTTTTTTTAAATTTTTTTCCGATATTTTTTAAAAATAATAAATTTTAAAAGTTTTAAAAAACAATCTTAGAATTAACATAATATTGGGGCCTATGATGTCCCTCCCTTAAGCCCACAAAAAATTATGAAATAATGAGTCTGGGACTTTAAGAACATTAGCTAAATATTAGGGGTTTAGTAAAAAAAATTTAAAGGAGACTTTGGAGTTTATAGATTTTTTGACAACTTTAGTAATAAATAATTGATTAAATGAAGTTAGTAATAAATTGTCGAAAAAAACTGCCGAAAAGTAGAAGGTCAGTGAGGTGATGAGAAAATTAGAATTCATTTAAGATTTTTGGCAGTTGAGTCGATAAAATTCAGATAAAAACTAAATCCAAATATAAAACATAAGTGGTATCCAACCAATTCATAAATAAATTGAATTATAACTATATAATTTTAACTAAATATTTAAAATGAATTTAGATCGGAATTTAGATTTAGACCACATAACTGGATTTTCTACAAAAACCCTGAATAACGGGGTTCCAACTTCCAACTCCACTATGCTCAATATATCAATAGCCAGTCACATTTTTTTTTACTATTTAAGCTACATTTACCGGTATGAAAATTTCTAATCCTCTTATTTTGCATATAAAAACTTATTTTTATTTAGTGATATCAAATATAAATATATTTAATTATTATTTTTTATTTTATTTTCTAATTATGAAACATAATATTATTTGAACAAAAATTAGAAGCGTGAATTCATTGACGTTTGCTCATACGCCTATTAAATTTTGTAATAAATATGATATTGAAATACAAATAACTACCTATTTTTTTAATTCTTGTGATTTGTTCGAAATAACCTATTTAGATATAAATATAATATATATAATAGTTTTCCCTAAACACCAAATGAATAGTTACATTACATGCAGGGACAGATTGAGGGTGGGCAAGTAACCTTGGTCTCTCCCCCTCTTACACATGACTAAATATTAGTATGTAATGCATAATGTAGTTATTATTATTATTTTCATAAACATATTAATATTATATATAAGATGTGTTTTTGGATTTTTTAAATTGCATCTATTTGTTATTTAACAAATTTATAGTTATAATTTGTTAAATCACACCAATTAAAAATTGAGTGGATGTAATTTAAGAAAAATTCTGTTAATGTACACCCATTAATAATTATAATTTCAGTACATTAACAAGCTACACGTTAAAGTGTATTTGAAGAATTTGTAGTTAGAACTAGATAATTTACATCAAATAAAAAAAAAATTAGAAGTAGCAACAAAATTTAAAGTGTTAAAAGGAAAAAAATCCATTTATAACTTTAAAGTTTTAAGGGACACAAAATTTGATGATTGAACTTATATTCTCTGTCCGTAATATGTATCATTATTTTGGCACCTGTATAGTATATTTCTGGATCCACCCCTAATTAGATTAGTGGTTGAATGATGAGTTTAATTAATTGAGTGGATATTGTGTTTTAAAATGCAGACTCAAGTTATTTAACAAATGGGTATTTAGAGACTACAGAAGATTGGGTGCCAGGCATAAAAGAAATTCGATTGAAGGATTTTCCAAGCTTCATGAGAACAACAAACCCAAATGATCTTATGTTTGCTTACCTATTAGAGGAATGCCAGAGATCTCAAAAAGCTTCTGCAATCATTTTGAACACGTTTGATGCCATAGAGCACGACGTTCTGGAAGCATTTTCATCTACTAACTTACCTCAAGTCTATTCCATTGGTCCCTTAAATTTGCTCTTAAAAGATGTCACTGATAAGGAATTGGACACAATTGGTTCCAATCTTTGGAAAGAGGAGACAGAGTGTTTGGAATGGCTCGAAAGCAAAGAACCCAACAGTGTTGTTTATGTCAATTTTGGAAGCATCACTGTTATGACAAGTGAACAAATGGTCGAGTTTGCTTGGGGATTAGCTAATAGTAAAATACCCTTTTTGTGGGTCATAAGGCCAGATCTTGTAGCTGGTGAAAAAGCTGTTCTGCCTCTACAGTTTTTGGAAGAGACAAAAGATAGAGGCTTCTTGTCAAGTTGGTGTCCACAAGAGGAAGTGTTGGGTCATTCATCAATTGGGGGTTTTTTGACACATAGTGGTTGGAATTCAACGTTAGAAAGTGTGTGCAATGGTGTTCCAATGATATGTTGGCCTTTCTTTGCGGAACAACAAACTAATTGTCGATTTTGTTGTAAGGAATGGGAGATTGGTTTGGAAATTGAAGATGCTAAGAGAGATAAGATAGAGGGACTTGTGAGGGAATTGATGGATGGTGAAAAGGGTAAAGAAATGAAAGAGAAAGCGTTGAGGTTGAAAGAATTGGCTAAAGATGCTGCCTTTGGACCATATGGATCATCATTTGTGAATTTTGAGAATATTATTCGTCACGTTTTGTTGTGATAAAACTCCAAAATGTTTGTAACTTTTTTCTTGTTCTTCTTCTTGTATGTTTGTTTGAGGAGAAGTGTCCTAGTTTGGTGTTTCCATTTATTACCGTCTTTTATTTTGTTTTAAGATTGAAAGGAAAAGCTATGCAATGGAAGAAATTGGCACAAATTGCTGCTTTAGGACCACATGGATCATCATCTGTGAATCTTGAGAATCTAATTCACCATGTTCTCTTGTGAGAGAATTTCAAATTTGCCATCACTTGTGGTTTGTGTGCATCTTCATAAGGAGAAAGTGTTCTCTAGTCACAACTTTGGGCACAACATTTAGATACACATAAAAAAGGTTAGAAAAAATAATTAAATAATATATTTTTATGTGTGTTTAAATAAATTTTATTTAGGAGTGTGATTGTCTAAATACTTCTTGTTAATAATTGAATATTAGTATATTATTTTGTTGCGAAAAATTAATTTAGTAAAATGTGTGTGATGGATGAATAATTTTGTTTGAAATAGTTTGTCAAAAAATAACTTTGACAAAATTAGTGACTTATGAATATTGTTGATTTTATTATTATTATTATTATTATTATTATTTTTATTTTTATTGTGAAACAGATTCTAAATTATATCTACTCTAAAACTTGAAATTTGAATGCTTTTCATTCATAAACAAATATGAAAGTAACAATTTATCATTTATTTGTTAGTTTCCACTCAATGTAAATGCAATTCTTTTTGTAATCAAAAAGGTTTAAATGGAATGCTAAGCCATTTTCCTAGATTTATATTTATTAATTTTATTCCCTTAGTAAAAAACTAACAGTAATTAGAAATTAGTGTATCCGAATAAATCTTTTTTTATATATTAATTTTTTAATATAATTTTCTTTTTTTATAGATGGATTAAATTAAATTACAGAATTTTATAAAAGTTTAAAAACAAGAAGCGTGTGAAATAAAAAGTCTATCAATACTCAATAGCATCACCAGTTACTAGCTAGCTACAAACATAATGGCCAAACCTATAAACATAATGGTCAAAACTATTTCCTATGTGCTAAATTATTTTAGGGGCAGGAATCTTCTACAATTATGATAAATTAATATTAACTGCTTGGCTTTTTTTATTGATACTTTATTAAAAAAAATTTTAAATATCAAATTACCATTAATTTTAAATTAAATATTAAATTATTATTATTCTTTTTAAAATTATTTTTAAAAATCGGTGTAGGTTTCTACAATTTTTCAATTGATATTTTTTTTTAAGAAAAAAAAAAGAAATCGAATTTATGTATACTGATTTCTCAAAATAATTTTTATTTATTAAATTTATTTTATTATTTATAAAATTATTTTTATTAGTAATACTATTTAGTAGGCACATATATAAGGAATTTAATTAATTAATAAAGACATATTTACCCGCTAAAAAATAATGCCACGCATTATTTTTTGTTAATATTATTCTTATTAATAAATATATATTTTATTAATCAATAATTATTATTTTAATGAAATAATTAATTTAAGTTTTATTAATTATTTAACTAAGTAATTATTATTTTAATTAAATAAATAAATATAATGTTAATTTTATATTTTATAATTATTAAAAAAATTAATTAAATGGAGTCTATAAAATAATAATATTTAATTTAATATTATAATTAAACATACAAATACCAAACTAATTTTACTACAATTAACTAATTTCTATTAGGAGCATTAGTATAACAAGGGCATTTATTCTTGTTATATCCCTCGTTCCGACACAAACCACATCTCTTGGGGGGTGTGTTTTTCTCTTGTTGATCCATTTTAATATGAAAACAAGTAGACTGTTGACGACCATTTGGATCTCTTCTCATGACTAGATTGTGGCACAACTCTATTCCATTGTATTCTGGCCAATATGATTGAAGAGGAATTGCTGGGAACTCTTCCTTGTAAATATCAAAGATACATTGCAATGTATACTTAGAAAACACATACATCATGTACTCATAGTGAATAAACGAACAAGCAATGACATGTGAACATGGATAGTGTAATCCTTGAAATTCACCACAATCACACCATCTTTTGTCAAGGTCTACTTTGAATGTCCCTATAGGACGACCGCTTGGTGGACGAACCAACTCCTTAATTGTAAATATATTATGGGCTCGATTGTGAATAACAACTTCATGGTAATTTGACATTGCTCGTTCCTTGTTAATATTTTGAATGATTGTATTTGAGTAAATCAAACCTGATGTCATCATTGCTTGGGCTGGTGAAAAAGCTGTTCTGGCTCTACAGTTTTTGGAAGAGACAAAAGATAGAGGCTTCTTGTCAAGTTGGTGTCCACAAGAGGAAGTGTTGGGTCATTCATCAATTGGGGGTTTTTTGACACATAGTGGTTGGAATTCAACGTTAGAAAGTGTGTGCAATGGTGTTCCAATGATATGTTGGCATTTCTTTGCGGAACAACAAATTAATTGTCGATTTTGTTGTAAGGAATGGGGGATTGGTTTGGAAATTGAAGATGCTAAGAGAGATAAGATAGAGGGACTTCTGAGGGAATTGATGGATGGTGAAAAGGGTAAAGAAATGAAAGAGAAAGTGTTGAGGTTGAAAGAATTGGCTAAAGATGCTGCCTCTGGACCATATGGATCATCATTTGTGAATTTTGAGAATATTATTCGTCACGTTTTGTTGTGATAAAACTCCAAAATGTTTGTAACTTTCTTCTTATTCTTCTTCTTGTATGTTTGTTTGAGGAGAAGTGTCCTAGTTTGGTGTTTCCATTTATTACTAATAATGTTTATGGACATTTTGTTTTAATTGATCACATCAGTGATGGATTAATTTACTCACTCCATTTTAAAGCTTTGGTGGTTCTACCGTCTTTTATTTTGTTTTAAGATTGAGTTTAATTGTCGTATGTCGTTAGTATAAATGTTGTACGAAACAAATCACGGCCATTCATAAATATAACTTTAGATGTACTTATAATAAAAATTAAATATTTTTGACGATCTAGCGGTTGTATTTACATAAAAGTGTAAGCGTTTTGTAGTCTAACCATGTTTTGAATTAAATATTTTAAAATAATACATGTATTTACTAGTGTAATTTAATCTTGTTACATCTGCGATTTTAGATCGTTTGTTATATATTTAATGTAATAAATACGCGGTGACAAATATGTTATTATCACAAAAAATTTGTTAGATATGTTATATTAGATTGTTATAACAATAATTTTTAAAAAAATCTTAAACTAAACGAAAAATTAGAAAAATATGTAAGAACTCATTGTTCACCCTTCAACGCGAATTGTATGAACTTCCTTCAGTCTTCACCCTTCCGTGCTTTCATCCTTCACCCTTCCGTGCTTTCATCCTTCAGCCTTCATCCTTTAATTCGAATTCATCATTCATCCTTCAACGCGAATCGTATGAACTTCATACTTCAGCACAAACTCATATGAACTTCAATCTTCACCCTAAATTTTGTTTTCACTCCTTCCTTCACAATCAGCAAGTAAATTTTATTTTCCCTTTAATTCTCTTCAGCCTTGAACGCCAATGATGAGTTGGTCAGCACAACGTTTTTCTACTTCTGCACCGGCGACGAATTTTCATTGCTTCCTCTTCAATCTGCCGAGAAACGTTTCCGTCAAGAAGTGTTGATTTCTTTAACCATCAAGAGCTGTTGCCCTCCGTGAGCAAGTGCTTGTTACTTTCTCTAGTAATTTTCTAATTGTTCTTATTTCTTACTTAGCAATTTAAAATTGTTTCAGTGTTAATTGTTCTTATTATAAATCTTTAATTGAATTTTATTTTAGTATTATTTAAAATAATTTCAATGTAACATTTAACAAGAAGAATATATTATGTTGTGCGATGTGATTAAACGAAAGTATTAAATTGTTTTATGTTGTAATAGTTAATTAAACTCTTATTAATTACAGAAGTGATGAAGAAATTTGAGAAGTGGTGTTGAGTAAAAATTGATGAAAGTGCTCCCTGCCGTAACAAACGGTTTTCAAACACATAAAAGTAGAAAATAGCTAAAAAGAAGAAAACTAATGACAATCATATTCTCTTGCACCACTATCACATATATCACACTCACTTTCATCGCTCTTAATGATATTTTAGTGAAACAATTTTTAATTTATTTATAATTTTATTTATAGATTTTAGATTGTTGTTAAGTTTTTGTTCTCTTTCAGGTTTTTATTATTTATTGAGAAAGTGTTAGACATGAGATTGCTATTTTTTAGTTAGGATTGAAAGAAACATTAATGTTGTTGCAAAAAGTCCCAACAAAGATTGTGTCATATAGAACTAACTTAGGGTTGATTCCTTTTTTTGTGTGGCTAATTCCATTTGCTTTTCTTGTACTTATTTATTGTCAAGACAGAGACCATTTTAAATGTTACCATACCAATATAAGTACTTATAGTTGTAACGGTTAGACTCAAACATGGATAAATTTGTATGTATTCCTTGCAATTTACCGAAATACCTATAGACTATAGCTCTAATTGTTATCTTTAATATGACTATACTTGAATCAATTTTATATGGTCAAATTGAATAGAATGGAATGAAATTTAATGGGCTAGTTAACCAAAATACACTAAATTGCATGAATAAATTCTTATTTAGCAGTTCTAAGTTCAAACTATGGATATATTTGTGCAATTAATTAAAGGTAGTGTTTTCAAAAATGAGAGAGCAATTTGGAGACATCATTAAAAATAGAAGGAAATGGTGTATTTAGAAAAGAAAATGTTTGTGAACAGTAGAACCGTACCTCGATTATGAGACTTGAACGAAAGGTCCACCCACTAACTACTACTAATGGGTTCAAATCAAGTACCCTATGTTCCTAAATCATTATCAATCCATCTTGGTTATTGTATGAAATAGATTCCCTGCACGAGAATCATGGTCAACTTATTAATTGGATGGTTGAAATTTTGAGATATGAATTTATTGATTGTGGATATGAGTTGTTTGGTCTTTACATTGATGGTTATGATTGAAGGAAGTGGTGATTGTATTAGTAGTTAGTTTGATTTTGAATCTTATGCATTGTACTTCTAGTTGATTTGTTTGTTCATACAGATGCAACATTTTGAAATATTATTTGAATATTCTATTTCTGCTATGAATGCATTTATTGGAATTATGTTGTGTTGTTGTTTATTTGAGGTGTTTTTTCATGATACCTCATGTGCTGTTTGTTGTTTTGGTTAATTAAGTTACAATTAATATCTGAGTAATAGTGTACCCCTTGTATTTTATTTGTTGAAAATGACTCCAAATCAACATAGTTTGAGTGTTGCGTGTGGATTTTTCTGGTAATGCATATTGATTTTGCCTTGCTTAAATAATTTGACGGGTAGAGCTGTTTATTGGGAATTCTTGTTGACACAATCATGGTTCAATTAATTTAATCTAGTCGTTTAGATCTATAAGAAGAAATTTCATCCAAGCATGTTTATGTTATAGAACTGGCTTAGTATTGGATGAAAATGTTTTGATTTTTGAACTTAATTAAGTGTAGCAAACTGCACACGTAGATAATAATATGATTTGACTTGTTTTAGAAGGAGGGTTCATTTCTGAATAAGGATTATGACAGAAGAATTTGTGATGAGACAAAATGAAGGGTATTGCAAGAGTAAATGAAGTGTATTGCAAGTTCCTCTGAGTTTTTAATGTGTGATTGATTTTGAGGTGGAGATGATAAATTTGATAATGTTTTTGAAATTGGATGAATGTTAATTGTTTGAGTCACTTTGGCTGCTCCCTAAACTTACTATTCTCATCAACTGTAGAGAGGTAATGCAATGTCAATATTGTTGACATCACAAATGTCCTTCATATCATCACCAAACTCATGCATCTAATTTTTTATGTATTAATATATGGTGTTTCTTTATTTTTATTTTTTTTATAGATGTTCTATTTGCAATGTGTTTCTATGTTCCAATTAACTTTTATGGTGCCACTTTTACCAAAACAATTAATTGAAACTGATGTTCAATGTAACTTTCATAAGATTAGAATTTCTGATGGTCCTATTTTTTTCACATTAGAATTGAACAAAAGTAAAGGTAGGTTAAATACACAGTTTTCTTAGAAATTATGCAAATATAATGTTTTATATATCTATAATGTGTTCCCATGTGTATTATAGGAAAGTAGCATTCCTTTCTTTCTTAGTGATTCAATTGGTTGTTCCCCGTAATATTTCTCAAATGACATGTTTGAACAAAGGCTGCAATAGTAAACAATCAAATTAAGTGATATAAAATACAAAGATTCTAAGAAGTTACAAAATTAACATATGAAGTAGAAATATCAATTATAAGGAAGGGGGGTTTGTATTATAATTGTCTCTTTTAAAAATTCTGTTTTAAAAATTTATATTTCAGGTTAAGATTGTTCTTTGCAGTGATGAAGATCAATCTTTTACTCAGAAGATCAATCTTTTCTTTGCAGAAGATCAATCTTTAGTTAAAAAAATTAATATCAGTTTTACCAAAATATGATTGTTCAAAGATAAGCAAATAGAGAGATAGAAAGAGTACACATAAATTTTATCCTGGTTCACCTAAACACGGGTTACGTCCAGTCCTCACACGAGTGAGATTTTCCACTATGTGCTCAAGGGCTAGATTGTTCTTGATGTACACTTTTTCTTCAGATCAATCTTACTCTTTACACACTTCTTACCCTTCTAACTAGAAAGGATTTCTACCTTACTGTTTGCAAAGACTTTAACAAACTGTCTTTCAAACTTTAAAGGATTTTACAATTTACTCAAGTTTTGTCAAAACAACCTTGAGTTTACAAAGTGATGATATTGAGGCTGTTTAGAATCTGATATTTACTCAACACTTGTTTGAGAAATATATTCTGTTGATGAGCCAATATTTGAATGATTACTGCACTAGAAATAAGAGCAAAACAACAAGCTATATGAAAAAGAATTGGAGCACTTGAGTATGATCGAAGGAATTGATCTTTTGCTTGGTGCAGATTGTTCTATTTTATTCTTCAGTTTGCAGCTGCATTTATAGAGTTCCAAAGAGCTTAGGACAACTAATATGGCCGTTGGAAAAAAGGACCAGCTGTCATAAAAGAGCTGTTGGAAAATCTGTCATGGCTTAAGATTGTTCTGCTGCATCAAAAGATTGATCCAAGATTGATCTTTTGGTCTGTTATGAAAACAGCTTGTTCCCAATGCATTGTGTCAGTATGTCAGCCTTGATTATGTCCTTTTCAGTTATGTGCACAGGCTTTTAAAAAGTTCAAATTAGTAGTGTACTTCACTACATGTAGCTTTGTACTTGTACTTGCTTTATGTAAAGAATGTTCTTTGTATTATGCCTTAATTTGAAGTATGCTTTGATTCTTCAAAATTCTTGAACACATGTGATTTTAACTGTTCTTTTGCTAATTCTCTATGAGAGTGAATGTGGCTTCAAGGAATGATCAGATTGATTTTACTGCTAAGAATGTTCTTTGTATTATTGGCAGAAATATTCATATTGATCTTTGTCTTCAAAAGATCAATCTTTTTGTCAATCTTCATTCTTTAAGAATCAATATTTTGATACCTATCTTATCACACTCAAATGCACATGTTAAAAATCAAAACATTTAGAATCATAATTAATAATCTTTGATTAATCTTTTGTTTTGTTTATCATCAAAATATTTAATTGAGATTTTGTCTCAACAACATATTCTTATAATGAGATAAATATATTTGAGATAGAAAATTACAGCAAAAAGGAAGCGACATTTATCCAAGAAATGATGTAGACAAGAATTGTTATTATTATTTTTATAAAGGATAAGGTTTGAGTTTGAGCAATGTCACCTTGAGGATATAGTATACATGGCAGATAATTAGTTATATTGATGAAATTATATATGAGATAAGACATCTATGTCAAATTCTTTTGACATAGATGTTTCAAAGCATTGTCAAATTAATTGTTTATGTAGAAATATGATTCTTAAAATATGATTAAGATCATTTTATTATTGTATATTTTTTCAGAAGTAGTTATGGATCACAATTGGATGAATGCTAATTGTTTGAGTGAAAAGTATAAAAAGAGAGTTTAGGAGTTTTTACAATTTCCTTTAAAAAGTAAATGAAGATTTTATTGTCCTTGTGTTATTTGTAGGAATGAAAATACATTACATTTTGAGGTAGTACGAACTCATCTTATTTGTCCCGAGATTGACGTGAATTATACCAGATGGATATGGCATGGTGTTTCGTTAAACATGTCAAATACCTCAGAAAGAGAGAAAGTTAATGTGGATATTAGCAATCAACTAAAGAATATGATAATGGACAAGAGTCCTTTAATCGCGCACATGTATACTATAATTTGTGTTGTGTCAAGGAAGTGACATTGTATACGGGATACACTAAACTCACATGGTTGTCTGCAGTGCTAAGACTGTTCAACTTGAAGGCGAGAAATGGATGAACAGATAAAAGTTTCACCTAGTTACTCGAATTGTTTAAAAAAAATGCTCCTAGAAGGTAACACATTGTCAAATCGTAACTATGAGTCAAATAAGATATTGTGTCCAATGGACATGGAGTATAGGAAAAGACATGCATGTCCTAATGGGCATTTATTGTATATAAATGAGTTTGAAGAGTTCAATAAGTGTCTTAGGTGTGGACTATCACACTACAAAATGAAGGATGGTGACAAAAGTACAAAGAGGCCTGATGCGAAGGTGTTATGGTATCTTCCAATAGTTCCAAGGTTCAAATGATTGTTTGCTAATATAAATGATACAACTAATGTAAGATGGCATGCCGATGAGAGGAATCTTGATGGGCAATTCCGCCATCCAGCTGATTCTTTAGAATGGAAGAAAATTTATGATTTGTACCTGGAGTTTGGAAATGAGCCAAGGAACCTTAGGATTGGACTTGCTACAGATGGAATCCATATGGACTTAAGTAGTAACCGTAGTTCATGGTATGTTCTACTAGTTATCTACAACCTACCTCCTTGGATTTGTAGGAAGCGTAAATACATTATGTTATCTATGATGATTTCAAGTCCAAGGTAACCTGAAAATGATATAGATGTTTATCTAAGTCAATTGATTGATGATTTGAGAATGCTTTGGGAAGGTGTTGATGTGTTTGATGGGTATTACTGTTAATATTTTAAGATACACGCAATGCTACTTTACATCATCAATGACTTTCCTACATATGGAAACTTGTGTGTCTATAGTGTTAAGGGACATAAAGCATGTCATAAAAAATTTCTCAAGTCTAATCATCCATACTGTAAGTTGAGAAAAGCGTTTAATGGACACCAAGACCATGAAATTTTTCCATAAAGCCTTAACTGGGGAACAAGTTTATCAACATGTTAAGGATATCAACGTTATCTTTGGAAAAACCAACAACAGACATATGAGAAAATATATGGAAGAAGAAGTATGTATTCTTTGATCTTCCTTACTAGTCTAGTCTAGATATAAGACATTGCGTTGATAGGATGCATGTGGAGAAAACTGTGTGTAATAGTGTAATTGGAACACTTCTCAACATCTAGGGAAGAAAAACGGATGGCTTAAATTCTCGTCTAGATAAGGTTGAGATAGGTATACAACAACATTTAGCTCCACAATCAGCAAGTAAACGAATATATTTGTCTCGTGCTTGTCATACATTGTCAAAAAATGAGAGGACGTGCTTTTGTGAGTGATTATGAGGAATAAAAGTGTCGCATGGCTGCTCCTCAAATGTCAAGAGTCTTGTCTCAGTGAATGATTTGAAATTAGTTGGCTTAAAGTCTCACGATTGCCACATATTAATGCAACAACTACTACCTACGGCTTTACAAAGCATATTGCCTAAAATAGTAAGAGATGTTTTAACAAGGTTGTGTTTATTATTCAACGTTATTTGTAGCAAAGTCATTGATCCTCAAATATTAAATGAGTTGGAAAATGACGTTGCTATTATCTTGTGCCAACTAAAAATGTATTTTCCTCCTTTTTTTTTTTTTTTAACATCATGGTTCATTTAATTGTTCATTTAGTTAGGGAGATTAAATTATGTGGTCCTGTTTATTTGAGCTGGATGTATCCATTCAAGTGATACATGAAGATTTTAAAAGGATATGATAAGAATCCACACCGTCATGAAACATCTATTATTGAAAGGTACATACTAGAAGAAGCTATTGAGTTTTGTTCTCACTATATGTCAAAAGCAAAAGCCATAGGAATTCCTAGATCTCATCATGAGGGAACATGTGTGAGTAATTTTATACGAGGCTTAAAACTTAAGAGCATGGGATGGAAGGAAGTACTTCAAGCACATTTGTATATATTGAATAACACTGATGAGGTTCAACCATACCTTTCTACTCATAAAACCATTGTGAAAGAAAATATCCTATAATGAATAAAAAATGGTTGTTGAATGAGCATAACAAGGCTTTCTTAAAATGGTTTAAAGAAACCATTTTAACCAACAATACATTTTCTTATACATTAAAATGGCTAGCAAATGGGCCTTACTTTGATACCATAACTTTGACTGGCTACGATATCAATAATTTTATATTCTACACAAAATGTCAAGATGATAGTAGTACCATACAAAATAGGGCGATTATGATCGTAGCTGAGTCCTTTCATTTCTTTAACTCAAAAGATAAAAACCTTGGAACGACATCCATACGTTACTTTGGGACCATTGAAGAGATTTGAGATATTGATTTCATTAAACCTAATGTGCTTGTTTTTAAATGAATAACAAGAGAGAGAGAAGCAAAACGATTTCTGAGATACTAGATGGAAAATGGAAAAGAGAAAGTAAGGGAAATGGGTTTACTGAAAAATGGAAAGAAAATAAAATAAAATAAAATAAAAACGATTTTTGTGCATTTATTTTATGTGAGAAAAAGTGACACTTTAATGTATCTAAAGTATATTTAGTGATAACGAACATTAGTTTGGTATTAGATATCTAAGGGACTGAAATAATGTAGCAATTATTAAGCTAATATAGGAATTAATCACTTCTAACAAATACTAGGAGATTCTTCTTAGAAGCAGGGCTTTAAAAAGGCATGGTCATATCAGCTACCACATTAGTTCTTATATTTTGGTGGGTCTTAAAGCTCAACTTTCTTTTGTTTATGATAATTGTAAATAGGAAATTGGCAAGGGTGATAAAATTAATTTCTAGGTGAATACGTGGTTCGATGACTTTGTTTTCTATTCTTAAAATTGATGAAGAAGCCTTCTCATCTTCAAGATATTGCTAATTATTTTATTCAAGATGGTCATTATAGAGTTCGTTATTGTCTTTTGACTAATTATCTTGAGTTGTCTGTCTTACTTCACAAGATTTTTATTCTCATTATTTATTGTGGGTATCATCTGGTGTTGAAGTTAAGCAATTATAGGATCTTGAATTTCAATGAGGCATATATTTTCTACAAGCCTTTTGGTAGCATTTCCTATGGGATATATCCATCTGGCTTCAATGCCATTACCCCTTCTAAATCTCAAAGATTTTGGAAGTTGTTTTATCATAAGATCTCTAGAGATGATAATCTACTTTATAGAGTGTATAAAATGGTATCTAGATGTGAGCTTTGTCGTCATGTGGTAGAAACCAACACACACCTTTCTCTCTCTTATTTTTTGGATAATAAATCATGGTCTTTGTTAACCTCTATTTTGCATACTTGGATTGATAATCGCTATGTGAATAATCTTGTGGCTATTTTTGAAAAATTCTAGTCTCAAGAATGTAGAGATGTAATTCTATGTAGCATCATTTTTAATGTTGAGACAATTTGGGTTTGCAGAAATCAAACCCGCTTTAAGGGAAAAAACTTGCTATTCAAACAACCATTAATAAGATTATTGCTAATGTTTCTAAATCTAGAAATCCCCTTCATATCACAACCTCTTCTTCTATTAAGGAATTTCAAATTCTCAAGTCTTTACTAGTTAGTACCCATCCTCCAAAGGCACCTATTATAAAAGAAGTGATCGAGCGTCCTCCCAAACCTTATTATATTAGGTGTTTACATATGAGGCAATGATTAATTGTCATAGGCCTGTTGCTTGTGGTGGTATCTTTAGGGATAACACTTATGCCATTTTCCCATGAATTTGGGTTTCTCCTTTACTCTACATGTTGAATTTATTAAGCTTATGATTTCTATTGAAATAACTTACAAGAAGGGGTGGCCTTATGTATGGATTAAATCTAATTCTCAATTAATTAATTGTGCTTTCAAGAATCATCACCTTTTGTCTTGGTATGTAGGAAATAGTTGGCTTAATTGTCTTGAGTTGTCTAAAAGAATGAGATTTATTATCTACTTAGCTCTACATAAAAACACATAAGTGAATTGACATGATTGCTAATTTGGGTATCCACATTATCAACAATTATTGGTTGAATAATTTCAACTAGTACTTTTTTATGTTTTAACTAGAAACATGATTGGTCTTTCTTAATATAAATTTTGTTGATTTTTGTTGTATTTTACAAGACAGTTTTATCATCTTCTATGGTTTTATTTCTTTAGATTTTCCTTAAAAGGTTTTTGATGAGGCAATAGTTTGTATCTCTATTAATTTTTTTTTTGGTATTTTGGCTTAGTCCTCTATACCCTTTGTTTTTATTTATTTATTTTTTCTTTTTAATAATAATTTTAGTTTGCTAAAAATGATAGATCATTGGTTTGGGGTGCCAACGTAGATGAATTATTGTGATAATTTTGTGATACTTCTGCGCTATTTTTGATAACCTCATAGTGGAATTCATAGCCATTGGCTTCTCCACAGTAAGAGAGAAAAAGAAATCAACTTCTTAATTAATGAACAAAGGGGAAATTATCTTTACACAAATATGAAGTTAAAATCAAATCATCTAAGAGAAAATATAGCTCAACAATGTAGAAAAAATTGAATAAAAATTGCTAAGTAATTATCCTCAAATGAGTTATCTTGTGCAATTGCCATCTAGAATACCTTATGCACTTATCTTAGATAAAACACACACAAGATACACAACATTTCGTCAATGGTGGTGTATCATCTATGTGACTATGAAACAGGGCTTTGTGAAGTTTCGTAAAAGAGGACGAAAAACATGTAAAATTGTTTAAAATTTTATTTTTAAGTTGAAATACTATTAGCTTTAAGATAAGTAAAGTCTAATGATCGATATTTGGTGTAAGTAATTAAACTAAAACCAAATGTCAAAAAATCACAAATATATCTGTGTTATGAGAGTTTTTATTTTTAAAAAAATCTTGTTTCAAAAGAAAAAAACTCAAATACTCAATTTTCAAATTTATATACTTAAATATTCTTTTTTTTCATTAAGTTACAAGTCGTCATTTGGAATGACGACTTCGTTAAGGAAGCCCACTTTTTAAATGGCGACTTCTCAAAGATTTTTTTTAAAAGAAAATTTAATTTTTTTCAATTTTTATTCAAATAACAAAAATAATATATATATATATATATATAGAATTAATATAATTCATAAAAATGCATTAATATAAATTTTAAACTACATAGATTGACTAGAGCTGACTATAATATTTGGACAATTTTAAAATTTATATTTATATATTTTTATGAATTATATATATATATATATATATATTATTTTTGTTATTTGAATAAAAACTAAAAACAAATTAATTGTTTTTTAAAAACCTTTAGGAAGTCGTCATTTCAAACGGCGACTTATAACTTAAAAAAAAAATGATTTAAATATACAATTTTGAAAAAAAAGAATATTTAGATAATTTTTTTTTAAAAAGAAAATATTTAAAAAAAAAAACTGTCTTATGATCCAAATATGTTAAAAGTATGTCCAACTTGTTGGGTTTTGGGCTCCCTTCCTATGTGGCGAAAGGCCCAATATGTTCAAACCCATGTGACTCACTTAACCAAGTGGAGAGAAGTCAGATTAATGGGTTTGAGATAGCTGAATTCAGAGAGTGAGGCAAAAGAGAAAAGTGAGAGAGGAAGAGCAAAACCTATTTTCGCATAAAACATAGCAGCTGCACTAGATTCGCGATTTCTCCTTCGTTCACCGTTGGATCGGGCTGAAATTTGGGCAGCAGGTTCGTGACTCGTGGTAATTCAATCTGACTGGTTGGATCGTCGCTCAGAGGTTTGAGGTGGGAGAAATTGAGCTCGGAAAGTAGCAGTTTTTTCCTGATTTTTCTGCTGAACTTTGTTCTCAATTTCATGCTTGTTTCCTCATTGTTTTGGCTGATTGTTGTGCTGGTTACCTTGATGTTTTTGGCTGGTTACTGGGCACGAATTTGTGCCATATTTGAAACTCTCTTGTACCCATATTTTGATTATAGTGGAGCTCTATTACTGGGTTGGTCCCGTGGTTGTTTACTTCTCACATTGAGAAGGTTTTTCCACGTTAAAAATTATTGTGTCCTTTGTGGTGGTGAGTTTAGTTGCTGTGATTATTTTTTGTTGCTCCTCACAGATTCTTGCAAGTGTGGGAAATTGATTATCCGCTGCATATTGCTCTGTTAGAGTTGTTATTGTTATTTGTTGTTGAATTTCCCATCAGAGTGGCATCAGAGCTCTTTGGTTAAGGGGCTGTTTGACTTGTTTAAATGATGGAGGCAAATACAAATAGAATGATTTGTTTGAATGGCACTAATTATCACTTATGGAAGGGAAAAATGAAGGATCTCTTATTTGTGAACAATTTTCATCTTCTTGTGTTTGCTAGTGAGAAGCCAGAATCCAAGACTTATGAGGATTGGGGTTTTGAACATCAACAGGTTTGTGGTTTTATTCGGCAATATGTAGAAGACAATGTTTATAATCACATTGCTAATGAGGAACATGCAAGATCCTTGTGGAAGAAGATTGAATCTTTGTATGCTTTTATATCATGGAATAATAAGTTGTATTTGTTGAACTCCTTGATGAATTTGAGGTGCAAGGAGGGGACTTCTATTTCAGATCACTTATGATTTTCAAGGGCTCCTAGATCAATTGTCAGGTATGGGTATCAAATTTGATGATGAAGTGTTGGGACTATGGCTACTAAATACTCTACCAGATTCTTGGGAAACTTTTCGGGTTTCAATTACAAACTCAGCTTCTGATGGTGTTGTCTCTTTGCAAACTGTAAAGGGAAGTGTTCTTAATGAGGAGATGAGAAGGAAGGCACAAGGTACTTCATCTCATTCTGAGGTACTTGTCATTGAGAACAGGGGCCGAAGTCAAAGAAAGGAAGTGAAAGGGAACAGACAGAATAGCAGAAGTGCGAGTAGAGAGAACAACAGAAGTAAGTCCAAGTCCAAATACAAGAATTTGGAGTGCAATTATTGTCACAAAATGGGGTACATACAAAGGAACTGTTTCATATGGAAAAGGGAGAGCAAAAATAATAACAGTAAGCAGAGAGATAAGAATCATGATGATGATGACCGTGTTACTACTACTACTTGTGATGATCTGATTATTCTCCATGACTATGACTCAGTCAATCTTGTATCAGATGAGAGCATGTGGATTATTGATAGTGGTGCTACAATGCATTTACACCAAGGAAGGAGTTATTCACATCTTACACTTCTGGTGACTTTGGAGTGTTGAAGATGGGTAATGATGGTGTGTCCAAGGTAGTTGGTATTGGTGATGTTTGTTTGCAGACCAACATGGGAGTGTAGTTGTTGCTTAGAGGAGTCAAACATGCTCCAAATGTTCGCTTTAATTTGATCTCTATGCAGATGCTTGATGATGGTGGTTATGATAATCACTTTGGTTCAGGAAAATGGAAACTCACCAGAGGTAACTTAGTTGTGGCCAGAGGGGAGAAAATTAATAAACTGTATTGGACTAAAGCATTGGTTGCTAAAGACAGTGTGAATGCCATGGATATGAAGGCTTCTTTGTGGCACTGTATGCTTAGTCATATCAGTGAAAAGGGGCTGAATTGTTTAGCTAAAAAGGATGTACTTCTGGGATTAAAGAGTGTAGAGTTGGAGAAATGTTCTCATTGCATGGCTGGTAAGCAGACTAGAGTATCCTTCAAGAAACATCCTCCCTCAAGGAAGTCAGAGTTACTTGAATTGGTGCATTCTAATGTTTGTGGCCCGTTGAAGGTAAAGTCATTTAGTGGTGCACTTTACTTTGTTACTTTTATTGATGATTGTTCCAGGAAGCTTTGGGTCTATGCTTTGAAGACGAAAGACCAAGTTCTAGAGAAATTCAAAGAGTTCCATGTTATGGTGGAGAGACAGTCAAGCAAGAAGTTTAAATGCATTCGTACTGACAATGGTGGTGAGTATTGTGGACCATTTGATGTTTATTGCAAGCAGCACGGTATTAGACATGAAAAGACTCCTCCTAAAACTCCTCAGCTGAATGGTTAGCAGAGAGAATGAACAGGACATTGATTGAAAGAGTTAGGTGTATGCTTTCTGAAGCAAAGTTGCCTAAGCATTTCTAGGGTGAAGCATTGTACACGACAGTGCATGTTATTAATCTGAGTCCTGCATTTGCTTTGAATGCTGAGGTGCCAGACAAGATTTGGTTTGGCAAGAATGTCAGGTATGATCATTTGCGTGTCTTCGATTGCAAAGCATATGTGCATGTTACAAAGGATGAGAGATCCAAGTTGGATGCGAAGACAAGACAATGCATCTTTATCGGTTATGGTCAGGATGAATTTGGCTACAAGCTGTATGATCCAGTTAAAAAGAAAGCTGTTAGAAGTCGTGATGTGAAGTTCATGGAAGACCAAACCATTGAAGACATTGATAAGATTGAGAAGACTACACCTGAGATTGATAATGTTGTGTCTGATGTTGATCCAATTCGGATGCCTATACATGATCTGGATACTGCTGAAAATAACGTTCAGAATGATGAGCAACATGGTGATGTTGGTGATCAGCAACTTGGAGATGATTTTGATGTTCCTAATGATGATGCTGAAGAAGAACACGAGATGTCACAAGATGAGGATCTTGGTGATGCTCTTGAACCACCTCAAGCTCAAGTTTGGAGGTCTACTAGGCAGAGGAAAATATCCACCAGGTATCCTTCTGATGACTATGTTACCTTGACTGGTGGAGGCGAACCTGAATGTTATGATGAAGCCATGGAGAGTGATGAAAAGAAGAAGTGGCTGGATGCTATGCAAGATGAAATGAAGTCTTTGCATGATAATCACACTTTTGATTTGGTGAAACTACCTAAGGGGAAAAAGGCTTTGGAAAACAGATGGATCTTTAGAGTGAACTAAGAAAGCAATTCTACATCTCCAAGATATAAAGCCAGATTGGTTGTGAAAGGTTTCAAACAGAGAAATGGTGTTGAATTCAATGATATTTTTTTGTCCTGTGGTGAAGATGTCATCCATTAGAAATGTGTTGAGTTTGGCTGCTACTCTTAATTTGGAGGTAGAGCAAATAGATGTAAAAACTGCTTTCCTTCATGGTGATTTGGAGGAAGAGATTTACATGAAGCAACCTGATGGTTTTCTTGTTAAAGGCAAGGAAGACTATGTGTGTAGGCTTAGAAAGAGTCTATATGGTTTGAAGCAGGCCCCGCGTCAGTGGTACAAGAAGTTTGAATCAGTTATGTGTGAGCAAGGCTACAAGAAGACTACTTCTGATCACTGTGTCTTTATTAAAAAGTTTGTTGATGATGAAACTTTGGCTGTCACAAGAACACTATGTTGAAAGAGTGTTACAGAGGTTCCAGATGGAAAATGCTAAGGCTGTAAGTACTCCTCTTGCTACTCATTTTAAATTGAGTACTAGTTACAGTCCTCCTAATGAAGCTGAAAAATCAGATATGCAACGAGTTCCTTATGCATCTGTTGTGGGTAGTTTAATGTATGCAATGGTGTGTACAAGGCCTGATATTGCACATGTTGTTGGTACAGTTAGTAGATTTCTGTCTAATCCAGGTAGAGAGCATTGAAATGATGTGAAATAGATTTTGAGGTATCTTCGTGGTGCTACCAGTTTGAGGCTTTGTTTTGGAGGTGATAAGCCTACTCTTGTGGGATATACTGATTCTGATATGGCTAGAGACATTGATTCCAAAAAGTTTACTTGAGGCTACTTGATTAAGTTTGCAGGGAGAGCTGTGGCATGGCAATCCAGATTGCAGAGGTGTGTTGCATTGTCCACTATTGAGGCAGAGTTCATTGCCATTACAAAAGCATGCAAGGGATTTTTATGGTTGAAGAAATTCTTGCAGGAGCTTGGTTTTGTTCAAGATAAGTACTTGCTATTTTGTGATAGTCAAGATGCAATTCATCTTGGTAAGAATTCAACTTTTCATTCTAGGTCCATGCACATTGATGTTAGGTATCATTGGATACATGATGCTTTGGATGCTGGGTTGTTGGAATTGGCCAAGGTTCATACAAATGATAATGGTGCTGATATGATGACCAAGGCATTACCGAGAAGCAAGTTTGAAACTTGCTGTGAGATCGCCGGTTTGGCGGTCACCTCCACATAGTTGTGAGGGGGAGATATGTTGGGTTTTGGGCTCCCTTCCTATGTGGAGAAAGGCCCAATATGTGCAAGCCCATGTGTCTCACTTAACCAAGTGGAGAGAGGTCAGATTAGTGGGTTTGAGAGAGCTGAATTCAGAGAGTGAGGCAAAAGAGAAAAGTGAGAGAGGAAGAGCAAAACCTATTTTCGCATAAAACATAGCAGAAGCACTAGATTTGCGATTTCTCCTTCGTTCACTGTCGGATCGGGCTGACATTTGGACAGCAGGTTCGTGACTCGTGGTACTTCAATCTGACTGGTTGGATCGTCGATCAGAGGTGGGAGAAATTGAGCTCGAAAATTAGCAGTTTTGTCCTGGTTTTTCTGTTGAACTTTGTTCTCAATTTCATGCTTGTTTTCTCATTGTTTTGGCTGATTGTTGTGCTGGTTACCTTGCTGTTTTTGGCTGGTTACTGGGCACGAATTTGTGCCATATTTGAATCTCTCTTGTACACATATTTTGATTATAGTGGAGCTCTATTACTGGCTTTGTCCCGTGGTTGTTTACTTCTCACATTGAGAAGGTTTTTCCACGTTAAAAATTATTGTGTCCTTTGTGGTGGTGATTTTAGTTGCTGTGATTATTTGTTGTTGCTCCTCACAGATTCTTGCAAGTGTGGGAAATTGATTATCCGCTGCATATTGCTTTGTTAGAGTTGCTATTGTTATTTGTTGTTGAATTTCCTATCACAACTTGCATTAGATATTTTAGACGAGAGTCACTAGTTTTTAGAAGAATCTAGATAAACTTATTATGATGATTCATTATTTAGTTTGTTAGAATATCATTTCTTCTGTGATATAATGTTTTTTATTTTTTATTTGTATGATATAAATAGGAAAGTAGTTATTTTCTAATAGCTTTTAAGTATTAGTCTTTTTAGAATATTTCGTCCTCCATTAATGTACCTCCAATAAAGATAGATTACATTAATATTTTCATTGTCATGGACTCTCCTCTCTAACTTCCTCTATCAAATTTTACAGTATCAAGAGCCTTGCCTTCGTGACATGTCAATTTGTGTTGATACATTTTCCACCATATCATCTTCACTCACACCAAGCCTCACCCACTTTGGAAACCATAACTCATTAGAATGGGTTCGCAACTTCAACAACCATTACAACCAACATCCCTTCCCGCAACTTTCACCAAATTACTACCTTAATTTTTACTAGTAGCCACATCATCGCCAATCCCATTATCCATATCAAATACATCTAATAGAACCCACCCTCATCTGCAATGATTCTCCATCACTAATCCTTAATCCAACAATACGAAGTAATAGTGCAGCAGTGAAATCGCAAGAACCATTCACACCAACACTAATCGATGAAAAAGAAACGGGGAAATCACATAACCTCGTCAATGTTGAAACCGATTTTTCTGTCAGTTCCGATCCAATCATATAAGACATTATAGAACTCAAGGATTTTGTTGTTGAGTCCTTTAAGGATCCAGATCCATTGAAGCTAAAACCACATTTCACCATCATTTAGAAACTTGTTTCGAATTATTTTGAGGAACATAAAAAGCATATTATCGAAGAGAGCGTTTTTTTCCTCGCATAAACTGACGCAAAATAAGAACCTCACGCAACTGTTAAGTAGCGAAAAGTAGAACCTCACCGCGACTCTCACGTTTGTTGTGTACAACTCCGTTCATTCTTGTGATCTCCCTGATTTTTCCATCTACATCTTCGATCCTTGGCTGGTGGAATAGTTTCAACGAGCTCATGCTCTATCGTGCTCTGCTGTCTCTAATTACGACATTTAAATGGCTTCACATTTTCTGCATATGAATTCCTCTCTTCTGATATCATTGAATGCTTTTTTCCATTCTCAACACCTTCGACAACGGTTTCTTTTACGGTAAGGGGCGCCGACCTTGGTGCTTCTTCTAGTTGGCCTTGGGTGCCATGGAGAATTGGCGATCTCGTGCATGGAGTTGCCTTGACGTTTGTGGTTACTTTCTCTTACTACCAAACGTGAATGATGACCGCAGCCTTTTGGCGACTCTACCTGAAAATCTGATGGAAATTGGGACATAACACTTACCGCTTGTTGAAGCATTTTGGATATGGGCTTAAATGTTTTTGACTTCCATCTAGGACTGTTGCCTTTTGTACCCCC
>JBBPBS010000361.1:7739961-7750532 GCA_037974835.1 Cicer judaicum
CGGTAAGCAATATTTATAAATGAAATTTCCAGTAGTTACCAGAAATTTCAATTTTCAAATTTCCGGTAACTACTGGAAATTTCAAAAATCCGGTAGTCTTTTTTTTTTTTTTTTGAAATTTTTTTAAATTTGTTTATTATTATTAATTTTTTTTTTTTGAAATAGGGATGGAAAACGCACAACCAGTATTTATAGATTTAACTAAAGCATTTACAACTGATCAAATTTTTGAGTCACGAGAAGCTGTCATATCATGGGCAAGAGAGGTAGGTCGACAAAATCGAGTAGCAGTTATCATTACTCGATCAGACGTAGAGACTGGAAAGAGAGGAAGAAAGTCAAAATTAATTCTTGGTTGTGATAGAGGTGGCCAATATAAGTCAAATAAAAATGACACAGGTACTTCAACTAAAAGGTGTGGATGTCCGTTTAAACTTAGATCGAGACCACTGAAAAATGATGAAGGATGGATTATAAGTTTAATTTGTGGACTTCACAACCATGAGTTAGTAGCTACTTTTGAGAATAATGCATTTATGGGACGCTTAACAGAAGAAGATAAGAAACATATTGACGAGTTGACAAAATACCACGTTGCACCGAGACACATCTTGTCATATTTGAGAGATCGAGATACGGAGAATGTGACTAGTATCTAATAAATTTACAAGCGACGAAGTACATACAAGAAGAATTTGATGGGACCTAGAACTGATATGCAACATTTGTTGAAATTACTTGAAGCTGAGAAATATACTTGTTGGAGTAGGACTCAAGAGGACTCCAACATTGTGAGGGATATATTTTGGACGCACCCAGATTCCATAACTTTACTGAACATGTTCCCTCTTTATTGATCATGGATAGCACCTACAAAACCAACAAGTATAGGTTACCATTGTTTGAAATTGTTGGTATAACTTCAACTGGGTTGACATTTAATGTTGCATTTGCTTATATGGATTCTGAACGTCAAGACAACTTTAGGTGGGCATTGGAGAAGTTAAAAGAGTTGTTTGTTTCAAACACGTCATTTCCTCAGGTGATTGTCACTGACAGAGAACTTACTTTAATGAATGCAATTAAATTTGTATTTCCATCTTCAACAAATTTACTTTGCCAACTTCATATTAACAAAAATGTTAGAGCCAAATGCAAACAGTATATATTAAATAAAGACATGCAAGAACCCATTCTTGAGTTGTGAAGTAAAATTGTTTATTGTTCTGAAGAGAATGGGTACGAGGTACTTTTGCAAATATTTGAGCAAGCATGTGTCGATAATATTATGTTTTTTGACTACGTCCGAGACACATGGTTGAATCCTCATAAGGAAAGATTTGTTGAAGCATGGACCAATCGAGTATTGCATCTAGGAAATACTACGACTAATAGGTATGTCATTAAACTTCACTTTTTGTATTTTATTTTATACATGATATATGATTAATCGAATATTTTTTTGTTTAAATATTAGGGTTGAGTCTGCTCATTGGTCATTGAAGAGATTTTTAAGACCCATAATTTTAAATTACATCGTTTGTATTTTGGTGTATTTTGGGTATGGAACTCGGAGGCTTTTTAGCCAAGTTATTAATATTTTGTGAGCTTAAATGCCCAAAAAGATATTTTGATGCCCGAATAGAATTACTCGTCGATAAATAAATTAAATTAACTGTGGTGAAATCTTTTACGAAGAATTTAATGTGTTATGAGTGAAATGGTAATTTTAATAAATATCTAGATTTGAAGATATTTGTTAAAAGTAATTAATATATATATGTTTGTTTGGAAGGAAAAGGAAAGAAAGGAAATATAAGAAAAGAAAGAGGAGGAAATAGAAAGAAAAGAAATATAAAGGAAAGAAAAAGGGAGAAAGTAAAAGGGAAGGAGAGAAAGAAAGCAAATCCATCTCCTTCCTCTGCCTCACGCGAAGCCAACTTCCTCCTTCCTCCATTGTTATACTTTTCTTTGCTTTTTTTGCTTCCTTTGAGTTCAAAAATCGAAACCCAAGGCTAGTGGGTGAGAAAGATCAAGTTTCCAACTTCTTCCTTTCTTCCGGATTCGAAAACGGTATTAGGGATTTCAAAACCGTCAAACACAAACCTCCCGTTTCACCTAGATCTAAGCTTCGTTTCGCAAAGAGATAGAAGGGAAAGTTGCTCACCTCCGTGCTACGGAGCTAGTGGACCAACTTTGGAAGCGGCGTTGCGAGCGGAGATTTTACCGGATTTACTCACGGTGCCGTAATCGCACGTTAAAGCTAACGTGAAGGTAAGGACTCCTTACAAACTTTTAGTTTGCATTTAGGGCCTTATCTGTGGTTGTATCGAAAAGAATTTTGTTAGGGTTGGAGTATTGATTTGGGGAAAATATATCTAAGGCTTTATGGGTAAAATCTTAGAGTTAGGTTTTGGTTATCTTGATGAATGTATCGTGGAAAATGAATTTAAACTCATTTATGTATGATTTTGAGTAAATAAAACTTGTGTGTTTGAGTGGTGGATTGTGTTGACTTGTGTTTGTTGTTTTGACGTGTTCTTAATTGATACTGACGAAATTTGACATGTGTATGGTTTGATTATCTGGAAAAATGAATTGATGTGGATTTAAAATCGTTGAAGTTAACTGGGCATTACGAATGGCGAATCTCTTAATGTTTTGGTTACTTAATGTTTGTTTTGGAAAATCGTTTAAGTTAAATGAGAATTAAGAATGGGGAATCTCTTAATATCTTGTTTACTTAATGTTTGTTTTGGAAAACCGTTTAAGTTAAAAGAGTATTAAGAATGGGGAATCTCTTAATACTTCTGTGTGCTTAATGTTCTGTTTTGAAAATCATTAAGTTAAATGAGTATTAAGAATGGCGAATCTCTTTATATCTGCGTTTACTTAATGTTGTCGTGAAAATTATTTTGTGGAGAAATGAATTATTGTGTTTTGGCGTGAATTGTGTAATAAATTTGTGAATACGGTTGAGGATGTTCTCTGTGGAATTTGAAAACCATTAGAGTTAAACGAGTATTAAGAATGGGGAATCTCTTAATGTCTTGTTTACTTAATGTGTGTTTGGTTGTGAAAATCGTTTAAGTTAAATGAGAATTAAGAATGGGGAATCTCTTAATGTCTTGTTTACTTAATGTTTGTTTTGAAAATCGCGTAAGTTAAATGAGTATTAAGAATGGGGAATCTCTTAATGTCTCATTTACTTAATATTTGTTTTGAAAATCGTTTAATGTAAATAAGTATTAAGAATGGGGAATCTCTTAATGTCTTGTTTACTTAATGTTTGTTTTGAAAATCGCTTAAGTTAAATGAGTATTAAGAATGGGGAATCTCTTAATGTCTCGTTTACTTAATGTTTGTGTTGAAAATCGTTTAATGTAAATAAGTATTAAGAATGGGGAATCTCTTAATGTCTTGTTTACTTAATGTTTGTTTTGAAAATCGCTTAAGTTAGATGAGTATTAAGAATGGAGAATCTCTTAATGTCTCGTTTACTTAATGTGTGTTTTGAAAAACGTTTAAGTTAAATAAGTATTAAGAATGGGGAATCTCTTAATGTCTTGTTTACTTAATGTTTGTTTTAGTAAACCGTGCAGACCCGTGATAGGTGGCACCTTGGTAAACGGTACGGGCCCGTGATAGGCAGTACGTTTATGGTTTACGCTTTTTGGTAAGTTGTGCTGACCCGTGATAGGTGGTACCTCGGTAAACAGTACTGATCCGTGATAGGTGGTACGTTTACGACTTACGTTTTTGGGTAAATTGTGTTTGTCCGTGAGAGACTGCACAGGTGTTTGTCCGTGAGAGACTACACCCTGGTAAATTGTGTTTGTCCGTGAGAGACTGCACAGGTGTTTGTCCGTGAGAGACTACACCCTAGTAAATTGTGAATTGTTGGTTCATCGTGATGTTGTGGGTATTGTATTATAAGTGTTATATTTTGGAATTTGGTGATAGCATGTTTGATTGCACTACTATTTCGAAACTCATGATGTTGTAGTAATTGTGTTATAAGTGTTAAGTGTTATGTTTTGGAATTTGGTGATAGCATGTTTGATTGCGAAACTATTTCGAAGCCCAATTTGTCGTGGTGATCACGTTGGAATTGCTAAGTGTTAAGATTTGGGATTATGTATGAATGTGATTGAATTAGTTTATGTATTTTTGGAAGATTACGCAGGGAAATCGATTGCCCCAATCGATTGGATCAGTTACAGGGACTTCTCTAAATTGATGAAATCGATTTGTCAAATGGATTTTGTAATTTGTCTTTCAAAACCCTTTAAGAAATCGATTGGAAGAATCGATTGATATGTCTCCTGTTTTCTTGAAATTTGAAAATGCTTTGAAGAATTTGATTGACCAAATCGATTTGGCCATCCAAGAACTCAACCATTTTTCACGAAATGGATTTACCCAATCGATTGGCTTCAATACAGGGGCTCTGTCTTTCACGAAATCGATTTACCCAATCGATTTGGTAATGTGTTGTTTCAAAACCACTTAAGAAATCGATTTAGCAAATCGATTGGATTCATTACAAGGGCTCTGTCTTTCACAAAATCGATTTCCCCAATCGATTGATGTAAGTTCAGAGTTCTATTTTCACTAAAAACTTTCAGGAAATCGATTTGCCCAATCGATTGGCTTAGTGGAAAATCTTATTTTGAGTTGGATAGTTGATTACTCAATTGATTTATCAATGTTTTGGTCGGTTATATATTACTTGATATTTAGAGAACTTTATTTGATTTCATTTATATTTGGCAAGCATTATATGTACTCTTCGGATATGAAAAATCCTTTTAAGGTGCATGCTTAGTTGAGAGGATATTTTATGCATTTGAAAACTTAAATGTTATGTGTTAACTGTTAATTTCGGTTGGTGACCCTTTACAACTATTGTGGAAATCTGGGCTTTGCCCTCATATGAGAGCTAGGATGATCCTACCGGTTTGTACCCTACGGATACGAATGTAGATGGGAATGCTTGTTTGGAGCTACGCTAGGAGGATCTCACTGGGTGCGTGGAGATCACTCAGGGTGTTTAGTGTTTTGTAAAATGATCAGACTAGGTTGACACAGAGGGAACAGATGTCTTTTTTTTGGGTTGCGGTTATTTTTAAACATGGAAGACTGTACCACTTTTGTTATGTAAATATTTTGAATTCATGGATTGAGAACTTTTTCCGCTGCTTGTAAATTATAATGACTTAATGATATATTTAAAGGTGTTTATCTTATTCATTTCTCTCTTTTATTTTAATCTCTTTTGAAAAAAAAATACACCCTCGCTTTGAAAAACGGGGTGTTACAAGATTTTTGGAACATAGTAAAGGAGATTTTTGTAACGCATGGAATGGTATGAATGACATGTTGAAGTATCAAATTATTAAAATCAAATGTTCATTTGAGATAAGTAAGGGTCGCAAAGAGCATATACACAACAATCCATTCCTTAAGAAATTGACTTGGGTTGTATCCAGGAAAGCCTTAGGTGATATTGTTGAAGAATATAAGAGAGTCAGTTATGTCGGTAATGATAAAGATGTGTGTTGTTGTATACTTAGAAAGACTCATGGATTACCTTATGCGTGGGAGTTAGCACGATACAAGATGGAAGGTGTTCCAATTCCATTAGATGCTGTTCATATACATTGGAGGAAATTAACCTTGAATAATGATCAAGAGAATGAACAGTTGACAAATGATTCAGAGTTGGACATTACATCGGAGATGAATATAATTTGGAAGACATGGAAAACACTTAATGTTGCTGGAAGAAGGGCATTAAAGAGCAAGTTGTGTGAAATAGCATATCCGGAGACAACATCAATGTGTGCACCAGTGGATAAAATCAAAACAAAAGGTGGTGTTAAGAAAAAAGACAATAAGCCGAAGGGATATGACGTATATCGTGACCCACCATACTTTGAGCATGTTGATACTCAAGTCTCCCAACAAGCATCTAAACAATTCTCCCATCAACCATCCAAACAAGTCTCCCATCAAACATCCAAACAAGTCTCCCATCAGGTTAAAAAATATTTCCACGAGTTTCCTTCTTTAATTCATCCATATATTGAAGACATAGTGAATGTTAAAGTAGATGGAAACTGTGGATATCGTGCTATGGCTGCTTTACTTTTTCGATACTTTTTTCAAAATTTTCCGATATAAATAATTTACAATTTTTTAAATTAAAAAAAAAACTAAGAAGATTATTTTTTTGATTTTTTTCATAAAATATTGAGGAAAAATGTTTTAGATTTTTTGAGAATTTCTTTTTATATTTTTTTGAGAAAAATCAATTAATTTTTTTTCAAAGTATCTCAATTAACAAAAACATTGGGCTTATGAACTTCTTCACTTAAACCCACAAAAAATAATGGGTCTGACTTTAAAAAAATAATTTTAATAGAGACTAATATTAAATAGTTAGTAGGAAATTTTTATGGAAACTTTAGATTTTGGGGTTTTATTGACAATTCTATATACAAGAATGGAGGGATGTTATGGACCGAGTTAATAACCATCATCTCCAACTAGAATGGAATTGGGCTCATAAAAAAAGTGTTGTTGATTTGGCTTGGCCAAATGGAATCACTTAGCTCTATTATTTTTGTTGACCATAAACAAAATGCTCTATTATTTTTTGCTTTGATTTTTAATATTTACCTTGAAGACAATGTTCTTTTTTTTGCAAGGTTAGTGGAATGTTATGACCCATATATGTTAAGAGTACGTCTAAGTTGCATTAGGCATCTCATATGAGGAGTCATTGGTTTTCAAAAGGAACTAGATAGATCCATCATAATGAGTCATTGGTTTTTAAAAGGAACTAGATAGATCCATGATAATGAGTCATTGTTTTGTTAGTAGAGTCAAGGTGTTTGTATTCCTTAAAAGTCTGTAAGTGTCAGGTTGTTTTAAGAAGATTGATTTTTAGAGTCAGAAAATGTGTAATTCAAGTTTTGAATGAATGGATTAAATCCTTCTGAGTGCGAGGATTGGACGTAGCTACCAAGTTGGTGGTGAACCAGGACAAATTTTTGTGTCATTTTAATTCTACAATTCTTGTTTTACTTTTGCCTTTAATCGCTTAACCCAATTACTATTACTTTTATTTTAAGTAAGTCACTAAACCCAAATCGGTTTTAAATAAATTAAAAAAAAAAAAGAATCCAACTTAGTCAAATACCATTCAACTCTTGTTCTCGTATTTACACCTTCAATTGACATCAAAAGTCCGATTTAAAAAATTAGCAATTTACAGTGTTTGAACAAATATCCAAAGATTCAACAATATCTAGATTTTGTGACGAAGCTACTGAAGGAAACATTAATAGGCCACCTTTGTTTGATGATGAAGGATTTGAATACTAGAAGGACAAGCTGAAGAGTTTCTTTATCTCACAAGATCCTGAACTTTGGGACTTAGTGGAAGATGTACAAGATGCATTTCCATGTCCAAAACCTTCATGATCAATGCAATCACCTTCAAGGAATTTGATAGGTGCACTAACAAATAAACAGCAAAAAGCATTTATGACAATAGGGGATAAATATGATAACGGTTGGGTTAAAATGGTAAAGAATTTGGGCCCTTTATGCAATGAGTTGACCCTCATGGTAAGAGATTTGGATTCTCTAAACAAAGGATTAAGGGTTTGATTCCTAAATCTTGTGCATGGACAAATAAGTTCCTTAACAAAGATTAGTCACTCTTAGATGACGATGAAAGCTTTGTACCTATACCCATGGTAACACAAAGAAAATATTAACTTTTAATGTTATTATTGTATTGTATATTTATATTGACTCAAGTACAACTTCATTTTAACTTAAAATATATTTAAATTTATATATAAAAAAAGTCGAGTTTATATCCTGTGTAGTGATATATTGGTTGGTAACAAGTTGTGTGGGGTTTAGTTGAAATTGAAAAATATTGAAAATTTCAACATTATTTCAAATTATAAAGAAAGAGGAAAGTCAATGCTATATATATGGCTATAATTCTTCGTTATAAATCGTACCAGTCAAAAACATTTTAACTTTATATATAACTTTTTCTTTCTCTCTTGGGTTATAGTTCTATGAGATAGTTGGATATTCCCTTTGGAGATTGCGTTCTATTGGGAGTGTAGAGTATTTGAGAGAAGTCTATGTGTTGTAATAATTTTCAAGTAGTATTATTATCTGGTTGTGGTTTTTTTCTCTAAATTGGAATTTCCACGTTATATTTTTTGTGTTTTGATTGTTGTTTAAATTTCTTTGTTTGTTTATTTTCCCAACATCAATTTCCACTTAAAATTCTTCATGGTCCCTAATACGCCCCACTCTCTAAAGAAAATCTTTAAACTACATCTCACAATTTTCAAATATTTGAGAGAAGTCTATGTATTGTAATAATTTTTAAATAGTGTTATTCTCTGGTTGTGGTTTTTTCTCTAAATTGGAGTTTTCACGTTACTTTCTTGTGTTTTTATTGTTGTTTAAATTTCTGTTTGTTTATTTTCCCAACATCAATTTTCACTTAAAATTCTCCATGACCCCCAATACACCCCCAGTCTCTAAAGAAAATCTTTAAACTACATCTCAAATTCCCCAAATAAGTGGTGTCGCGTCCAGTTTGTCTGCGAAAAAAGAGTCGCCACCAATTTTATTTTTTATTAAAGGAAATATTGGGTAAAACCTAAAATAATATTTTTGAACCAAAAATTTGAATTCGGGAGTCGATTACGAGTAGGGAAGTATTATCACCCTACAACGTCCGTTAAAACGGTTACCTTATAATTAATTATATACAAATTATTTATTTATTTACTTATTTATTTATTTTTACCCCAAAAGAATAATAAAAAAAATAAATAATTTACATTAGTAAAAGAAGAAAAAATACTTGTTTTATTAATTTTGTTTGACAAGGGAAAAACCTTGCTCCTACGTATCCCCTGGTGCAATAGGAAAATCAAAACACACGTAGTTCTTGGGTAGAAAATATTTATGTGTTGACCAATTTTATTATTAATTTTACTTTATATATATACATATCAAAATAAATTAATTACATAATAATGATAATAATAATAATAATAATAATAAGAATGATGGGTTATATATTGATTTGTGTATTGTTTTATTTTAAGGAATCACTTTTATTATTTTTTATTTTTATAAACCGTAAAGGATAAAAATTCAAAAGCAGATTTACGAGTCAGCGACGCATATGTGGCGCGAACCGGCGCTGATAATAATAAGAGAATTTAAGATCTTAAGCACGAAAATTAAAACGCAATAGAGAGGAGAAATCACGAATTTGATAAAAAAAATAAATAAATAATTATTCAACAATCAAATTGATTCGTATTAGTTGATTCCAAAATTTGATCGTGAAACACAAAAAAAAAAATTATTGTTTATATCATATGTGCATATAATAGTAAAAAAAACAACAACAATAATGTCAACAACAAAAAATAGACAAGGAGAAAAATAAGTGTTTACCGCACTGAAAATTTTCTTTGCTAGTTCTGGATTCCAATATTGCTTCTCTATTTTCTCTCCATCATTCTCTCTTTTCTTTTATCTTTTTTGCTCTCAATTCCTATCTCCTCCCCCTTTTTTGCTCTCTTGTGGCAGACTATTTATAGACTTTTGGGTGTAGATTGCAAAAGACAAGAGAATAATTGTCAATTGATTACCATTAATCTATTTTTTCCGGTTTTCTTTTCTTTTAATTGCCCACAATTATACCGATTCTTATTGCCATTGATTCACTTCTTCGGTTTCTTTTCTATTCAATTGATCACCATTATTCTGATTTTTATGACTATCAATCAGTTTCTTTTCTGTTTTTTTTTTTTCATTTATTTTTATTATCATTGCATCGATTTTATGACAATCAATTCATTTCTTTTCAGTTTCCTTTATTTTTATTTCTTATTATTATTATTTTTATATTTTAGAAAAGAGTCTGAACAAGAATTAGAAGCAAACAAGAACCGAAAACAGTTGTGATTGTTTAAAGCTTATATCTCTAATTTTTTTTTTTTATATTTCTTCATATATATTTATATATTTATTATTATTGTCATTATTATTATCATTTTCTTTTTTTAACAAAAAATAAAAAATAAATAAAAATCGGACAAAATTAGGTGTCAACAGCTGCCCCTCTTTACTTAGAATTTACTTGAGAATCAAAGTAAAAATAAGTAAAGATAGCGACTCTAATTTTGTCCGAAAAAATAATTTTCTTAAAGAATGCGAGTCGTTTTCCCGACTTTGGGGTGCGAGTCGTTTTCCCAGCTTCAACATGCGGGTTGTTTTCTCGGCTTCAGGGTGCGAGTCGTTTTCCCGGCTTCAACATAAGGGTCGTTTTCTCGGCTTTAGGGTGCGAGTCATTTTCCCGGCTTCAACATGCGGGTCGTTTTCTCGGCTTCAAAATGCCCGTTTTCTCGGCTTTGGGGTGCAAGTCGTTTTCCCAGCTTCAAAGTGCGGGTCGTTTTCTCGGCTTCGGGGTGCGAGTCGTTTTCCCGGCTTCAACGTGGGGGTCATTT
>JBBPBS010000361.1:7750826-7934728 GCA_037974835.1 Cicer judaicum
CGTGCGAGTCGTTTTCCCGGCTTCAACATGCGGGTCGTTTTCTAGGCTTCGGGTGCGAGTAGTTTTCCCAGATTCAACATGCGGGTCGTTTTCTCGGCTTCGGGGTGCGAGTCGTTTTCCCGGCTTCAACATGCGAATCGTTTTCTCGGCTTCGGGGTGCGAGTCGTTTTCCCGGCTTCAACATGCTGGTCGTTTTCTCGACTTTAAATTTTTAAAATGTCATGAATGAATGAATATGTCAGTTTTTATTAATATTTTTATTGGAGATGACCATTCAAATCATAAGAAAAAAACACTTATACAAAGTTTTTTTGAACTTGATATCTTTGATGTCTCTTTTGTCCTCTTCTATTGTTTTTTCTTTTTTTCTTTTTTTCTTTTTTTTTTTAAATAATTATTGTTGTGATCCTAAGTTGGATCTCATGTTGTTGTCTTGTATTGTAAACAACTTTTATTCTCGTGTTATAGTCTGATCCATATTGTTGATCATGTCTTTTTGAGTATATATTTTTTCTTCTTCGCCCAAGTCGCCCTTTCAGGTTTTGAACTTAGCAGATATTTATTATATTTTTTTGTACCATAATATTTGCCTAGGTCGTCCTTTTAGACTTTCAACCTTGTGGGTATTTTTTTTTAAAATATGTTGCTTTTTTTTATGACGTCTGAGGTTAAGGGAGGATTAAATTTTTTCTATCCATATTCATGAGGATCAAAGTCCTACCTGAGAAAACATTCTTTAAGACGTATGAACCCTCATAGTTAGGACCATTTTTCACAATAATCCTTTTGAATGGGTAAGATCTTTTTTATCATCAGGTCTCCTTCCCAAAATTCTTGAGGACGTATTTTTTTTGTACACTCTTTTCAATCATTTTCGACAACATTTTTCTTCAATTAAATTCAATTGATCGAAATAGGTGTGTATCCATTTTGATTCCTCTAGTTTTACTTTCATTAATACTCTCAACAAAGAGGATTTCTAGCTCAACGGGCAGCACAACCTCCATCCCATATACTAGGCAAAAAGGGGTTGCCCCAGTTGGAGTGCATATCGAGGTACGATAACCGTGTAGTGCAAACGACAACATCTCATGTAAATCTTTGTAAGTTACAACCATTTTCTGAATAACTTTTTATTTTTATTTTTTTTATGTTTTTATGTTACAATCTTCGTTTTACACGACCGTTTGATATTATTTTTCCGTAAAAGTTTAAAGATCGATTCACAAGTGGCAGTTAGTTGTGATATAAATCTTGAAATATAATTTAGTCTCCCAAGAAAACTGTGAATCTCTCTCTCTTGTACTTTGGGGAGATATTTCAAAATGGCTCGAACTTTATATGGGTCGACCTCTATTCTTTTTTTTTGACTATCCAAAAATTGTAACACTTTATCCAACCATACGCCTAAAGTGTATTTGAAGGAGTTAAGTTTTAGCATGAACTTTTGGAATCTTTCATAGAGTTTCTTTAGATCAATCACATGTTTTTCTTTTGTTTGTGACTTAGCAATCATGTCATCTACATAAACTCATATCTCTTTATGTATCAAGTCATAGAATCAAGTTACCATAGCTCTTTGATAGGTTGCCCTAACATTCTTTCGACCAAAATGCCTTACCTTATAACGTAATGTTCCCTCAAGGGTGATGAAAGTTTTTTTTTTTTTTGTTGATATCTTTGGCTGCCATCTTGATTTGATTGTATCTCGAGCAACCATCCTTAAAGGAGAAAAAGTGAATGGTGAGCCATATTGTCATTCAAAATATTGATGTGAGGTAACGAAAAATCATCTTTAGGATTGGCTTTGTTAAGGTCCCTATAGTCGACACACATTCGAACTTTGTCATCCTTTTTCAGAACCGGTAGAATATTGGCTATCCATTGGGGATAATTTGCCACAACGAGGAACCCAACACCAATTTTTTACTTCTTCCCTTATTTTTAATGACATATCGGGCTTTATTCTCCTTAATTCTTGTTTGACCGAAGAAAAATTGGGTTTTAAGGGAAATTTATGCTCCACTATGCTAGTATCCAATCCATACATATCCTGATATGATGAGGCAAAAATATCATTCTATTCATGTAGGATTTTGATTAGTTCATGATATACTTCTTTCTTTAAGATAATGTCAACTTTAATTTCCTTTCTATTTTCTTCTTTCCCTAGATTAATCACTTTTATTGGTTCCTTATGGGGCATAATGCCTCGCCTTCTTTTTCTACCGATTTTAACAATTATAGGGGAAAATCATAATCTTCTTCATTATCCTTTATTGCCTGATTAGTAAGATGATCAAAGTTATGTGGCAGAATTTTAGTACAATCATATGTGAATGAATTATTCTCAAAAAGAGAATTGCATTGAATACTATAGGCAACTTGATTGTCTCCCAATTCTTGATTTTTTTTTTTTGCATCATATGGACGAACTCAATTAGCATCATCGATGGAAAGGTCATCTCTAGCTACTGCAATATGAATCTTGTTTGTCTTTCCTTTTTTTTTTTGTGGATAATCTTTGCTTGTCAACTTTGGTTGATTCGTAATCTAAATCCTATTTATCTCTATTCTCATGAAGTTTTATCAGTTCTTTGAGTCGTTCTTCATTATTCCCCAAACTGTGTCATGGATGATGCCCTCAACTTAACATGAATCTAACCGCCATAATAGTTGTGTTTGATAGATGTTGTTTTATGTTCTCAACGTAAACAGTGTCCACAATTTCTAGCTTTTGGAAGGCGATCTCCAGAGCTTACTCTATCATTTCAATGTACGGTGTGGTGGAAAACTTACTTACCAGTGCATCTTCCTCTTCTGACACGGTTATCAGTTGGTCATATACCATATACTTTAACTTTTCATGTAGTGTTGATGGCAACACATCGATAAAATGGATCCATGGTCTCCTCAATAAGCAGCTATAGACAGGTACAATATCCATCAAATCAAATGAAACATGATTTCAAAAGTGACCGAGCCTATTTGAATTAGGAATTCAATTTATCCCATCATTTCTCTACGACTCACATCGAAATATTTAACAAGAACTCTTGATATCATATGATAGAGGCACATTACTGAAATGTGCAACGCTTTGTTATGGCCTCTTTCTTTGCGGGCAGTTCACCATCTATGAAGGTTGGGTGACTGTTAGTAGTAATGTTATTTATGATGCCTCCAAATTTTTCAAAGGTGATATCTTAAGTGACGTGGGCTTCATTTAGTATTTTCAGTAATAGCTTCCTATGGGACTCAAAATTCATCTGCAAATATATTAACAATTTTTTTGTTGGGGCGGCCTAATTCTTAAATTAGAGGCTGAAGGTCAGACATCCTAGCTCTTAAAACAAAGGATGAGGGACAATCATCTCTGCTCTTAAATTAGAGGATGTGGGTCAATATCTCGTCTCTTAAATAATAT
Source organism: Cicer judaicum (assembly GCA_037974835.1). Classification (NCBI taxonomy): domain Eukaryota; kingdom Viridiplantae; phylum Streptophyta; class Magnoliopsida; order Fabales; family Fabaceae; genus Cicer; species Cicer judaicum. Next base: position 7,754,254 of record JBBPBS010000361.1, read on the forward strand.
AGTGTGGGTTAGTGTCTCAAATTTAAATTTAGCCACTAAATATGAAATGTCATGAATGCATTTAATGAATGAACATTTTCCTTCATTTTCATTTTTTTTTTTAATTTTTTTTCAATCAACTTTTTTTTTCAATTTTTTTTTATTTCTTTCACCTCTTTACGGACATATCCTGGATTCATGGATGAAAAATATGCACCACTTCAAATAAGTGATGGTGATTGTACTTTTAATCTTTAAAGAGATTTTTTTTTTACATCATCGACTTGATCTTTTGTTGCCCGTGCCTTACATGTAAAGACATCATACTAGTTTTGACCTCTTGACATTCACATAATTTGTGCCCCTACATATGATTATCATAAAAATACATTTTGAAAGAAAAAAATATATTTATAACACAAGAAAGTAATGAAGGAAACTTCAGACAGTGATATTTAATGAGAAAATGTATGGTACAAAAAAAAAAAATTCATAGAAAGAAAAGAACATAAGGTGATCTAATGGGTAAATGACCCAATTTGTTAGTAGTTTTTCATAAAATAAGTGTGCTAATAACTCATGCCACAATTTCAATCATGTTATTAACCTACTTTGGAAGATATGATTTGCTCCAGTCTATATTCATAATCTTTCAGAATATGTTCAACTTCGACTTTAATGTGTGTATGTAAGCTATATTCTTTGATCATTCTTTTTAGATTCTCAAACAAGTGATCTTTTTCATTCTATATTTTTTGTGGCCCTAATTTTGATTGGATTGCCCTTTCGAGTTTTCAACCTAACGAGCTTTTTTCTTTTTTTTGTACCCTAATTTTTGCCTAAGTCGCCTTTTCAGGTTTTCAACCTAGCGGGTATTTATTATTATTATGATTTTGCACCCTAATTTTTGCCTAGGTCGCCCTTTCGAGTTTTCAACCTAATGGCTCTTCATTTAGATGTAATACTTCTTGAAGCATCAATGTGAGCAAGTAGTGATAAGTCTTCTTGATCCATATTGGTGTGGATCAGAGCCACACATGAATGTATTTTTTATGGTTTTGGGGGCTCATATAGTTGGGAGTTCATTTATCTTGCCAGTCCTTTTAGATATGTGAAATATTCTTGAATGCTAATTCTTTCTTTTGAAGCTCTGAAGTTCATATGTTTTTCTTTTAAAATTTTGTGTCCTTGACATGAGGCAGTCAATATTTCTCTTGAATTGAATTCAATCGGTCAACACAGGTCATTACTCTTGATAAGGGGGTTTTTGTTCGAGTGGGTCGCACTGCCTTTATTCTATATATTAAGAAACAAAGGGGTGCCCCAGTTATAGATTGATACTCATGGAGGGTATTCTACAGTTACAAGGTAATGTTTGGTACGAGAATTTTTCATATAATTTTCTTATACATTTGATAATGAGCACGGTAGTCGTGAATTTTATTCTTGTGAATGACTATTCTTCATCGTGACTCACTTTGAATATTGAAGATAAAGTAGCTATAGTCAGCTAGTTGATTATATTATTGAGGGACATGATGGAAAATGAGTTCAATATTTTTTTTTTGACATTTGTCTAATATGTATATACAAAATGATCATCTTCTTATTCCAACTTTTCCATTCTTGATTTAGTTGATTGAGGATTACATTCAAGCCTCATGTACATTCAACATCTTCATTCTCGATTCGTAGGCGGCTAGAATATCCATGGCACAAACTTGAAATTCCCCACCTGATTGACATATTCAAAACATATTTAGACAATGATTAAGATAAAACCACTTGTCTAAGGGGATTAACGTGGCATTAATCTCATGCCCCAACACATCGAAGTCCATCGAAATAGTGGATTTTTGTATCATTCTCACATTCCGTGGAATTTATAGCATAATTGAAATTATGTATGAGATTTTAGAAAACTTTATTATGAATGAACTACTTCCAAATATGTTTGGTATATGGTTTAAAGAGAAAGAAAAATAATGTTTGGTAAGAGATTGTGAAATATATGATGAGTGAGAATGGAAAAGGAAACAATACAAAATGCATTTATTGACATTCAAAATATTGAGGCACATCAATATGATCAATGTGTTAGGATCAAATTAAATAACATTAACAATCGTGGGGAAACTTGCCCCTTGTATATATATAGGAGAACATAGTCAATAAATTTAAAGTTGTGTTTAGTCAAGGTTTTTTCTTCAGTAATCATCAAAAATTCATACAAGGTTTGTCATTTTTTAGATTGATGACATCAAATAATAATCGGTAGTGATGAAAGTTCAACATAGACGACCCAACTTCTAGAGATTTACTTGTGACGAAAGCCAATGAAGTATGTTCATGACTCAGAAGTAGGGGGTGTATGATGAATATGAATCTAGTTAGTATCAGGTTCAAATATTGTGGACAAGTGGCTTTAGATAGAGTATAACCAAAAAGTAGACTAAAAGGTGATAATTATTAGACTTATGAAATCAAATGGGTAACAAATGAGTTTTTCGTGATAGTTTTTTTTTTTTTTCCTGAAGGATCCCCATGATTTCAAGTATCGAGAGAAGATTTCCAATCTTTTAGCCATATGAATTTTCAGTTGGTTTAGATCATCTTTGTATGTTTCAATTCATCCATGATTTTAACTCGGGAACATGTCCGATAAGGGTGTCACGATATTTTTTCTTTTTGCTTTTTTTTTTTGTCTTTTGTCTTTTTTTTTTGTTGAAGGAAAATGTTATGAGAATGAAAAAAAAATGAATGAAATGATTATGCATTTAACTAAAACATTTTACTACCTCCTAATATGCAATTATTTTATCTAAAAAAATGAGAAAAAAGAAAAATATGTTGTAATATGAAGTAAAGGATGAAACATACATGATTATGCCCTACATGGTTCTTTTCTTATTTGATGATTTTTTACTGTGAATCTTTACTATGGGTAGCTCTATAGTTTTAAATTGGCTCCTAGAGCACACAACTCAATTCTAAAATATTAAACCAATTAATAGGTAAACTATTAAAATGGCAATATTCTAGAAAAAGTCAACTCTATGTGAAACTTTCATGACAACCAAACAGGATGTACATCCAGAAGATTATCATTACACAGTTTCCAACTTATCTTAGGTTTGCACTCAGCCCGGGTATAGAGCCCACTCATAAGTGTCTGAGTTGTGTTAGGGTAGTGTATAGAAAAATAAATAAGATTAAAAAAATCATCACAATAAAAATAAATTGACAAAACACATAATTATATTCACATTATAATAAAATAAAAAAATAGGGGTAATATAAATAAAATAATAAATAATAAAATAACTATATATAATTAATTAGATTGGGCTTGACTCTCAAAAATCTCCATCAAAGTCGCCAGCTGTCGCGTCCAGTTTGTCCGCGAAAAAGGAGTCGCCACCAATTTTATTTTTTATTAAAGGAAAAATTGGGTAAAACCTAAAATAATATTTGTGAACCAAAAATTTGAATTCGGGAGTCGATTACGAGTAGGGAAGTATTATCACCCTACAACGTCCGTTAAAACGGTTACCTTATAATTAATTATATACAAATTATTTATTTATTTACTTATTTATTTATTTTAACCCCAAAAGAATAATAAAAAATAAATAAATTATTTACATTAATAAAAGAAGAAAAAATATTTGTTTTATTAATTTGGTTTGACAAGGGAAAAACCTTGCTCCTACGTATCCCCTGGTGCAATAGGGAAATCAAAACACACGTAGTTCTTGGGTAGAAAATATTTATGTGTTGACCAATTTTATTATTAATTTTACTTTATATATATACATATCAAAATAAATTAATTACATAATAATGATAATAATAGTAATAATAATAATAATAATAATAATAATAATAAGAATGGTGGGTTATATATTGATTTGTGTATTGTTTTATTTTAAGGAATCACTTTTATTATTTTTTATTTTTATAAACCGTAAAGGATAAAAATTCAAAAGCAGATTTACGAGTCAACGACGCATATGTGGCGCGAACCGACGCTGATAATAATAAGAGAATTTAAGATCTTAAGCACGAAAATTAAAACGCAATAGAGAGGAGAAATCACGAATTTGATAAAAAAAAAAAATAAATAATTATTCAATAATCAAATTGATTCGTATTAGTTGATTCCAAAATTTGATCGTGAAACACAAAAAAAAAAAATTATTGTTTATATCATATGTGCATATAATAGTAAAAAAAAAACAACAATAATGTCAACAACAAAAAATAGACAAGGAGAAAAATAAGTGTTTACCGCACTGAAAATTTTCTTTGCTAGTTCTGGATTCCAATATTGCTTCTCTATTTTCTCTCCATCATTCTCTCTTTTCTTTTATCTTTTTTGCTCTCAATTCCTATCTCCTCCCCCTTTTTTGCTCTCTTGTGGCAGACTATTTATAGACTTTTGGGTGTAGATTGCAAAAGACAAGAGAATAATTGTCAATTGATTACCATTAATCTATTTTTTCCGGTTTTCTTTTCTTTTAATTGCCCACAATTATACCGATTCTTATTGCCATTGATTCACTTCTTCGGTTTCTTTTCTATTCAATTGATCACCATTATTCTGATTTTTATGACTATCAATCAATTTCTTTTATGTTTTTTTTTTCATTTATTTTTATCATCATTGCATCGATTTTATGACAATCAATTCATTTCTTTTCAGTTTCCTTTATTTTTATTTCTTATTATTATTATTTTTATATTTTAGAAAAGAGTCTGAACAAGAATTAGAGGCAACCAAAAACCGAAAACAGTTGTGATTGTTTAAAGCATATATCTCTAATTATTTTTTTTTATATTTCTTCACATATATTTATATATTTATTATTATTGTCATTATTATTATTATTATTTTCTTTTTTAACAAAAAATAAATAAAAATCAGACAAAATTAGGTGTCAACAAGTGGTATTAGAGCCTTGGTATGGCTTGGTGGTAAGCATAAGAGTATCCTTATATTGAAAGTCTTCCTAGCGATGTAGTCAAAAAGCCGATATTGTTGCTAATAACTACATTGTAGTCAAAAAGCCGATGTCGTTGCTAATAACGGTGGTGCAAGTATAGTATATGGGAGAATCAAACTTGAGGTGGAGATTGTTGGCTTCAAGTGTGAGTGGTTCAGTCCCACATTAGTTAATAATAAGCTAAATGTTAGATATAGAAGAGTGGTGACTCATATGTCTAATGCCTTAAGGTTTTAGATAGAGATTTGGTATCAAAGTCTCTTGCGATCCTAAAACATTTGTTTAGTTATTTCTACCGCATTCCCCCGGCTCCCCAACACATTGTTCAAAATCTATAAATTAAGTCTTCAAGTTTTTGAGTTGTTTCCCACGTTTTTATTTACTTATATTCAACTTTACATATGCATTGATAGTTAGAAGAATTTGATGTCACCCATTTGTTGGTATATCACCTGTGAGTATAAAAGTCTCACATTAAATGTAAAATAAATTTTAAGTACTATATAAGTGGGAGGACCCGTAAACCCATTGCCTTAATGTTTTAGGTGAAGATGCGGTAGTCAACCCACTTGTGTGACTACTCTTTAATAATTGTCTTGTGTACTCTTAGTTAGAAAATAGTTACAAAACAAACAAAGAAAAGCCAAGAGACATTTTTCCAGCAATCCCTTATTGTTTGTCCCTATTTATTTTATTTTGCTATTATTCTAATTAGCCCCATAAAATAGTAAAAAAAAGAACCCCAATAACTTGTGATCAATTTCCATCCTATTTTTGACCTTTATAGATGTTGAATTTGGTCTTGATGTGTGAAATATAAGTTGTAGGAAATGTTGTTACATTTTCATCGTATAAAACAATACCTCAATCGGACATTGAAAACTCAAGATATTGCTAAAATAATTTAGGCCCATAATGTTCAATGAAACCCAATTTTGTTCTTTTTTTTCGATGTTTTTTTCCGGTAAGTTTCCTTCCACATGTTTAATAAACTCATGATCTCATCACTAATACCCTTTCATGAATAAATAGTTTTATCAGAGCCGATGATTTGATATGACCGATTCTTTGTATCAAAAGTATTCCTAACCAAGGGAGTTTAGTCGGCATATCTCGTTGTTGTGTTTCCAACGATTGTGCAAGTAGATGAAAAACGCTTCTGTTTGAAGGAAGCATGTCCAGATGTATAGATGGACTTAGGGATGGACACAAACTTGAGTCCCGAAAAAAACTTGACCACCCGCGGCCCAAATTTAATATTGGGCGGGCAAAAACAGGTTAATGGGTTCACGGGTCAATTTACATGGGTCCACATGGTTTTAAATGGGCGGGTTCGGTTTATAATATTTTGACTGCACACGAACCCACCTGATCCAATATTAAAAATTAAAAGTTGGTCGGCCCAGTAACATCAGCCCAGCACTCAAACCTTACACATTAACCCTAATTTTCATCCAACTCTCAGTATCAGCCGTCACTCTCTACTTTCGTCTCTCTCTCTCTCTCTCTTCATTCATTCAAAGTAACCCTAATCACTTTCACCCTCACTCGTGCACTAAAAAACCCTAGATACCACCGTCTTTGCCGCACAACCATCGTCCTTCACGCGATCTCCATCATTTTTCATCACTAAGGTTAGTATTTATTGAATAATGGTATTCTGAGTTTTTTATTTTATTTTCTTTTGCGTTTTAGGAATTTTTTGACATTTTAAATTTGTTGAAGAGTTGTTTTGTTCTTGGTTTGTTTTAAATCTGTTTTGGATTTTTTTTTTTTTGTATTGTGATTTTTCTTCTATTTTAATTTTTGTTGAAGTTTTATTTTTGTTATGGGTTTGATTGTTGAACTCCATTATTAAATTTGTTATGGGTTTATAATTTTATTGTGTATTATGATTTTTTTTTTGTACTATGATTTTTCTCCTATTTTAATTTTTGATGAAGTTTTATTTTTGTTATGGGTTTGATTGTTGAATTCCATTGTTAAATATGTTTTGGGTTTATGAAAAATATTATGTTGAACTCCATTGTTAAATCTGTTTTGGGTTTATGAAAAATATTATGTTGAACTCCATTGTTAAATCTGTTTTGGGTTTATAAAGAAAATTATGTTGAACTCCATTGTTAAATCTGTTATGGGTTTATGAAGAAAATTATGTTGAACTCCATTGTTAAATCTGTTTTGGATTTATGAAGAAAATTATCTTGAACTCCATTGTTAAATCTGTTATGGGTTTGATTATTGAACTCCAGAAAAAAAAAATGAAGAAAATTATAGGAACCCTTAGCTGTTTCTGGCCACAAATAATAAGAACCATGATGGAATAGATCGTATCTATTTCTGGCCACAATATTAGCAGTTTGCATGTCCAAGTATTTTAGTTTTTTACTTTCTCTTTATGCAAAAGTCACAAACAGAAAAGATAACAAGACCATCAGTTTTTATCAACAACCAGAGAAACTTGAATTCAAATACTGAAAATAAGAAATTATAATACATTTGTTTAAGTGCTACATTTTAATTCACTATGAGCATCTAAACCCTGAACCAAGCTTTATTCACTTTTGGTGGGTTTTATCAGTTATCATATCATGCATATAAACTATATCTATTTTTTTCCCAAATATAAAACTATGTTAGTGACTTTAGGGACATGAAATAGTACTAATAGAAAAGTTCAAAGTTCAATTAATCATAAAAAGCATATATGTTGTTGTAGTGTTTGAACTCTCTATAAGTTTTAAATTATTTGGTATAGATATAGAGGTGATTGTACTTATTTGGTATAGATACAAAAGTAATTGAACTTATTTGGTAATCTTGAAAGAATACTTACCAGTTTGCACATGTCAACAAGAAATAGTTTATGCATTATTTGGTATAGAAATAGAAGTGATTGAACTGATGCAAATTTTTTTTCTATTTTAAATTATGATCAGTAGTAGAGAACCACGGTCACAAACAAATTCTAATGACATAGGCGCTTTCAAACTAGCTATTTTCTAGTCACAACCAATATTAGGATGGCATCAAATTCAAGTATCAATATTTATATGTTTATTATTTTTTTTGTTCTCATTATGTTAAAATTTTATGTATGCTTCAAATCCAAGTATGTATATACTGCTACATCATAACAAGTTAGACATTTTTAAATTTATAAAATAATGCATTTTTGTAAATTCATATAAAAAATATTATATTCATTGTTTATTTTTTATTAATTTAAAATTCATTTTTGTTGATAATAATAAAGGTCAACTGATACATATTTATTGAGAAGTTCATATTAGACACCTTTATAAATCATTAGAATTTATAAAATATTTTACAATAATAATGCAATAAATAAATTATATTATATTTTTACCTCCACCACCACTTAAATTTTTGTAACAATCCTTAAATCTTAATACAATCTTTTAAATAATAACTTATAACCCTTTAAATATTGAACGTTAATGTGGTTGGTATTTATTGATTAAGGCTCGTTCATTATTTCAGTGATGGACCAGCTAGTCAAAATGTACCTACTCAAAATATCAACAATAATGAATATGGTGCAACAACAACAATAACAAATGTTGCTGGACCTTTATTGGATAATACCCAAGAAAAAAAAGAAGAGAAAACTTAATGCAAGTGGGCCTAGGCAGTCATCAAACTGCTGGAAACATTTCAACTAAGTACTTGATTGTGACATTGATACTGCAGCGTGTAAACACAAAGAGGTATTTGTGTGACTCTAAATCTCATGGTACCACTAACATGAACAAACACGTTAATAAATGTCTCAAAAAACCACTTCTCGTGTTAAGTGACCCTAACGAAACAATTCTTACATTTCCATCTGTTGAGGGATCTAGTTTAGTTCCAACTAGTAGTAGGTTTAACCTTCAAGCATGTCGTAGGGCAGTGTTTGTTTTTGTGGTTTTAGATGAACAACCATTTAAGGAGATTGACGGTGAAGGATTTAAATACTTTTATAAAACATTGCAGCCCCCATTTACCATTCCATCTAGGCGTACAATAGCTAGAGATTGTTTTCAGTTGTATTTGGATGAAAAACTTAAGTTGAAAGCTTTCTTTAAGTCTGATTGCAATAGAATGGCTCTTACTACTGACTGTTGGACATTAATTCAAAACCTTAATTACTTGACTCTTACATCACATTTTGTTGATAATGAATGGAATTATCAAAAAAGAATAATTAGCTTCACAGTTATACCAAACCACAAGGGTGTAACCGTAGGTAAAAAGATAGAAGAAGTTTTAAAGGATTGGGGAATTCAAAATGTGTCATCAATAACAGTTGATAATGCATCATCTAATGATGTAGCAGTGACACTTTTGAAGAAAAAAGTTAAAAATATGAATGGGTTGATGGGAGATGGTGTATTTTTCCACATGAGGTGTTGTGCACATATTTTAAATTTAGTTGTAAATGAAGGTTTGATAGAGAAACACTTGTCCATCTCTGCCATTAGGAATGTTGTTAGGTTTGTTAAGTCCTCGCCTCACAGGGCTGCCAAGTTTAAGAAATGTATATAATTTGCTAGAATTTCTTGTAAAAAATTGGTTTCTCTTGATGATTCCACTAGATGGAACTCAACTTACTTGATGTTGGAGGCTGATGAGAAGTTTCAAGTAGCCTTTGAAAAACTTGCAGAAGAGGATTCTAGTTACAAGGAGTTTTTTGGAGACGCTGGTCCCCCAAGTAGTTTGGATTGGGATATTGCTCGAGCTTTTGCAACTTTTTTGAAGTTATTTTATGAGGCAACAAGGGTGTTTTCTACCTCACAACATGTGAGTATTCATACAGCTTTTCACTAAATGTCTGCAATTTATTGTGGACTAGATTTTGTTTCTTTAAATTTAAATACTGTTTTTGCTAATGCGGGTGTGGATATGATGGAAAAATATGAAAAGTATTGGGGAAACGTAGAAAAAATAAATCAGCTGCAGTATTTTGGGGTAATTTTTTATCCGCGTTACAAATTAAAATATGTTGAATGGTCTTTTAAGGATATGTATGCAACTAAAGAAAGAGTTGCTCATCTCTATAAAAGACAATTTAACTAATTTGCATAATTGGTATAAGAAGGCTTATGACCTAAAAAACAATTCATCTCAACAAAATCCAAATGCTGGTGAAAATGTTTCTAATGATGAAACATTTGTTGCTGCTGCCAATCTTTCTCAATTGGCAAGAATTCCATTTAAAAGAAAAAGATGCAATTGACCAACAAAATGAGCTCGAGGGGTATCTTGCTAGTAAATGTGCAAAAATGAGTGATAAATTTGATATTCTATCTTGGTGGAAACATAATTCAGCTCAGTATCCAGTTTTATCCTTAATAGCTAAAGATATTTTAGCCATACCGGTCTCTACGGTTGCTTCTAAAAGTGCTTTCAACACTGGGGGTAGAGTAATAGAAATCTTCCGGAGCTCTCTAAAACCAGAAATGGCATAGGCATTAATTTGTACTCAAAATTGGTTGAAACATTCCTTCACTTATTTCAAAGACTTGAATCTCATGGAAGAGGTCGAACTTTCTGAAGAAACTACAACAAGTAAAATTATTCATGTATATTTAATTAACTTCAATTCATAAAAATGTATATATGTAATAAATTGTGAAGTTTTTATTTTATAGAGTTCCAAGGTATGTCACTAGGAAATGCAGCTTCAGGTGGCTCATCATCACAGGCACAGGCACAACCATCTGGTTGTGCTTGATTAAAATCGATGTATGTCATTCCCAACTCTTTACTTGTTTCTAATTTGAATTTTTTGAAATTAGAATTCAATTTTTATTTTTGTACTAATTAATAAGTTCCAACTATTTCAGGTTTGACTTTTTGAATATTTTGGATCACACTTTTGACTCACTGCATTTGACTCTACGACATAATGGCAGCGTTGACGCCATATTTTTCGAAGTGTATGGATTTTTACTCTTAATTTATTCTTGATGTTGTTGTTTATGTTGATGTTGTTGTCTATGACATAATGGTAGGTCTGACTTTTTAATTTATTTTGCGAAGCGTTGATGTTGTTGTTTTAGTCTTTATTAAATATGTTGTTTTAGTTTGATGATATTAATTTTGTCTATAGTAGTAAATCCAAATATATTTCCATTTAGTGTCAAATTTTAATGTTGATGTTGTTGTCTATGACATAATGGCAACATTGACGCCATATTTTTCGAAGTGTATGGATTTTTACTCTTAATTTATTCTTGATGTTGTTGTTTATGTTGAAGTTGTTGTCTATGACATAATGGCATGTCTGACTTTTTTAATTTATTTTGCGAAGCATTGATGTTGTTGTTTTAGTTTGATGATGTTAATTTTGTCAATACTGGAAAATCCAAATATATTTCAATTTAGTGTCAAATTTTAATGGGTGTTGTCTTATTGTTTTTGTTAAATACTTGAGTCATTTTATTAATCATTTGGTTGGCATGTAAGGAGCAAGAGAGACACATACCTTCATATTTTAGACTCATTATCATGGTCAAAGGAAGAGCACTTTGTAGACCTGAGCAAATACATTACAGGTATGCACATAATTATTTGTTGCTATTTTAAATTTTATGTTGTTTAAAATTAAGTTTTATGATGATTAGAAACATTTATTAAATACTTGTTACTTAGTAATTATTCAATCAAGCAAACGTAATTGATTTGTGGTGTTAATTTTGTGTTAAGTGTTTCCAATTCAAATTAATCTGCACTGTCTTGATGCTTGAGGTGCCATTGTTATTATTGATTTATGCTTGATGTGGTAAGAATTATGAACTTCTCTATTCTATTTGATGGGGTGCCATTGTTATTATTTTTCTTTGTTATGTTTTTTCTAATTATTTCCTCATTTGTGTTTTATTAAAATTAGATTTTTGTTTATAACAGGTTCAATTTCAAGCTATTTCAACAGTTGTGATAGCAAGTTGTATAATCATTCATTAAGCATGGAGGAGAAAAGTAAGATGATTATATTTTGTTCAATGTTATTTATATCCTCATTATTATCAATAATTTCTATTGACTTGTATTTCTTGTTGATTTATTAGGATGTACAAGAAAGATTACAAGTTGATGATAAAACTTGTGTTGATTTGAAATACCATGATGTTTATCTCTAAAATTTGTTCAAATTGATTTATCAGGATGTCCATCTCTAAAATTTGTGTTGATTTGAAATATTGTCATGTCATAGAGTCATTTGAAACAATCAGTTGCGTTTCATGACACCATTCAAATTAAAACTTAAACATTTCGTTAGTGTGTGATTTTCATAACTTGAATTGTTTCTCAAGATACATTCATATTGTTGAATATTTTTGTTGAGACTTGTATGTCAGTAAAAATATTCTCTTGAGTAAGTTGTGTATGCTTAAATTTGATATTAGTATGTAATATGAAAATTTGAGTTTGTAGCTGAGACTTAACAGCCTAAATGGCTCTTCAATAGAAAAATACTAAATATGTACAAATGAACTCCAAATTCAAAGTTTATAAAATGTGTCTAATAATTATTTCCAAAATTGATAAAAAAATATGGGTCAAAATTGGTTTTCACATAAAAATAAAATGAAAATTTAGTTGGGCCAAATATATTTTATAGTCCATTAATTGCTCCAAACCGAATCAACCCGTACATTTTACCCGATAATTTGTTAACCCGTAACCTGTTCAAACGGAAGTATTAAACGGGCTATATTGGGTCAGTGTACCTCACCCGCGGTTTGGGCCGGTTATTGATTTTGGGTCCGAACCAGCCCAATGTCCAGCCCTAGATGGACTCACACTTAATGAATATATTGTAGGTATATCTAGTGTAAGTAAAGAAGTCCCACATTAACTTAAGATTTTAGATAAATATATGACGTCCAACTTATTTGTGTATTTGTTCTTAACACAATGTAATGATCCTCTGATGACCCAATGCAATCTATATCTTTATATAAGGCAATTGATATATATATTGACATTAATGATAAAATTGAAATTTTATAGTTCAAACTACTTTATACTAACAAGTTTAATAAACTCAATTATTAAATTGAATGTTCATTGATCAAATTTACAAAATTTTATTGAGAAATGACAATTAATTCATAACTACATATATCAGTTTCATTTTATACATTATAAAAAAAAAAAAAAGCAAACAGCCACAAATCATTTTGTATATAACTTTTAAATAGTTATGATCATTCCATTTAATTTTTAGTGATGCTATTTTTTGTTCTTTACATGTTTCCTCTATTAGAGAAAATCATGATGAAAACTTTGTGGACATCATATATCAAACGACACCATGTCAAATCTCTTTTTATCGAGATTTAAACCATAATTCTTTAATTTATAGGAGTATAGTCCTTTATTGTAGACCCTTTTTTTTTTCTTCTTAAATTCTATTTTAAGTACGTCTAACAATATTATAGATTATTTTTTCAAGAAAGATTTAAATATGAGTTTATCACATTGTGATAATCTACTTCTTGCGTTAGACCCAACTCTTGTTATTAGTAATTTTGTTCATTTTAGTGATACTATTTTTTATTAGTTCATAGAAAAATTGTACATGCACTAACTTTGCATGTATGCAAATGATTACGAAAGTTTAAATAATATTTTAATTTTAATGATGTAAAATTCAGTACATGATTATTACGATAATATAATTAAAGATTCAATAGCTAGCATTAACTAAATTTGCATTTTTATAAGAAGTCGTTAAAATTGTATGCTCATTCTCGCATATACAGTTTGACTAATTAAATTACTCAAAACTATTCAAAATATCAGTTTAATTCTAATGTTGGAATGGTAAGCTCTCAACAAGCACAGTTATTATAATAGTAGTAATATCAGTTATAATAAAAGTAGCAAAAATGTTATTGAAATTATTTTACTATTGTCTTTGTCTCAAGGTTGACTCAAGACATATGAAAGTGTAAAGTGGATTTTAATATCAGATATTTTAAAATTCATAATGGTATTTGAATAAAATTACTATTCTTTAGAAAAAAAAATACTATTTCTAGACACTGTAAAATAAAAACTTATTTATTAAACCATTATAATCGAATTTATATAATATTTTATTTTAAATCGATAGGTAAATAATTAGGAAAATATTAATTTTAAATAAAAATTTATTATTTTAATTTAAAAATATTAGAATATAAAATCTTTTTATCAAGTAAAAATAATAGAGCGACCCTAGTTTGACCGACCTGCTTTGTGTTTTAATTTTGTTATACGTAATAGACATATATATTGTATTCATAAAAATTCATCCTTATTTATCACAATGACCTCTAGTTAGGCAATGTAACATTTTACTTTTGAAACAAAGTTAAAGTTAGGCAATGTTACCATGAAAGATGCGAAAATTGAAAGAAAGAAAAAAATTCAGTTCCTGGATATAGAAGAAGAAATCAAGTGAGAATTTAATTTATAGAGATTTTTTTCATATATAAAGGACTAATATAAAAGGTCTTAAGGCAGCACAGAACCAAACTAACACATTTCGAAGCAGAAATTGAAGTACATGCTAGGGAAAACAATCCATTGGAATCAAATATTAAGATCCAATTTCTTTATTATTGTACCTCTATTACCCTTGATAACTTGAAATTAAAAATACATTTCTGTATATTAATTGATAATAACCCCTCCTCATAATTATAATATTTTTCCCTTCAAGTAGTAGTAGAAAAGACACCCAAGACACATCAATGTAACAAAGACCTTAAATACCATCCGAGGAACAAGAAAAAGGACTATGTCCAAATCCAAATGCTTTGATATGATCCTTAAGTGACCTCTTGTGTTTGAAATCTGAACCACAAATACAAAGCCAACGCTTGCCACAGTTTTTCTCATGAGTTCTCCAATCACCTTTTACTGCCAAAGGTTTCCCACACTTGCGACAAGTAAAAGGCTTTGAACCATGCTTTCTCTTGTAGTGTGTTTGCAATGTTCTGAAATCTTTCAATGGCTTTGCTCTTGGATGCTCAATGTTGTTCTTACATCCCTTTGAACAACAATAGCATGGAATGTCTAACAATGGCCGCGGATGTGTTCGTTTCAATGAGTCCGGTCCTCTTCGGTATTGTGAACCGTGTCCCCACATATGCATCTGCCACAAAAATTGAAAAATATAATCATCGTCTATAACAAAAATTTGCAACCAATATCCATACTGCGACATCAAAGATTTTGATGTCTCAACTATGACAACGCGTAATATATAAGTGCTTTTGACTAAATCTAGATCGTGACATCAATGTTTTTTATGTCTACGCAATATAACTGTTTTTTATGCATCTACAATTACAATTGATTTAGAATCAATTGTATTTGAATTTGATTCTTCTTAATATTTAAGACCATAAAATCACTTGTATATTTAGAATTAGAATATAGATATAACAATGATGATATAAAATTTTATTTATGTGCTTCTAGTCTAATCTAATGTAGTCTTATAGGATGTGATATAAATAAAATATTAAAATAATTTTTTAGTATTGGTCTAAAAGCCTAATTTTTTATGCAAACATGCTGAAAATTGACAATAGTGTTTTATATAGGATAAAGAAACAAAAGTTGGACACAGTATTATTTGTATTTCATTAAGTTAAAAATGTTGAATGTGTCATGCAAAATCTCAATAATTGAACGTGAAAAGCTTTTCAACTTTGAGATTTCAAGCGATTAAGAAACAAAAAAAATGAAGAAAACTACACCTGAAGATTGTTGTAACGATTGAAAGTTTTGAGGCAAACAGGACAAGAGAAATGACTGAATCCAATGAGAATCTGTTCATGAGTTGGAATCCAGTAATTATTAGGAACTTGAGTTGAGACATTCACAAATCCATTATCAATTGGTGATTCAATTGAATTGTCAGGGAGACCTATGTGTAAGGCCACTGTTACATCCTCAGCTTGATTATTATAGCATGATTTATGATTTTCATTTTGAAGTAAAGGTTCCTGTGAAGTTGAACCAAGGAAACTACTTAGCAAAGGTAGAGGTTGAAGATCAATTTGATTGGAATTCATATCAATGTGTAGAGAACAAAGTTATTGATATGATTTGCACGTGAATGAGGCAGGGTATAGTAGCTACATAATATATAATATTTAAAATAACTAAGGGATTCTTAATCCTCGTTATTTTATTTTATTTTATTTTAATTTTTTTTAATTTTCAACAGATTAATTTTTATATACAAATTGTGGTGGTATAAAACTATTTTACATATACATCTAATTATATCACTGATATTATTTTATTACGTTAATTGCTAAAATATCACTACAAATATTTTGCAAGTAAGATATAATTTGAAAAATGTTCAAACAATATTTATTGGGACGGTGCATACAAAAGTAAATTTGAATATTAAATGCAAAATATTAAAAGGAATACAAGTTAGATTTTATCAGATTTTGGAAGTATAATAATGACTGGAGCAACAATAGATATATTGGAATGTAATAGAAGATGGAAAATATGAGGAGTGAAAGAAATGGTGTGATAGGTGGCCGGAGAATATTACAGTTGAATGAAAAGGGCCTTTGTTAGAGGGTCATAATTTTTTTCACTTATGTTTACTTTGTCTATTTTTGGCTTAGATAAGAAATACCATAAAT
Organism: Cicer judaicum; assembly: GCA_037974835.1. Lineage (NCBI taxonomy): Eukaryota > Viridiplantae > Streptophyta > Magnoliopsida > Fabales > Fabaceae > Cicer > Cicer judaicum. Next base: position 7,770,917 of record JBBPBS010000361.1, read on the forward strand.
TATGTGGACCATAGAACCCAAACTTAGGCAAAATTGCATAGCAGTGGATTTTAATTAGAGGGCAAAATCTTTGCATATTTGAAAATGTCAGACACATTTCAAATTGCCTCTGAGTTTTAGCTCTGGGTTGACACTAGACACTAAGAATGTAACTATTGACTTAAATGTGATTTTAATTTCCTCTGCATATAAATAACTGTAAAATTCTGATCGATGAGTATTACATAATTATAGATCATATATGTATGTGTATAGTCCACAACATTTGATAATTTTCCCATTGGGGATAGGATTTAAAACCAATGTATGTGTAGATTTTGGATTAATTGGAAGGGAAATTTTTATACCAAAATTTGTTAAAGGCATAATTACAGGGCATAATATAGTATATATATAGTTATGATGTAATACTGTTAAAAGTATACATCAGAATTATGATTATTTATCTAACATTTCAAAATTTCAATTGTTTCTTGAAATTGAATATGACTTTCTCAACCAGAATATTTTAGTGACTCAATTAGTATTACAATTGGGGTAAATCAACAAAATTAGTACAGCAATAATACAAACTATATATAGTAGTACTATATAATCTTGAAAAATTGTGGGGACAGTTGTGTCTGCTCAATTAAATTTGAGGTCCTTCCCTGTCCATATATAACCCCTTAGTAAATCATATATATATTTAAATTATTTTTGTTATGTTGACCCATACATAAGTTCAACCATTAGTAAAGATAATTTAATTGGTGAACTAAACAATATTGAACGAATTGTAAGAAAGAGATGAAGAAATTAATTCGATTTAACTATTTATTTACAAATATTTGTCAATAAAAAATTCTATCAACTTTATTATCTTGTACACAAAAGAAAGTACATTAGTATTAATTTCACCTTGTTTTTTAGTTTTTCAATTAAACTCAAATAAATTATAGTATTAAATTCACTTATTCTACTTAAACTTAATTAACATAAATTTTATTTACATAACCTACCTATTACCTATTTGTATCTAATAGGATAAAACATAAGTAAAAACTAAAAAAAAAAAGCCAACAAAGTTAAAGGAACATGGAGCTAAAGTTCCATATTAAGCGATACATACGCAACTTTCTCAATGCACGCTAACCCCAAAGAATCACAATTTTTGGTTAACATATTTTTCCATATCTGAGTACAAAAAAAAATTCACATATTTTTCCTCTTATTTATTTTCCCTTTTCATTTTATTATTTATAATTTTTTTTCATGATTTATAGCTTTTTTTTATGGTTTACACACATATATATATATATATATATATATATATATATCCCTTTAAAAAAACTAATCATTATATTCTACATTAAAAAATATATACTAAAATGTTCTTATTTTTTTTTTATCTTTAGGGATGGCGTCACAATGTGAGCACATAATATATAATTTTTTATTCTGCATCACCGGAATGCAATCATTTATAAACCTAATTTTTTTTAATAAGAAGTTACATTTTTGAGATGTGACTATTTATAAATTTTAATTTTTTTTTTGAACTTTTTAGTAGATGGTCGCACCCTACCTAGTAAAAAATCATCTGTCAATGTAGTCGCATACCGGTGATACAACCACTTAAAGGATAAAAAAAAAGTAATATGACATGTTTGATATATATTTTTCAATATGAAGTACTTTTCAATATAGAGTATAATGAAGGCTAGTGTTTTTTAAGAAGGGGATACATATATAAATAAAACTTTTTTTCTCATCAAAGTTTATCAAGAGTTTAATTCTTTCCCAAATAAACCTTAAAGAGCTCTAATTAAGAGATCAAAATTCAAACTCCAAATCCCTAAAGAGTAATTAATTTATAAACGTAGGTCATTTTAACAAGTGCTCCAATATTTGTTAAAGAATATAAACTTAAATTAAAAAATATATATAAAAAATCATGTTTTAAATATTTAAATACATAATGTATATATAACTTCTAAAATTGTTAGTTTTTATGTCTTAACAAATACTCTTAGTATGTAAAGAAGGAGACCAATAGTAGAACTTAGTAATTAGAGTGCTACAGGTAGTGATATGGGTGTAAATTTTGCATCGTCTCAATTTAAATTTCATTAAATCTTTCGCAAATCTCTCAATCCACACCCTAAAGTCTTAAATAAATAAATAAATCAATAACAACATTCACAAAATCCAAAAAGAAAAATTTGAAACAACAAGCATTGGTTTTTCCATTTTGTATCTCTCCACCATAAAATGAGGTTGTTCTAGTTGCTTACGCAGACAAATATAACAAATCACATGTACCTTCAGATTTTGGTGATTTCTCGGTCAACCTAATTCGGCCCTTTATTGACTCACTTGGATATATTTCTTCATCTAAGGTTCCATTGTCACATGCACAACAAACAACAACAACACTATCTAACTAAACAACCATGTTATAATTGAACCTTTCTCTACTTCAAAACTTTTAATCGATCCAAAAAGAACCTCCAAAAAACCCTATTGTTCTCATTAAGTTCATGTAAAATATTTACTAGGTCTAGTTGGAGATTTCACACCAACATTTACTATTAAGGATTTAACTCATTATTATTCTCACATGACCAACAAAGAAATAGGGTATGAATGAAATTTCATAAATAAAGGGAAAAAAACTATGAAACAAATTGATTTAGGCATAACCCAAAAAACTAGTACATATACATACTATAGAGCTCTTGTAAAATTCTTTTGGGAGTTGGGAGGGGAGGTGGGTGCTTTTGGAGGAAGGGGAGTATAGAAAAAAATACATGGATTTTTTCAATTTTATTTAGAAACTGTTTTTATAAAGAATGATAAATGAATAGTACTTATGATTTAATATACTATCAATAGTGTATTTGTTGATTGTGAATTCTAAAACCTCAACAAATGAATTCTAAGATCAAGTTAGGACTTGAATTAGATTCTTATGGGTTCTAAGTTCATAGGTGTATGGAACCAATTCAATAGTTGTAAAAGTCAAAGCAATAATTGCAAAAGCAAAAATAACTAAGAAAAATAAAGTCATAAGAAAAAAATAATTGAATTAACTAAGATGTGTACATTCGAAAAAATAACTAAAAAAAATAAAATAAAATTCTTATTTATAGATTATGTCTTGCAACAAGTAGTGAGTGTTGAGCAGGCCACATGTGTTTCCTTTCTATTTCCTTAACTTCTTCATGATTTATTTATCAAGTTTCAAATACAAAAAACCTATATTTCCATTTGCTCCTTAAGTCTTGGTATAACATTTTGCTCGAAATTCTAGTATTTTAATCTTCAAGTCGCTTGTTCCAAATTTAATCCTTCGATATGTGCGCCTTCATACAATTGTTTTCATGTTGACTTTTTATTCGAACTCTAAAGTTGAATTATTGGATTTTATATATATAAAATGTCCAAAAAAAAAATATTGATTGTGTTATGGGCACCAACTCGAATTTTTTTTTACTTTAATTAATATAAAATTCAAATTGTTAAAAATTAACTGTTAGCTACTATGTAAAAGTCGTAAATGTTAATAATCATGATTGGATGTCATAACTTCTTTGTCTAATAGTGTGACGCCTCAAATTCAACAATAGCAACACACGTTTTTCAATATCAGTTGGTTGTCGTCCACGTCAACAAACGTGGGTTAACTCACCACACATCATCATATTGGTTTTTTTACCTATTAAACTTGAATTTTCCATTTGTTAAATTTTTTTTCCTTGTGCATTTAGGTGTGTGTTTAGCTTACTCAAAACCCCATTCCTCAATCTTCAACTTCAAAATTTTTTCCACCTTCATATTGTCTTCCATTTCTCAAACTTCAAATATTCCTCCAATGGCTTCTCAATCATCCAAACCTGTTACAATAGGTCAACTAAAGTATACTTCTGAATTGGACAATGATGAAACCTAAAATGTTATTTTTCAATCTCAGTCACTCGTTAATTAACTCTAAGAAAACCAAACTTTTCCTTTTCTGGGTACGTATCCTCATACTAACTATTGTCAAGACGTTGAGTCTTTATTTCCTCGTCATTCTTCATCACCCTTATTAGTTTTCAAATCTCGAGTTAACACTAGGTTTCATGAATCAGTTGGTAATGCATTTAGGTCCATGCATGGGAACTTCAATCCTCCTAAATCTACCACTAAGAAACATGCTCTATAAGTTCTTTACTTGGAGTGCCTTGAAAAAGTTGCTAAATATAAATATGCTTGCTAGAAACAAATAGGTATTTATGACCTCATCATGTTGAGCAAAGCCAACATCGTTTCCAATTTTGTGTAAATCTTTAGTTCTATGTATTTTTAGGACCCTTCAACGTGCACATTTCAATTAACTTATAGGATGTTGCAAGTCACCTGACCAAAGTTGTTTGTTCTTTTGAGTTTATTCCTTCGTTTAAGGAATATTTTGAATGCTTCTTTAGTGTAAAAACTAATCACTCATATCATGCCCTTTGTGTGCCCTGAGAAATGGACTTAGATGTTTTACATAATCAATTCCTTGTGAGACCATAGGTTCTCATAGCGAGTCTATTGAAATTTGGAGATATTTTCTAATAGAGCTACTATCTTCAAGATTAGTGATAACTCTTCGTCATATGCATATTTTTCATTGTTTTTAGTCTTATTCATCTTTTATTCTTTAGTTAATTTAAAGAGCTATTTGATATATTTTGTTGATTATATTTATTTGATTTAATGAAATGTGTATGTTCTTATTTCGTTGATTAAGTAGAGAATTTGAATAGTTTTGTGTTGTTACTTTATTTTAGTGCAGTGCTGAATTTTGGTAAAAATCAACATGACCTATTTGAAGTATTTTAGCCATATCTGAAGTTGTAGATGTACAATTGGAGTCTAACCAAGTGAAAATGAAAGCTAAGATCCATATCTACAACTTTAATGAAGACATTGGAATTCAATTCAAACTCATAATAGGAGCAAAATGCAGAAAAAATCAAACAAAAGAAGTTGTGCGCCTGAAATGCAACAGCCGCGCCTGATGCACATGTTCAGGCTAAAGCCTTTATCGGGATTCACTTGAAGTGCAAAAGTTGCGCTTGGGGGGCGTGGCACGCGACAACATTCATTAAAATTCATTTTTTTTCTCTCCACTTTCTAGGTATCTTTTTGACCATTGGGAAGTGGATATATTTGTGCCCTAGCATAGAAACTCAAAGACATTCATTTCTAACACCATTTGAGTAGTTTTATCAAGAATCATTCATGAATCTTTCTTGTAATTCTTCTCTAATCTCTATCTTTTCTATCTATCATGAGTTACTAAACCCTATTTGTTAGGGATGGATGTAATAAGATGAAACCCTTATTTTTCTGATTTGATTTCTAGTTATATGAATGAGTTTATTGAATTATTTTTTCTCATCTTTGTGCTTAATGCTTTTTATTGCTTGATCAACATTACAATGTTCTACATTTTGTATTTTGAAATAGAAGTGGACTTTACGAATGCTTGAGATGAGAAATTCATGAATTTGTAGTATAGGGATAGATGCAGGTCATGAAACCAATTAAATTAGTTGCCGAGACAATAATTTAAAAGAGAATTCTTGTATGGTAATGTTTAAATCTAATCTTAAATCCATTGAGAAATTAGGGGTTACTTTGAAATTAAAGGTTTTGTCACTAACACATTAGGGCAAGAATAATAAAGAGAATTCGGTAATAATTTAATAAAAGAATTCAGTAACTAGGATTAAATTAGACACCAAGGTTGGATTCAAAGTGAAACTCATCCCCGACATTTTTCTTATTATAAAGGATCAATTTTATTATTTCAATTAATTTGGAACTTTTTGTTCCGTTTTAGTAATTAAATATGATGCGATAGTTAAACGCAATCCTTGAGTTCGACACTCGGTACTACCGTTTTAATTATTACTTGAAACGACTCACTACATTTGCTGAAATGCTATCAAGTTTTTGGTGCCGTTGTCGGGGATTGCCATCTAACTATTGAGTTATAATTTAGCTACTTAATTGAAATTTTTGGCTCTGCAATAAAATTTGTGTTTTTATTTTTTATTTTTATTTTATTTTTGAAAAATAAAATAGTTTTTCTTTTATTTTCTATTTTTATTTGTTGAGTTTGCTAATGTCATGTGCTAGTGGTTTGTCTCTTCTTTGTTTGAGATAACTATTACCTGTAGAGCATGGAAAATTTTAATGATGATATTCTACTACAATTATATGAAGAGTATGATACTTGTCTTATATCTAGTATATATTGCATAATTAAGGGATAAATCTTTAGAGATACATTTTTTTTAAAATATAACCCTCATATTATGCCTCTTAGGTGTGACTTTTGCGGACGAATACATAGGAATGGAACTTGTCCTGATTACTATGTACCACCACTATAATATGAAGATCTATTGGTCATAGAAGCAGATGACGACGAGTGTTATATTACAAGAATAAATTGGGAACAAATTATACCTCCTAAATTTCTATCCAAAGAATCAGATGACACGGGTTTTCACATCAATGACGTTTTGGTTGAATTCATGACGAATAACATGGTTTCAATTGAAAGATTTAAAAGTCAATGTGAGAGGTTATTTGAGCAAGTGGTTAAGTTTGAGAAGATGAAGGAGAAGTTGAAGATTGAAGATGATTTCATTGTTGTGGTAGAAGAAGATAAACAAGAGGAGAACACAAACGAGGAAAATATAAAAGAAGAGATTACTATAGGAATGGAACTTGTCCTGATTACTATGTACCACCACTATAATATGAAGATCTATTGGTCATAGAAGCAGATGACGATGTGTGTTATATTAAAAAGATCAATTGGGAACAAATTATATCTCCTAAATTTCTATCCAACGAATCAGATGACATAGGTTTTCACATGAATGACGTTTTGGTTGAATTCATGAAGAATAACATGGTTTTAATTGAAAGATTTAAAAGTCAATGTGAGAGGTTAGTTGAGCAAGTGGTTAAGTTTGAGAAGATGGAGAAGTTGAAGATTGAAGATGATTTCATTGTTGTGGTAGAAGAAGATAAACAAGAGGAGAACACGAACGAGGAAAATAAAAAAGAAGTTCGAGTTTCAATATTCGCCTTGTTCATCAATGTCCAATTGAAAAGGACATGGAAGCAACATCATATATTTCTCAAGTTCATGGAATTTCTACCAAACAAAAAGAAGAAGGATAATGAATGGCTTTGTGGGAGGCAACCCATAGGTAGAGGTAACTTTTATTTTTGCAATCTTAATTGTTTTTTATTTGAATTTAATTTTTTTCAATTGTGTAAACGTGCACTATGATGAAAAATTGTTAATAACTTGAAGCTAGTTTTAAACTATCAATTTCAGATTTTGAAATTTAAAATCTATTTCTTTGCTCATATCATTGTTCAATTCGATGAGTTTCACTAATGCATGCATTGTTGATTACTCCTCCGTTGTCGAAGACTCATTTGCATTTTTTTTAAAAAAACTAAATAAATTTTGTAGTGGCATATTTGACATCATTTAGATAGTTCATACTCTCTCTTATTATCCTAGCTGTGAGCTTTTGGGCCTATACACTTTAATTATTTGTTGTGTGATTATCCAGACATGTGTTATCCCTTCAGAACTTGCAATAATTCTAACTTGCATCACTTGTAATTTATGCACAAACGAAGACAATTTTGTTTGGTCGTTTGAGCCTTTCTAACTACTCTATGAAAATGTTATCCTTTGTTAGCCCCTTTGAGTCTTGCAATTTTATTTTAGTTACTAGCCACATTACAAGTCAAAGACATAACTTTAATTAAATCACCTTACTTGGAGTTAGGTAGAAAAAAAATTATCGTCTTAATAAAGTTCTAAGTTTGGGGTTGCTCTTGGGATATAAATCTTTTATGTTTGGGGTGGTTATTCTCACAAAAAGAAAAAACAATTCAAAAAGAAAAAAAAATAGTTTTAGTACATTGATAAATAAGATCTTTGTAGTTCTTTTGTCAATGGTTGAGAATGTCCACCATAAAATATGGAGAGAAAAAAAAGAATAAAAGAGGAAGAATAATTTGAAACTACATGTCTAACTCCAAATAGTAAAGCCTACTATCCCAAAATGTCATACCCTTACATAAGCCCCATTACAATCCGAAAGTCCTCCAAAAGTGTATGTGTTTGTTGCATTGTAATTGCTAACTAGAATTTTTGTCAAGCCTATGGTAGTGTGATACATGTTCTAGGATTTGAGTGATAAATTCATAACCCTTGCTAAACACTTGAGAGAAATTTTGGTGAGATTATGTGAAGAGAGAGTTTAACTTGATGAATGAATACTAAAATGTAGTGTTTTTTTTTTTCCTGTAAGCAACCATATAGAATGGTGAATGTTTTGTAGTAGCTGGAACTTTAAGAATTGAGTTTGATTTGATTTTAAAAATTGAGTTCAAGTTTGTTTTTAACTGTACCAAATCTGAAATTAATTGTTGCTTGGGGACAAGAAATATATTAAGTTTTGGGTTGTGATAACTCTTCATCATATGCATATTTTTCATTGTTTTTAGTGTTATTCATCTTTTATTCATTATTTAATTTAAGGAGTTATTAAATATATTTTGTTGATTTTAGTTCTTCAATTTAATGAAATGGTTATGTTCTTATTTCCTTGATTAAGTAGAGAATGTTCATAGTTTTGTGTTGTTACTTTGTTTTAGTGCAGTGCTGAATTTTGGCGAGAAATCAACATGATATATGTGGAGTATTTCAGCCATATTTGGAATTGTAGATGTCCAATTGGAGTCCAACCAAGTGCAAATAAGATCTAAAATCCATAGCTACAAATTTCATGCAGGCATCGAAACCCAATACAGACACAATAGGAGCTAAATGCAGAAAACGTCAAACATAAGAAGTTGTGCGCCTGAAGCGCAACAATTGCGCCTGGGGCATATTTTTCGGCTGAAGCCACTATCGGGAAACGCTTGAAGCGCAAAGGCTGCGACAACATTCATTAAAATGCATTTTTTTTCCACTTTATAGGTATATTTTTTATCATTGGGAAGTGGGTAGACTTGTGCCCTAGCAGAGAAACTCAAAGATGGCCGTTTCTAACACCATTTGAGCAGTTTTATCAAGAATCATTCATGAAACTTTCTTGTAATTCTTCTCCAATCTTTATCTTGTCTATCTCTATCATGAGTAACTAAACCCTATTTGTTAGGGATTAGTGTAATAAGATGAAACCCTTATTTTTCTCATCTTTGTGCTTAATGCTTTTTATTGCTTGATCAACATTAAAATGTTCTACGATTTGTATTTTGAAATTGAAGTGGACTTTATGAATGTTTGAGATGAGAAATTCATGAATTTGTAGTATAGGGATAGATGCAGGTCATGAAACCATTTAAATTACTTGCAGAGGCAATAGTTTATAAAGAGAATTCATGTATGGTAATGTTTAATTCTAATCTTAAATCTACTATGAAATTAAGGGTTACTTCGAAATTAAAGGTTTTGTCACTAAGACATTAGGGCAAGAATAATAAACAAAATTCGATAATAATTCAATAAGGGAATTCAGTAACTAGGATCAAATTAGACACCAAGGTTGGATTCAAGGTGAAACTCATCCATAACATTTTTCTTATTATAAAGGATAAATTTTATTACTATTGTTAATTTTAAATAGTATTTCAATTAATTTGGGAACTTTTTGTTCAATTTTAGTAATTAAATATTAATCGATAGTAAAACACAATCCTTGAGTTCGAGACTCGATACTACTGTTTTAATTATTATTTGTAACGATTCATTACACTTGCTGAAACGCTATCAATTAGGCGGAAAGGAAACTAGAGTTTATTATTGTTAACCTCAACTCGTTTCTAAGCAATTTGGTGTTGCCCTAATGTTCCTTGTTGTTAAGATAAACTCACAAATTAAAGTTTTGATGAAAATAAACTAAGGTAAATTAGGAATGTTAATTATGATTATAAAAAGGTATGTTAATTTATGTTGTGTTAATTAGGAATCAAGCAAAGTAAAGAAATCAGATAAAAACTAAACCAATAAAGACAAGAGAGCATTCTGGACAAAACAAAGAATGTTCTTCGGGATCAAGACTGATCATCATAGTCTCAAGATCAATCAATCTCCACTAGTTCAAAGAAGATTTTGCCTCTGAATTTCATGCTAATGTTATTAGTACTTGACAAGGATCAAGTAAGATCCATTTTATTCAAAGAAAACATTCGAATCAATAAGATTAAATGTCATGAATCAAAAAAGATAAAACAAGTCTAAACCTTCTCCAGTTTAACTGTCAAGAACGGTAATCATTCTTGATTTGTACAAGACATCCAAATTGATTAGGAAGTCATCCAAAATGATCAACACTGAACCTCTAGATTGATAATCAATCTCCAGAAAGTTCAAAAACAGAAACTCCAACTTGATTATGAATCTCCATAATTCTACAGAAGTTCATTATCAATCTACGTAATTCTGCATAAGTTCATCATCATTCTCCAAACTATTTTGACATATTTAAATCTCCATATCAAAGAAATAACATCAACAATTAGATCTAAAATATAAAGGATCATTAAACAAAAGAGAAATCTGATCAAGAACGCCCAATCAAATAGTTTTCATAATGTGTTCAACGACTGGAATATTTTTATTCATATATATTGGTTTTGATTAAAACTTACATAGCACTACCAACAGCTCTTTTGACCATTATTAATTGCTCCAAAACGCCTATAAAAAGAAAGGCCAATGCTTAGGGAAATGGTTGAAGTTCAAGTGCGATCAAGTCTCACAAGTCATTCACATTCACATACTTGAAATTCTCATTTTCTCAAGAATGATTTAGTTATGATTATATATCATATTATGTTATTGTTGTACTTAATTATTTGTAAGAAATTGAATCTGAAACAAGAGTTCAGACATCTCAGATTCTATCAAAACAATCTCATCATTATTGTAAAAGTCAAACTATAAGAGTTTAGTCTAGTTTAAATAGATTGTAAGAAATCCTATCAAGGTTGATAGGTTATGTTATTAAAACTCTTTCTGGGTGGAAATAAATAAAGCTTGTAATAGATCAAAGTTTATCTGAACTAGCAATAAATCAATTTTATCATAAGTTATTATAAGCAATTGAACAATTTCAATTTTAATTACAAGAGAAAACAATTGTATGGTTGACGTATGTTTTTTATTGAGTTTTCATTTTGTAAAAATAATCGATTTTTAAATATGAATAGTCGATTTTTTTAAATAACCAGATTTTAAACAATAAATAAATGATTTTTTAAAAAAAATATTGAAAAATAATCAAATTTTAACCCATTTTGAGAAAAAATGGATTTTAAAATTGAAATTTTCGAAACTGGTTGCTTAATTAGAAACCGATTGTTTAGCCATAACCAATTTTACATTTGGTTTTATAACCAATTTTAAACCAAATAATGGATTTGGTTATAAATCTAAATCTATATATTGGTTTTAAAATGGAGATGGTTTGGTTTTTTAAAAACACAACCTTTCACAATCCTAACTGATGGGATTCAAACAAGAAAATCATTCAAGAAGGATGAAAACAACATGACAATGATATCTCAAATTGAACTAAAATCAATTAAAGAAGTCATAGTTGATCAATTTTGGATTGAGGCCATGAAGGAAGAACTACTTAGTTTGAGGAAAATGAGGTATGGACCTTGGTACCTGATCCACTTGATCAAATAATCATTGGTACACAATGGGTTTTCAGAAATAAATTTGATGAAGAAGGTAATGTTATAAGGAACAAAACAAGATTAGTTGCTCAAGGCTATAATCAACAATAAGGTATAGATTACGATGAAACTTTTTCTCAAGTTGCAATGTTATAAACTATTCAAGTATATGTTGATGATATCATCTTTGGAATGTTATAAACTTTTTCTCAAGTTGTCATTTTTTCCTCAGTCAATTTATATAATTGGTCATACGTCATATTCCAATAGTCTTGTACTAGTATATAATTTTTCCTTTGAATTCTCAAAGATTGCAAATTTACTTCTATTGTTAACATAGATTCTTGACCATACACCAATAAAAAAGGGGTGGTGCCAGTTGCACCTTTATGAAAGTTTTAATATGCCCAATATATCTTATTTAATGTTTCATGCCAATTTTGAGGCTTATGATCAATACATTTCTTAATCAAATTGATCAAAATTTTGTGAATATCTTCTTCTTGACCATTAGAATGGGCATAGTAAGGAGTTGAAGCAAGTAGTTTGACGTTCTTTTATTTAGCATATTGTACCATCTTTTTTCCAACAAACATTGTTCCTCTTGATTATAGTTTCTAATGTTTGAGGGATTCCAAACCAACAAAATATGATCTTGAATGAAATTTATGACATCTTTCTGCTCTACTTCTCTTAAGGGAATGGCTTCAACCCACTTCAAAAAGTTATCTACAATAACCAAGATATACTTATGTCCTTTCAACGATGTTTGGCAGATTTGGCCAATCAAGTCTGAAGCCCATCCTTGAAATTGCCAAGGCTTGATGATATAATTCAATTCATCAACAGCCACATGTTGAATTTTAGCATGCTTTTGGCACTATTCACATATTTTGATGAATTCATAGCAATCCTTAATCGTCGTTGGCCAAAACACACTTTGATATTTTAAGAACCATTGTTTCTTGTCCTCAAATTGATAAGCTCTACAAAATTCTGTGTACTTCAACTAACGTGATGTAAGCTTCTTTTTCGCCTAGACGTCTTGCTAAAGTACCATCAGACAATTGTTTGTATAATTCATCACTAAGTATAATTCATCATAGAGAGATATATATGGATTCTTATTAAAAATTGATTTGCCTTAAATGAATAAGTGAATTATCGTCTTATAGAGGCTATGTATTATTAGAGTTGATGTAAATCAGTAAAAGTGCTCTCACACACTTATCCTGATATAGGACTTAAATTGTAACATCCTCTCAATGAGAGTTAGATTCCTATAAACATATTTGTGTCAAATCAAACACGAACTAGAACTGATGTAAATCAACACGATAATGGAAACTACCCTTGCATCCTCAAGAGCTACTTGAAAAAGTATATGACCCTCATGAACTTCAACGGAAGGATGCCAAAATGTTGAGTGTTTTAGGGATGACATCCTAGAGAGGCTAGAGAAAAAAAAAACTCAAATTCTGAAGAGACAAATTAAAGAATACTTGTATGCTATTTATCGAAATACTGGATTAAGCCATCGACTGTAGCAAAATCTATCTATAACGAGTGGACTAAATGTAGCAACAATTTGTTGTGAACTAATATAAAATATATTTGTCTTCTTTATTCTATTTTATTTATATCATCTTAGTTATTTAGGATTCAACCTTACTATGTGTAAACCTCTTTTAAAAGTAAGTTGAACGTTTTGATAAAGAATTGTTTCTGTAAAAAATGGAAGTAGTTTACAGAAATAGAAAAACACAATTAAACCCCCCATTTCTTGTGTTTTCCAACACATTCATCTTCTTCCTCTCTATTAACTACATCTTGGAAATTATAGGACCACTTGGCTTGAGTTGCACTTATTTTGTATCAAATCAATCAACGAATCACCAATTCAAAGATATATTGTCATGGAAGAATCATCCTCAATATGTTCAATTTTCATATCAACATCATTCCCTTCCTTGACAAGCGATATGTCCACCATATAGATATTCATGTTAGGTTCCCCCATAATTTGCAGACGCTTGAAATAGATCTTCATGATATTTCAAATCAAGTTTAGGGTTATCTTCAAATACTAACTGAACTTGTTCTATAGCCTTCTGGATTGTGTACCTTAATTGAATACAAGCATTAGTGCGGTTTCCAAATGTATTATGTGCTTCACAATATTTCTCCATGGAATTTGCTTTGGGGGAGGTATCTTATGGCTATCTGATAGCGTTTCAACAAGTATAATGAATCGTTGCAAGTAATAATAAAACGATAGTACCGAGTGTCGAACTCAAGGATTGCGTTTTACTATTGAATTATATTTAATTACTAAAATTGAACAAAAGGTTCCCAAATTGATTGAAATAATATTTGAAATTAACAATAGTAATAAAATTTGATCCTAGTTATTGAATTCCAACCTTTCACTTCGAATCCAACCTTGGTGTCTAATTTGATCCTAGTTATTGAATTCCTTTATTGAATTATTATCGAATTCTCTTTATTATTCTTGCCCTAATGTCTTAGTGACAGAATCTTTAATTCCAAAGTAACCCCTAATTCCTTAGTAGATTTAAGATTAGAATTAAGCATTAGCGTATAGAAATTCTCTTGTAAATTATTGCTTTGCAACTAATTTAATTGGTTTCGTGATCTGCATCTATCCCTAGACTACAAATTCATGAATTGCTCATCTCAAGCATTCGTAAAGTCCACTTCCATTTCAAAATACAAATCGTAGAATATTTTAATGTTGATCAAGCAATAAAAAGCATTAAGCACAAAGATGAGAAAAATAATTCAATAAACTCATTCATATAACTAGAAATCAAATCAGAAAAATAAGGGTTTCATCTAGTTACACTCATCCCTAACAAATAGGGTTTAGTTACTCATGACAGAGATACAAAAGATAGAGATTAGAGAAGAGTTACAAGAAGGATTCATGAATGATTCTTGATAAAACTGCTCCAATGGCGTTAGAAACGGCCATCTTTGAGTTTCTATGCTAGGGCACAAGTCTCCCCACTTCCTAAGAGTCAAAAAGATCCCTAAACAGTAAAAAAATTGCGTTTTTATGACTGCTGATGCGCGTCACGCGCCCCAAGCGCAGTCTTTACGCTCCGGGTGCATATTGATAGTACTGAATGGCTGGAAATGCGCTTCAGGCGCGCAGGGCGCGCTCCAGGCGCGCAGGGCGCGCTCCAGGCGCACAACATCTGCTGTCTGATGTATTTTTCATTTTTCTCATCTTTCGAGTCTAAATTTGGTTCCGGTGTCTTCATGAAAGTTATAGATATGGATATGCTTCTAACATGGCCAAGACCTCTTCCACCTTTTGATATTCACTTTCGTTGACTATCGCATCTAAGATCTCAATTCGATTGCACTCTTCTCTTTCTTTTGAATGTTGCATGGCTTTTAAAATGTTAAAAGTGACAGTTTCTTCATTTACTTTTAAGGTTAAGGTGCCATCTGCCACATCAATCATAGCTCACCTATGGCTAAGAACGATCTCCCCAAAATCAAAGGAATGTCACAGTCCTCATCCATGTCTAGTACCACGAAATCCACTGGAAAAATGAACTTATCCACTTTAACCAACACATCTTCCACCACTCCGTAGGGGTGTTTCATCGAGCGATCTGCAAATTGTAACATTAGTTGTGTGTCTTTGACTTTTCCAATGCCCAATTTTTTGTATATTGAAAGAGGCATAAGACTTACACTAGCCCCAAGATCACACATAGCCTTCCCAAAAGTTCTATTCCCAATAGCGCACGGGATTGAGAAACTTCCAGGATCATTGAGCTTCGGTGGCAGCTTCCTTTGTAGTATAGCACTACTCTCTTCGGTAAGCATAACTGTTTCACCATCGATTTTTCTTTTTTTCAACAGAATCTCCTTCATGAACTTGGCATATGTTGGCATCTGCTCTAGTGCTTCTGCAAAAGGAATGTTAATATGTAATTTTTTAAAAATATCAAGAAACTTACCAAATTGTTTTTCAGTTTCTTCCCTCCTTAGTCTTTGAGGGAATGGAAGTCGAATTTCTAGTTTTGGCAGTGGTTCCCTTTTTTGTACCACATGTTCTTGCTCCTTTTCAAAAGCGATGTGATCCTCAATTGATGTCGGTGTGACCATTTCCTCTAGGTGGGTTGAAGTCAGAGTACTTCTACTCGGTTTGGCTTCCGGTGGAACTTGTTCACTTACCTTGCTACTCCTTGTGGTCACTGCATTAACATTGTTTCGTGGATTCAGAACTGTGTCGCTAGGCAGATTTCCAGATGTTCTTTGTGCCATTTGTTGAGAAAGTTGACCCACTTGAGTCTCCAGATTCTTTATGGGTGCAGAGTGATTTTAATAGATGGCTCTTGACTCTTCAATGAAAGAACTTGTGATTGTCGCGAATTTCTCTATAGCACTCTCCCAAGCAGCCTTCCTAGGTGGGAATTGGTTTGTTTGAGCTCCTTGTTGACCCTGAGATCCACCTTGCTGATCTCTCCAAGAAAAATTTGGATGATTTCTCAAACCCTGGTTGTACGTACTAGAACAGGAATTATTTTGCCTCCCGTTATTACTCACAAAATTCACATGTTCTAGTCCTTCTATCTCATTGTCATCCAGTGCTTCACAAGGTCCAGTTTTATGTGCTCCTCCACAAATGTTATAGCTAGTATGCTTTAGTAATTTGACATAAGCCACTTGGGGTTGTATATTTAGCGCTACCATCCCCTTCTTTATCTCAGCGGCGATAACATCTTTTATCTGTTTTGAGAGCAAAATCCCTTGAGCCAACCCAACTTCATAAACATTCAATCCCAGCATACCACTTTTTGATTTGCTTTCGCAGTTTTTTTTTTTCTAGATCAAAGAAAAGTTCAGCTGAGGACTAGCCTCGCATACAAGGTTAGACAAATTATTAGTAATGAACAGTTAAAGAAAGATAAATAATTAAGTAAAAATAAAAGAGTTTTAAACCAGAATTCTTTTTTTTTTTTTTAAATTAGAATTAAAATAAAAGAATAAATTTTATTGTAGAGCAAAAAATTTCAATGCAGTAAATAAATTAAATTCAATAGCGTTTCAGCAAGTATACTGAATCGTTGCAAGTAATAATAAAACGGTAGTACCGAGTGTCGAACTCAAGGATTGCGTTTTACTATTGAATTATATTTAATTACTAAAATTGAACAAAAGGTTCCCAAATTTGTTGAAATAATATTTGAAATTAACAATAGTAATAAAATTGATCTTTTATAATGAGAAAAATGTCAGGGATGAGTTTCACTTTGAATCCAACCTTGGTGTCTAATTTGATCCTAGTTACTAAATTCCTTTATTGAATTATTACCGAATTCTCTTTATTATTCTTACCCTAATGTCTTAGTGATAGAACATTTAATCCAAAGTAACCCCTAATTCCTTAATAGATTTAAGATTAGAATTAAGCATTAGCGTATAGAAATTCTCTTGTAAATTATTGCTTTACAACTAATTTAATTGGTTTCATGACCTGTATCTAACCCTAGACTACAAATTCATGAATTTCTCATCTCAAGCATTCGTAAAGTCCACTTCCGTTTCAAAATACAAATCGTAGAACATTTTAATGTTGATCAAGCAATAAAAAGCATTAAGCACACAGATGAGAAAAATAATTCAATAAACTCATTCATATAACTAGAAATCAAATTTGAAAAATAAGGGTTTCATCTAGTTACACTCATCCCTAACAAATAGGGTTTAGTTACTCATGAAAGAGATACAAAAGATAGAGATTAGAGAAGAGTTACAAGAAGGATTCATGAATGATTCTTGATAAAACTGCTCCAATGGCGTTAGAAACGGCCGTCTTTGAGTTTCTATGCTAGGGCACAAGTCTCCCCACTTCCCAAGAGTCAAAAAGATCCCTAAACAGTAAAAAAAATTGTGTTTTTATGAATGCTGATGCGCGTCACGCGCCCCAGGCGTAGTCTTTGCGCTTCGGGCGCGTATTGACAGTACTGAATGGCTGGAAATGCGCTTCAGGTGTGCAGGCCGCGCTCCAGGCGCACAACATCTGTTGTCTGACCTATTTTACATTTTTCGCATCTTTCGAGTTTGAATTTGGTTCCGGTGTCTTCATGAAAGTTATAGATATGGATCTTAGCTTTCATTAGCACTTTGTTTGACTCTAATAGGACAACTACCACTCCAGATATGGCTGCAATGCTCCATATAGGTCATGTTGATTTCTCACCAAAATTCAGCACTACACTAAAACAAAGTAACAACGCAAAACTACAAAAAAATCTCTACTTAATTAAGCAAATAAGAACAAAAAAATTTCATTAAATCAAATAACTAAAATCAACAAAATATATCAAATAACTCATTAAATTAACTAATGATTAAAGATAAATAAGACTAAAATCAATTAAAATTATGCATATGATGAAGAGTCATCATTATCTCTAAGTAATGTTTGTTCATATTTCAAGAGGATATAAAAAAGTTGACCAACTTCACTAATTTCAAAAGCATATGTCCTCTTATTTTAACTCAAAGAGTCCTTTAAATAAGGAGGTTTAAAGATTTTACACTTGTACGGTAGACACGGTTTCAATTCCGCGAGATCAAACTTTGATAACTTGAATCGTTTGATTAATCCTCTTTGAATCCTTTTGATCTATTATAGCTACATAATAGTTCTTTTCTCTTCAAGGGAAACCCTTCTGCCTTTTTAACCTTTCTTTTTCAAGATTAAGTTTTTCAGTTTGTCTTTTCGTGTCACCCAATTGAGACAAATCTGTTATATATTGGCTTACTATCTTTTTTCAAACAACATAATTTAGGCTTGTACCAATTTGTATTCAGGAATTATTGTCATGCTCTTTATCTTTTTGTTGAATAATCATTTAGGCTATGAAGTTTATTTTATTCTCTCTTATGAAGAATTGTACTTGAAAAATCATTTCTAAATGTCCCAAACTTGGGACTGAATTGGGTGGTAATGTAGGGTGTTGAGACAAAATCTCAATTAAATTTTTTGATGATAAACAAAACAAAAGATTAATCAAAGATTATTAATTATGATTCTAAATATTTTGATTTTTAACTTGTGCATTTGAGTGTGATAA
This sequence comes from Cicer judaicum, assembly GCA_037974835.1. Lineage (NCBI taxonomy): Eukaryota > Viridiplantae > Streptophyta > Magnoliopsida > Fabales > Fabaceae > Cicer > Cicer judaicum. The sequence goes on from JBBPBS010000361.1 coordinate 7,789,789, forward strand.
GATAGGTATCAAAAGATTGATTCTTAAAGAATGAAGATTGACAAAAAGATTGATCTTTTGAAGACAAAGATCAATCTGAATATTTCTGCCAATAATACGAAAAACATTCTTAGCAGTAAAATCAATCTGATCATTCTTAGAAGCCACATTCACTCTCATAGAGAATTAGCAAAAGAACAGTTAAAATCACATGTGTTCAAGAATTTTGAAGAATCAAAGCATACTTCAAATTTTGGCATAATGCAAAGATCATTCTTTACATAAAGCAAGTACAAGTACAAAGCTACATGTAGTGAAGTACACTACTGATTTGAACCTTTTAAAAGCCTGCGCACATAAATGAAAAGGACATAATCAAGGCTGACATACTAACACAATGCATTAGGAACTAGCTGTTTTCATAACAGACCAAAAGATCAATCTTGGATCGATCTTTTGATGCAGCAGAACAATCATAAGCCATGACAGATTTTCCAACAGCTCTTTTATGACAGCTGGTCCTTTTTTCCAACGGCCATATTAGCTGTCCTAAGCTCTCTGGAACTCTATAAATGCAGCTGCAAACTGAAGAACAAGATACAACAATCTACACCAAGCAAAAGATCAATTCCTTCGATCATACTCAAGTGCTCCAATTATTTTTCATAGCTTGCTGTTTGTTTTTTCATTTCTAGTGCAGCAATCATTCAAATATTGGTTCATCAACAGAATACATTACTCAAACAAGTGTTGAGTAAATAGTAAAATCTAAACAGCCCCAATATCATCACTTTGTAACTCAAGATTGTTTTGACAAATCTTGAGTAAGTTGTAAAATCCTTTAAAGTTTGAAAGACGTGTTGTTAAAATCATTACAAACAGTAAGGTAGAAATCCTTTCTAGATAGAAGGGTAAGAAGTGTGTAAAGTGTAAGATTGATCTGAAGAGAAAGTGTACATCAAGAACAATCTAGCCTTTGAGCACATAGTTGAAAATCTCACTCGTGTGAGGACTGGACGTAACCCGTGTTTGGGTGAACCAGGATAAAAAATTTTGTGTACTCTTTATATCTCTCTAATTGCTTATCTTTGAACAATCATATTTTGGTAAAACTGATATTAATTTTTTTTAACTAAAGATTGATCTTCTGCAAAGTAAAAGATTGATCTTCTGAGTAAATGATTGATCTTCATCACTGCAAAGAACAATCTTAACCTGAGATATAAATTTTTAAAACTGAATTTTTAAAACGAGACAATTATAATTCAAACCCGCCTTCCTTATAATTGATATTTCTACTTCATAGGGAACCAAGTGAACGCATCTCTAGTTAAAGAACTTGAGAAATATTTCACTTTTAAATATTCATCATTAGCCAAATCCCCACACTCGATTTGATATCTGGCAACATGTTCTATTGTAGACTTACCAACCTCTCCAGAGAACTTAGTAAATTTTAGAACATTCATTCCTCGGGTTAATTCAGACTATATCACCAAATAAAGAAATGCAAAAACAAAATAAGGCCTATAAGTGCATCCTATGTTGACACCATGTCTATTTAGAACCCATTCTACTCAATTCTTGATGTGATACCCCCAATCATTTTACCTTATTTGGTGCAGTAATGAATCCTAAGGCCTATTTTGATGCCCCCAATCTAAAGAATCCTCAAACGGTGAAGAGCAAGATGATTTGGCTGTGATGGCTTATACCAATTCTTCATAAGCTTAGTTATAAAATTGAAATTATGTGTGAAACTTAACAAAAGGGAAAACAAGAAAAGAACTCATTTATCCATAAGAACTCAATCTCTACCTCAAAAACCCTTGAGCCTTTACATATAGATCTTTTTGGGCTAGTGAAAATAGCCTCATTAAATGATAAGAAATATGGGTTTGTTATAGTAGAAGTATACACTAGGCGGACTTGGATAAAATTCTTAAGAAATAAAGATGAATCTCACAGTTTTTATCACATTTTTCAAACTAGTAATAAATGAAAAAGGTCTTAAGATTGTAACAATTAGAAGTGATCGTGAAGGAAACTTTGAAAACAAGTTATTTGAAAGTTTTTGTGATGAGAATGATATCTCTCAAAACTTCTCCTTTCCTAGAACACCCCTATTGGAACCAAGTTGGTTTTACATTTAGAGTTTTGATGTTAACAAAAGTATTTTATGAAAACAATATATTTGACTTCAAAAAGTATGAAAGAAGATTCATGTAATTGATGAAAATCTAAAATAAGATTTGATTCCAAATTATAATTGATGAAAATCTAAAATAAGATTTGATTCATATTTATAATTGAATAAAATATTTGACCAAGTTGAAAAGAAGATATGGTCAATATTTAATGAAGATTTGAAGAATATTTGATCAACATTTAATGAAAATTTGAAGAATATTTGATCAACAATTTAATGAATATTTGATCAACATTAAATGAAGATTTGATAATAAATTGAAGATAAGTTTATTTGAAGAATTAACAAACTCAATCTATACAAAATAGAAATAGAATCAATTTGAAGAATTTACAAACTGAATATGAACAAGATGCAATTCAGAATTAAACAAAGACTAAATTGAAGCCCAAATTTTCACTATAAATAGACACTCAAGGCTGAAGGAGAAAAGCATAAAAGAGTAACTCAAGTTCAAAGTTCTCAATTCATCTTAGAGTTCAAATAGAGAAACACTTGTTCAGATTAGAATTACTTTATGGATGTTCTTTTCTTAGAGTATGAGAGTTATTATTAATATCTACTTTATTAGAAGTAATTACACAAGTTTCAATCTTTTGTATCCAACCCGATAGTGGTTTAGTTCCGTTTTTAATTTGGGGTTGCTAGGTTGTTAGGAGAAGACTTTGCTTGTAGGGTCAAGGTGGTTAGTTCCTCAAACTTCTCGTGTTGTCAAGCTATTTGGGAAGACTGACTTGGAGGGTAAAGTGCTTTGTAATTCAAGGTATTTGAATTGATGGATTAAAGCCTTATGAATGAGGAGACTGGATGTAGCCAAGTTACTGGTGAACCAGGATAAATCTACGAGTCAAATTATTTATGCTTTCATTGCTTGCTATCTATGAATCTGATTGCTTCTACTCCAAGTAAGTCACCAAAACCAAACTAGTTTTTTTATTTATTTATAAATTATCAAAACATTGTCAACTTTGGCAAACATAATTAACCCCTTTTCTCGTGTTTGTACCTTCAACCCTAACAAAATGAAGTTGTAGAAAGAAAGAATAGGTCATTCCAAGAAATAGTCAGAACCATGTTAAATGAGATGAATGTAGCAAAACATTTTTGGGCAAAAGCAATTAACATTGCATGTTATATTCAAAATAGAATCTTAATTAGATTTATATTGAATAAAACACCATATGAATTATGGAAAGGTAAAAATCTTAGCATCTCCTTCTTTAAACAATTTGGTTGTACTTATTATATGTTGAACACTAAAGATAACCTTGGTAAGTTTGATTCAAGATCTCATAAGTGTACCGTCAATAAAAAACAATATTATGTTTGGCTTACTTTCATCAATTGAGCTTACCTCTGTTGATGAAGCATGGAAGATGAAGGATGGAATTTGCAATGCAAGAAGAGTTAAATGAATTTAAGAGGAATGATTGGGATTGGAACCAAGTGGGTTTTCTGAAAGTTAATGAATAAAAAAGGTGAAGTAGTTAGAAATTAGGCAAGACTTCTTACACAAGGCTATAGTTTGCGGAATGGCATTGATTACATTGAGATATTCGCTCTACTTGCCAGGTTGGAAGCTATCTGAATCCTACTTTCTTTTGATATAAATAATAGCATTACATTATTTCAAATGGATGTTAAAAGTGTTTTTCTGAATAGTTATTTATGAATGGTTATATAAGTGAAGAAGTATATGTTAAACAACGCTCAAGTTTTGAATGTTCTACATTTCCAAGTCATATTTTTAAGCTTACTGATGACTCTTCATCATATGCATAATTTTTATTGATTTTAGTCTTATTTATCTTTAATCATTAGTTAATTTAGTGAGTTATTTGATATATTTTGTTGATTTTAGTTATTTGATTTAATGAAATGTTTTTGTTCTTATTTGCTTAATTAAGTAGATATTTTTCGTAGTTTTGCGTTGTAACTTTGATTTAGTGCAGTGCTGAATTTTGGGGAGAAATCAACATGACCTATGTGGAGTAGTTCGACCATATTTGGAGTTTTAGATGTCCATTTGGAGTCCAACCAATTTCTAATGAAAGCTAACATCCATATCTACAACTTTCATGAAGACACCGGAACCAAATTCAGACTCGAAAGATGCGCAAAATGCAAACTACGTCAGACAGGAGATGATGTGCGCTTGGAGCGCGCCCTGCGTGCCTGGGGCGCATTTCCAGCCTTTCAACACTGTCCAGGCGCGCCCGGAGCCCAAATCCTACGCCTGAGGCGCGCGACGCGCATCAGCATTTATAAAAATGCAAATTTTTACTGTTTGGGGATCTTTTTGACTCTTGGGAAGTTGGGAGACTTGTGCCCTAGCAGAGAAACTCAAAGACGGCCGTTTCTAACGCCATTGAAGCAGTTTTATCAAGAATCATCCATGAATCATTCTTGTAATTCTTCTTTAATCCTTATCTTTTGTATCTCTGCCATGAGTAACTAAACCCTATTTGTTAGGGATGAGTGTAACCAGATGAAACCCTTATTTTTCTGATTTGATTTCTAGTTATATGAATCAGTTTATTGAATTGTTTTTCTCATCTCTGTGCTTAATGCTTTTTATTGCTTGATCAACATTAAAATGTTCTACGATTTTTATTTTGTAACGGAAGTGGACTTTACGAATGCTTGAGATGAGAAATTCATGAATTTTTAGTCTAGGGATAGATGCAGGTCATGAAACCAATTAAATTAGTTGCAAAGCAATAATTTACAAGAGAATTTCTATATGGTAATGCTTAATTCTAATCTTAAATCTACTAAGGAATTAGGGGTTACTTTGGAATTAAAGGTTCTATCACTAAGACATTAGGGCAAGAATAATAAAGGAATTTAGTAACTAGGATCAAATTAGACATTTTTATCATTATAAAAGATCAGTTTTATTGTAGTTGTTAATTTTAAATATTATTTCAATCAATCTGAAAACTTTTTGTTCAATTTTAGTAATTCAATAGTAAAATGCAATCCTTGAGTTCGACACTCGGTACTACCGTTTTATTATTACTTGCAACGATTCAGTACACTTGCTGAAACGCTATCAAGTTTTTGGCGCCGTCGCCGGGGATTGCCATATCACTATTGAGTTTAATTTATTTACTTAATTGAAATTTTTTGCTCTGCAATAAAATTTTTGTTTTTTTTTTCTTATTTTAAAACTCTTCAATACTCACAATTTGTCAAACCTTGTATGCGAGGCCAGTTCTCAGCTGAGCTTATTTTTGATCCAGAAATTGAAAAAACAGCGAAAGCACATAGAAAGGCAGCTCGAGAAAGGAGACAAAGGGAAAGACATTTAGTAGTGGAAGAAGAGGTTTTAGGTTATTCTGTCATATTAACTGAAATGGCCGAACCACCACCACTAGAACGTACTCTCGGAGAGTATGGGAATCGAAACAGAAATCGTGCTCGATTACCCATTCATCACCAACCGGTTACAATCAATAAGTTCGAAATAAGTCCTGCTCTATACCGAGAGTTGAGGGAAATTCATTTTGCCGGTAGACATAACGAAGACGCCAACAGACACCTCACAAATTTCTTTGAATTATGTGAAACAGTGAAGGTGGATGGGTTGTCTGAAGAATGCAAGAAATTGAAGCTATTTCCATTCTCTTTGATAGATGATGCTAAAGAGTGGTTTCTTTCATTCCTCGCCGACAACATCACCACATGGGATGATCTTGAGGATAAGTTCTTGGAACAGTATTTCCCCCCAGCCATGTTCATTAGAAAGAGGCAAGAAATCACCGGTTACAAACAGAAAGAGGGGGAATCTCTTCGTGACACTTACAGGAGATTTAGAAACTTACTAGCCGGATGTCCTAATCATTCTTATGACGACACTGCCCAAATGCAAATATTCTGTAATGGCTTGAGGCCGAGCACTAGAATTATGTTGGATGCCACAGCCGGTGGTTCTTTGAATTACAAAACCGCAACAAAAGCACGAAAGATTATTGAGATCATGTCATCAAATGAACAGATGATGTTGTATGACAAAAGTTGTGGGTCAACAAGTCGTGTGATGGAATTGAATGTTATGGATGGGTTAGCTCCAGGCAGGTTTATATCGAAGATGGAAGAGGTTATCGCCGCTAAGATCAAGAAGGGAATGGCAACTCTAAATATACAACCCCAAGTGGCCCCTGTAAAATTACTAAAGCAGACTAGTTGTAACCTTTGTGGAGGAGCACATAAAACTGGAGTTTGTGAAGCACTGGATGACAATGAGGTAGAAGAACTAGAACAGGTGAATTTTGTGAGTAACAACAACAACAGGCAGAATAACCCCTACTCTAGTACGTACAATCCTAGTTGGAGAAATCATCCAAATTTTTCTTGGAGAGATCAACAAGGTGGATCTCAGGGTCAACAAGGAGCTCAAACAAACCAATTCCCACCTAGGAAGGCTGCTTGGGAGAGTGCTATAGAGAAATTCGCGACAATCACAAGTTCTTTCATTGAAGAGTCAAGAGCCATCCATAAAAATCACTCTGCATCTATAAAGAATTTGGAGACTCAAGTGGGTCAACTTGCTCAACAAATGGCACAAAGAACGTTTGGAAATCTGCCTAGCGACACAGTTCTGAATCCACCAAACAATGTTAATGCAGTGACCACGAGGAGTGGCAAGGTGAGTGAACAAGTTCCACCTGAAGCCAAACAGAGTAAAAGTACTCTAACATCAACCCACCTAGAGGAAATGGCCACACCGACATCAGTTGAGAATCACATCACTTTTGAAAAAGAGCAAGAACGTGTGGTACAAAAAAGGGAACCACTGCCAAAACCAGAAATTCGACTTCCATTCCCTCAAAGATTAAGGAGGGAAGAAACTGAAAAACAATTTGGTAAGTTTCTTGATGTTTTTAAAAAATTACATATTAACATTCCTTTTGCAGAAGCACTAGAGCAGATGCCAACATATGCCAAGTTCATGAAGGAGATTCTGTCGAAAAAAAGAAAAATCGGCAGTGAAACAGTTATGCTTACCGAAGAGTTTAGTGCTATACTACAGAGGAAGCTGCCACCAAAGCTCAATGATCTTGGAAGTTTCTAAATCCCGTGCGCTATTGGAAATAGAACTTTTGGGAAGGCTTTGTGTGATCTTGGGGCTAGTGTAAGTCTTATGCCCCTTTCAATATACAAAAAACTGGGCATTGGAAAAGTCAAAGACACACAACTGATGTTACAGTTTGCGGATCCCTCGATGAAACACCCCTACGGAGTGGTGGAAGATGTGTTGGTTAAAGTGGATAAGTTCATTTTTCCAGTGGATTTCGTGGTACTAGACATGGATGAGGACTATGACATTCCTTTGAGCCTTGCCCCTTTATTTCGGTTACTAGCCACATTACAAAACAAAAACCCTACTTCAATTACATCACCTTACTTGGAGTTAGGTAGAAATTTTTTGTCTTGTCTTGATCAAATTCTAAGTTTGGGGTTGCTCATGGGATAGAAACCTTTTATGTTTGGGGTGGTGATTCTCACAAAAAGAAAAAAAGAAAAAGAAGAAAATAAGAAAAATCAAAAGAAAAAAAAATTGATAAATAATATCTTCTTGGTTCTTTAGTCAATGTGTGAGAATCTCCAGAATGAAAAGGTGAAGAAAAAAAAATGGTAGAATAATTTGGAAATATATGCCTAACTCCAAGTAGTAAAGCCTACTATCCCAAAATGTCCTACCCTTACTAAGCCCCATTACAACCCGAAAGTCCACCAAAAATGTATGTGTTTGCTGCATTGTGATTGCTAACTAGAATTTTTTTAAGCCTATGGTAGCGTTATGCATGTTCTAGGATTTGAGTGATAAATTCATAACCCTTCTAAACACTTGAGAGAAATTTTGGTGAGCTTGTGTGAAGAGAGAGTTGAATTTGATAAATGAATGCCAACGTGTACAAATCTTGTTATTTTTTGTAAGCAACCATAGAGTATGATGGATGTTTTGTAGTAGCTGAAACTTTGAGAATTGAGTTTGATTTGAAATGAGAAATTGAGTTTAAGTTTGCTTTTAACTGCACCAAATCTGAAATTAATTGTTGCTTGGGGACAAGCAATAGATTAAGTTTGGGGTTGTGATGACTCTTCATCATATGCATAATTTTTATTGATTTTAGTCTTATTTATCTTTAATCATTAGTTAATTTAGTGAGTTATTTGATATATTTTGTTGATTTTAGTTATTTGATTTAATGAAATGTTTTTGTTCTTATTTGCTTAATTAAGTAGATATTTTTCGTAGTTTTGCGTTGTTACTTTGTTTTAGTGCAGTGCTGAATTTTGGGGAGAAATCAACATGAGCTATGTGGAGTATTTCAACCATATTTGGAGTTGTAGTTGTCCAATTGGAGTCAAACCAATTTCTACTGAAAGCTAAGATCCATATAACTTTCATGAAGACACCGGAACCAAATTCAGACTCGAAAGATGAGAAAAATGCAAACTACTTCAGACAGGAGATGATGTGCGCTTGGAATAATTTACAAGAGAATTTCTATACGGTAATGCTTAATTCTAATCTTAAATCTACTGAGGAATTAGGGGTTACTTTGGAATTAAAGGTTCTGTCACTAAGACATTAGAGCACTCATCCCTGACATTTTTATCATTATAAAAGATCAGTTTTATTATAGTTGTTAATTTTAAATATTATTTCAATCAATCTGGAAACTTTTTGTTCAATTTTAGTAATTCAATATAATTCAATAGTAAAATGCAATCCTTGAGTTCGACACTCGTACTACCGTTTTATTATTACTTGCAACGATTCAGTACACTTGCTGAAACGCTATCACTTACGAAATATCTATATAATCTAAAATAGGAACCTAGGGCATGGTATGATAGACTTAGTAATTTTCACTTAAAAATAACTTTGAAAGAGGACAAGTTGGCAATACACTTTTTAGAAATCAATAGAAGATGACATTCTTATTATTCAAATATATGTTGATGACGTTATTTTCGAATCTACTACTGACACTTTTTGCCAAGAACTTTCTACATTGATGCAACTTGAATTTCAAATGAGTACGATGGGGAGACCTTAAGTTCGTCCTATGGATACAAACTCAACAAAGTGAAAATGGTATATACCTTCATAAAAAAAAAAAAAAATACAAAAGAGCTTCTTAAGAAGATTAAGATGAGTGATTGCAATCGTATGGATATACAAATATATCCTACTTGTTCACTTGGAATAGATGAATCCAGCCACAAAGTTGACCAAGAAACCTATAGAGGAATGATTGGATTACTTCTAAACCTTACTGCCTCCAAAACATGACACCATTACCTTAATCTCATTTAATTGCTATTAAGATAATCCTTAGATACCTAAAACCTAAAAGACACTACCAACATTTTCTTGTTCTACAAGAAATATTTTGAGTACAAACTAAGTGGGTAGTGTGATTCTGATTATACTAGAAACAAACTTGAAAGAAGAAGCACAAGTAGAAACTGCACATTTCTGGGTGACAACCACTAGCTGAAGATAGGTTTGACTTCAATAAGAAAAACCTAAATCTTATCTTTACCTAACTAATGTTATGTCACCATTCGATTAGTTTAGTTCCATATTAGGATAAATCATATGCCTTACATTTATGTTATATTCATTCTATATTAAAGAAAAGGCAAGTTAAAAGGAAAGTCTATGGCTCTCATAAATGCTTTTGTTAACACAAAAACTCTAAGTATAAAGCTAACATGGTTACAACAATCTCCCCCTTTTTGATAATGACAAAACTGTATTTTTTATAACATTTTTACTATTAATACTTTGACTCCCCCAACTTAAGCTTCCCCCTAAGTCTAAGTAATTTTATCTTCCCACATTATCAAACGTATTTTTCCCCCCATTTATCATTAGAAAAAAGATTTAAAAGTGAAACTTGCCTCTTTTTTATTATATTTTTAATTTTTTTTAATATAGAATGAATATAACATAAATGTAAGGCATAAGATTTATCCTAATATGGAACTAAAGTAATCGAAGGGTGACATAACATTAGTTAGATAAAGATAAGATTTAAGTTTTTCTTACTGCCTCCAAAACATGACATCATTACCTTAATCTTATTTACTTGCTATTAAGAGAATCCTTAGATACCTAAAAGACACTTCCAACATTTCCTTGTTCTACAAGAAATATTATGAGTACAAACTAAGTGGGTATTGTGATTCTGATTATAATAGAAACAAACTTGAAAGAAGAAGCACAAGTAGAAACTGCACATTTCTGGGTGACAACCACTACCTGAAGATAGCTTTGACTTCAATAAGAAAAACCTAAATCTTATCTTTACCTAACTAATGTTATGTCACCATTCGATTAGTTTAGTTCCATATCAGGATAAATCATATGCCTTACATTTATGTTATATTCATTCTATATTAAAAAAAAGGCAAATTAAAAAAAAATAAAAAAGACTTAAAAGGAAAGTTTATGGCTCTTATAAATGCTTTTGTTAACACAAAAACTCTAACTATAAAACCAACTTGGTTAGAACAATCTCTCCCTTTTTGATGATGACAAAATTGTATTTTTTATAACATTTTTACTATTAATACTTTGACTCCCCCAACTTAAGCTTCCCCCTAAGTCTATATATTTTTATCTTCCCATATTATCAAACATATTTTCCCCCCTTTTATCATCAGAAAAAAGATTTAAAAGTGATACTTGCCTCTTTTTTATTTTATTTTTAATTTTCCTTTTTTTTCTAATATAGAATGAATATAACATAAATGTAAGGCATAAGATTCATCCTAATATGGAACTAAAGTAATCGAAGGGTGACATAACATTAGTTAGGTAAAGATAAGATTTAAGTTTTTCTTACGGCCTCCAAAACATGACCTCATTACCTTAATCTTATTTACTTGTTATTAAGAGAATCCTTTGATACCTAAAAGACACTACCAATATTTCCTTGTTCTACAAGAAATATTATGAGTACAAACTAAGTAGGTATTGTGATTCTGATTATACTAAAAACAAATTTGAAAGAAGAAGCACAAGTACAAACTGCACATTTCTAGGTGACAACCACTAGCTGAAGATAGGTTTGAATTCATTAAGATAAACCTAAATCTTATCTTTACCTAACTAATGTTATGTCACCCTTTGATTAGTTTAGTTCCATGTTAGGATAAATCTTATGCCTTACATTTATGTTATATTCATTCTATATTAAAAAAAGCAAATTAAAAATAAAATAAAAAAGAGGCAAGTTTCACTTTTAAGTCTTTTTTTTATTTTTTTATGATAAAAGGGGGAAAAGATGTTTGATAATGTGGGAAGATAAAAATACTTAGAATTAGGGGGAAGCTTAAGTAAGGGGAGTCAAAGTATTAATAGTAAAAATGTTATAAAAAAATATAGTTTTGTCATCATCAAAAAGGGGGAGATTGTTGTAATCAAATCGGTTTTATACTTACAGTTTTTGTGTTAACAAAAGCATTTATTAGAGCAATAAATTTTCACTAAGTATGCAAAGAAGAAAATTCAGTAAGAAAATTCACGAAGTATGCAAAGAATAAAATGGCTAAGTATTTAAATAATAAAATCAAAGGAAACCACCAAAGGAATACGACTAGAGCATACCACCAAAGGAAACCATTAGACGAAACTACCAGAAGATACCCACCAAAGAAAGTGACCAAAGGAACTAACCAGAGGATAATCACTAGAGATTGTAAAAAGGTTGATGGAAACGAAATAAATTTAGTCCACGAAATCAGACAAATGCACGCTCTGATGTCGATATCATGTTTAAGTTTGAAGTCTGGGTCTGATGTTTGAATCGAACGTGTGGGTCTGATGTTTGATTCTAAAGTGTGGATCTGATGTTTGAGTTTCAAGAATGTGTCTCAAACCAAGTTTAAAGTCTGCCTTAAATGAACAGTACTTTTGCATGCTCTCATGAACAATAATTCTTCAAGCTCTAATGAACAATACTTCTTCATGGTCTGATGAACGATACTTCTACATGGTCTAATGAATGGTTGTCCTGCATGCTCTTATGAACAATACTTTTTCTGCCCCGATGAACAGTAATTTTAGTATACCTCTAAAGCTCTGAATTTGCGCTAACTCTAAAGACTACAACATGCTCTAGAGTGTTGTCTGTAATACAAAACACATTTTGATGTTGCTCTGAATCTAATAACGAAACAAACATGATTTTCCCAAGCTACTGATTCTAAGTCACACAATTCTGCATCTACCTCAAACTCTAATTGTTAAAACGAAAAATAGAACATCTATCTTCAACAAGCATGTCATACTCTTATAAATAAAAGTCAATCCCTCTAAATAAAAAGTCAACGATTTAGATAAAAGACAAAAAAATTGCGTTGACTTAGTTATATTCCTACATCTGAAGGTTCAAGAACCCAGTCCAACATTTGTTCCCGCCAAGATCAAATCAAATGTAGGAAGGAAGACTCACCTAAAGAATTTGCAAACGCAATATGAAAAAAATACGAACAATATCATTGAAGAAGAACTGTCCATATCATATTTAAAAATAAAGGATGGGCTAAAGGACTTATTACCAAAACACATCTTGCAGGATTATTTTTCAATAACATCATTGTTGATCAAGTTCGAATGAAGCCCTGATTTCAACTATAGACAGTGGGTCGCGGCTGAAGAAGATAGAAAAGAACAACACGAATACACAAACTAAGAAATCCTAAAAAATCAAGTTGATTAGAAAACCTCAATAGCTCAATTTTCTAAGTATTCAAAGTTAAAGGTTTTATGTTTGGGCAAAGCACTCGTTCAAAGCAAAATATCTAAGTAATGTAGTGTGAAAAATCACTATGTCAAATCATCTTGTTAGAAGCTATTACTCAAGTTCCAAACCACTGTAATCAAACCCGATAGTGGTGTTAGTGTGTCTTTAACAATATCGGGTTGTCAGGTAGTTTGCAGAAGACTTAGCTATTTAAGTCAATGTGTTTGTGTTTCTCAAAAGTCTAACGTTGTTAGGTTGTTTGAGAATATTGGCGTGGAGGGTCAGGTGTTGTGTAATTGAAATTGTTTCATTAGTGGATTAACTTCTTCTAAGTAAAGGGACTAGATGTATCCAAGTTAGTTGTGAACTAGGATAAATTACTTGTGTCACTTTACTCCTGCATTCCTTAGTTTTGTTATTGTAATTATACTTCAAGTATATCATCAAACTCGAATCAATTTGAATCAAATTATGAAAAAGTTATCAATTTAGTCAAACAGAATTCAACCCCCTTCTCGTGGTTGCATCTCCAAATATAGAAGTTGAATTAGATCCTTATGGAGTCCAAGTGTTGGAATTCAGTTATGAGTGGTTAGTCCCACATTGACCAAGAATGGAGGCTATATTGGATATATAAGGAGAATGACCCATAATCATAATGCCTTAAGGTTTTGGGTTAAGATGTGGTGTCTAAGTCTCTTATAAATCTTTGTTTAGCCCATTCCAAATGTTGGACTCCCCCAGACTCCCCAACAAGTGGTATTAGAGCCTGGTTTGGCTTGATGGGGGAGCAAAATAAAGAACTTGGATCAAGTGGATCAAGTCTAGTGGTGGACCAAAAAGGACTCGATGATCAAATGGATCAAGTCTAGTGCCAAAAAGGACTCAGTGATCAAGTGGATCAAGTCTAGTGGTCAAGTGGTCAATAAAGGAGGACTTGGATCAAGTGGATCAAGTCTAGTGGTGGGGACTCATAATTGAAGGGGAGATTGTTGGAATTCAATTATGAGTGGTTAGTCCCACATTGACCAGGAATGGAGACTATATTGGATATATAAGGAGAATGACCCATAATCCTAATGCCTTAAGGTTTTGGGTTGAGATGTGGTGTCTAAGTCTCTTATGAATCCTTGATTAGCCCATTCTGAATGTTGTGCTCCCCCTGACTCCCCATGGAATTCAATTATGAGTGGTTAGTCCCACATTTACCAGAAATGGAGGCTATATTGGATATATAAGGAGAATGACTCATAATCCTAATGCCTTAAGGTTTTGGGTTGAGATGTGGTGTCTAAGTCTCTTATGAATCCTTGTTTAGCCCATTCCGAATGTTGGGCTCCTTCGGACTCCCCAACAAGTGGTATTAGAGCTTGGTTTGGCTTGATGGAGGTGCAAAATAAAGGACTTGGATCAAGTGGATCAATTCTAGTGGTGGACCAAAAAGGACTCTGTAATCAAGTGGATCAAGTCTAGTGCCATAAAGGACTCAGTGATCAAGTTGAGCAAGTCTAGTGGTCAAGTGATCAATAAAGGAGGACTCAGATCAAGTGGATCAAGTCTAGTGGTGGGGACTCATAATTGAGGAATAGATTGTTGGAATTCAATTATGAATGGTTAGTACCACATTGACCACGAATGGAGGCTATATTGGATATAAATGGAGGCTATATTGGATATAAAAGGAGACTGACCCATAATCCTAATGCCTTAAGGTTTTGGGTCGAGATGTGGTGTCTAAGTCTCTTATGAATCCTTGTTTAGCCCATTCCGAATGTTGGGCTCCCCAACACCAAGTTAATAGGTTTATGAAATCAATTCATTATTTGTAATAGTCAAAGCAAGAATTGCCTAAAAATAAACAACAAAAAGTCAATAGATTGAATTAACTAAGAATATGAACATACATTAGAAATAAAAAAGTCAATAGATTGAGAATCCGAACATAGTGGATGTGTACATCTTTTAGGTAATTTTCTGAATAAATTGTTTGTCCTCTCAAAACTAAAATAAAATTCTTATTTATAAATTAAGTGTTGAACGACTAGTCTATGTTGAGAATGTCATGTGTTTTTCCTTTCTTCTTCCTTAACTACTTCTTGATTTTTTTTTATAAAGTTTTTAGTACAAAAACTTCGAAGTCCCAACCTTCAGAATCTTATAGTTTCATTTTGCCCTGAAGTCTTGGTCTCACATTTCTCTCGAAACTCTAGTATTTTGATCTTCAAGTCATTTGCTTGAAATCTAATCCTTAGATCTTCGTGCCTTCATATAATTGTTTTCTTGTTGTCTTTTTTTCGAACTCTAACATCAAATTGTTGAATTTTTTATATAGCATTTGGAGAGTTAATTCAAGCTCTCCAAGATTCTCCTTCAATGCAACAATATTTGAGTTCTCCAAACTTGGGTGATTTTTTACAATAAAGAAAAATAAATTCCCCAAAACCCTTATTTTTTTCATTTCATCCTTTTCTTTTTTCTAAGTCCATCTCATCTCCTTCCCTCTCAACTCACCCTAATGAAAAGGATGAAATACATTGATCTTTGTTTCATGTGAAGCAGAACACACACATTGGTGTGAATTTCAGTATTACATTGGAAAGAACTATATAGATATTAAAGAAAACATTAATATTTAATTTTGAAGTCTCTTATATCAGAATGATATATTAGAGGATCCATTAAATACTTTGGCCAAAGATTGTTTTGGTTTTTCCACACTAGGAGTAATCATGTTTGAGTATTGATGGACACTAAATGTAAACATATATCCTCCAGTTGGGGTTCGAACTACAGTTAATCATGGTTGTGAGAGTTTTGCTTTTTTTTTTATTAGACCCAACCTCCATTGATTCTTTGACCAAAATTTTAAAACTAGTAAAATGGGTATATAAGACTTTATTTTAAATTCTAAAATACTTAAAATAAATAATAAATTGTTTAAGTTAATTGTTACTCACATTAATAAATTTTAAACATTAAATTCATAAGAGTTAGTGCTACATGTAGTCACTCCAGTAGAAACATCCAGGAGAGAAATCTTTATCTAAAATAGGAAGTTATAGTGTTAGTAGAGACGCAAACACTAAAATTTTCAACTGTGTAGACACAGACGAAGAAAGAAACTTGACTTCCTTTGCTTTCTTGAAAATGAGAACCCAAAGGTATAGGGTTTCAATAGTTTGTTTGAAAACTAAGGTGTTCCTTTGAGCTAAGTGTTTGCCATACTCCATCTTTTTTGTTGAGCTAGTTTGAAACGAAAAGAAGACATTCATCCCAACTTAAGAGGAAGAGGAAGATGGTCAATCACTTGGTGGGATAGTTGTGGTAACATCAGAGGAATATTTGATTCCATATTTTTAATGTTACACCTTGATTTTTTTCGGTAATTCTTTTTTCGTTTTTCTAAATAAAATATTTTTAAAAATCCTTTAGAAAAACTCAGTGACAACACATTGAAAATCAATACTTCAAAAATTAAACTTGAAATATAAATTTTTACATTAAATTATATACAACGACGAATGTTTCAAAACTGATAACTTAACTACCTTTAAGTTGATCAAAACACACTTAAACGAAGGCTACTGAGTATAGTTGACCTACTAGCTAGATCATGTTCTATGCATTAATCAAGTGTAACCTATTCATGTTACACTAAAAGGTGAAATGTGCCCTTACCTGGTAGCACTTCTCTGCATAGCAAAGCTTCTATACACAAAATTCTTGTATCTTCGACCAACAAAGCTCTAAATCCTTTTTCTCCTCTTAACCTTTAACGGGTAAAATAGCTAAGTCAAAATTTGGTCCCTAATTCCCTAATCCACTCCTCAATCTCACCACCTAAAATAGCTATAGGGTTTGTTTTCTTTCTAAAAGATTTTATGAACATTCATGCAAAACATACCACACAACCAAATCCACTTTTGTTTTATAAACTAGGTCAAGACTTTCCAAACCTTAAAGCTAATTTTGAACCAAACATCAACCTAAAGTTAAAAACCATTTTACAGCTTGAATCAACACATGCAAAATTATTTCCAACTTCTATCTCATTTTTTTAATTTACTTTTGTGTGAAACCAATCTTTAGTCTATATTCAGACAAGTTTTCAAATCATCTTCTTAATGAATACACTTCAACCTCAAAAATTAAAACCTCTCCAAATCAATTTTAATTCACTTCCAATCATTCCAAAATTATAAAATCTCTACTTTTTACAAAAAACATAATTAATCAAAATTATTTTTTACCTCCAATCCATAACAACGACAACAAAACAAACATAAAACTCAACCATATTATTTTTCACTCAAACGAGTTTTTTCATCATCAAAATAATATTGAAGTTTCTTTTAAATAAATGTTAACTAAACATTATTTTTTAAAACTTGAATAAAATATGTCTTCAACACTTTATTATTTCAAATAGACTTTTACATGTATACAACTTTATCTCAAAAATAACTTTTCACACGCGAACATATATATTAATCAAAGATTTGCTCGAAATCAAGAGTTACTAACACATAACTAACACATAAAGCTGGAAACTTTCATATCAAAGGCTAAACTCTTGATTTTAGGCACAAGGATACAAACTTTGTTTATAAAAATTGAAGCTTCATTTCTGAATTGCAACTTTACTATAAAACTTAAAAGTCTTGGCACTTTAATTAAAGCCCTGATACCTTTTTAACAAGTTTGACAATAACTCGATAAACCAAATCATAACTCGATACTTTGTTTCTTTTTTAATTCTCAAAAAATTTGTCATAGCCTCCTTGTTACCTTCTCTCTTTCCTTGAAATTTTTTGATATACACAAAAAAAAGATTCTCAAAGTTTTCCCCCAACTAACTCAGTATCAATAATTTTGATTTTGTTTTGAGACTCAAAGAGTTATTATTCCATAACCACATAAATCCCTCACAAAAATTATACACTTAACATAAAAATTCTAACTTTCAAATTTTGATTTGAAACTGGCTTAGCATAAATTTTTCTTTTCTCAACTACAACTTTAGAGTAAAATCAAATCAATTCATTTCTCAAATACATTACTTTTTGTTGAAAAAAACTAAAGATAATTAGAGATAATTATCTTAATAATGTAGAATATTTTTCTTCCATCTGTGCAGATGAATGGCTAATCAGAAAAATACAATTCTAAGAGCAAAAATAATTGGTAGAAAATTAAATACGAAACAAACACAATTTTGACAAGAAAAACTTCTCTCAAATTGAGGGAATAAAAACCAAGCTACCTAGTCCAGTAAAATTTTTTACTATAATAATTAATGGGTACACCAGAGTCTTCCTAATAACAATAGGGAACATCAATCAACAATAACAACCTTATAACAACCTTTCACTAAAGTGGGTATGCCAAAGTAAGTTTCAGAGAAGATAAAACTACTTAGATTGTATATTAAAATAACAAACTGAGTGGTAGAAATAAGCTATCAAAGTTGTAGTTCAAACGAAGTAAGTTTGTTACACACCTGTTACGACCATTGGAACCACACTACAACAACAAAATGATTTTGCGGCGGTTACAACCGCCGCAATTGAATGTTTGCGACAGTTTTCCAACTGTCTTAGATTCGTGCGTCGCGAGAGTGTTTTGCTACGGTTGCAAAACCCGTCGTTCCAACTGCCGTAAATATTTGCGACAGTTCTAACCGCCTCCAACTGTCTTTAATTGCTTGGTTCAGGAAGGTATTGCGACGGTTACGAACCGTCGCAAACTTAGTTTTTTTTTTGTTTTTTGCTTTTTCATTTTTCATTAATTTAATTCAAATAAAAAATATTCATAAATCTCATTCATATAATTAAAATACACAAATATAAAATTATAAATAAACCTTATTCATATAATATATTCAAAAATAACAACCATACATTAAATTTAATTAAAACAATAAATAAATTAGTTTAAATATTCAAAAACTAAAATATTAACAAAGTGACTGAATATGCAAAACAACAACATCAAACCTAGTTCATAAATCATCTAGATAGTCCCTAATGATGTTTCATTATTAGACTGGCAACTAGAATCAGAAGAACGTCTTCTATCTCTTGGTAATTTAGAGTATTTGTTGCCTGAAAAAACATATAAATAAATATATTAAATTCAACCTCACTTTTTCATACATAATCAATACTATAATATTAACATCAAACTAATTAAAATTCAAACAAGATCAAATGCTCAAAATCAAAACATGCAAACATCAAACTAATTCTCTGATTTAATAGTGGTAATAAACAACTCAAATAGAAGATTAAATGAAAACAAGACCACTAATCTCATCGTAAACACTGTCAAATTAGTCAAAGCATGCAAAGTGCAGTTACTCAAATCAAGTGTTCAAAACAGAATACAACTAAATCTCAAAGCCCTAATAAAAAGAGCATATAAAATAATGTTAATTGTAACAAAAACGAATGACAAATTAATGCTCTAAATCTGATTTGACAAAGGAAAATGAATTAATATAAAATAATGCTAATGATGTTAGAATCATTGTGACAAATTGATTAAGAGCAATGTGTACACAAGGTAGCAAGTTAGTGTCCAAGTAATGATAAAAGACACATCATTCCATTATGTAAAAGCAACATTCAAAGCATAGATGTTCCCTAAAAATAAACAAGCATATATCATGATAAAGATAAAAATAAGTCCAAAGTGTTACATGTGATAAAAATATCCATGACACAAAAAGAAAAAGTACCTGGAATGCCAATTGCATCCTTGTCAACTTCACAAATAGAATAACCATTAAACAGAGACGTGAATCTCTAAACAATATCCAATTCAACACAAACAAGCTAAACCCTTCACTTTTTCATTTAGATAGAATCAGAAGAACGTCTTCTATCTCTTGACAATTCTAAGTATGTATTTCCTGAAAAAATATATAAGTATATATATTAAATTCAACCTCATTGTTTCATACATAATTAAGACTTTAATATTAACAACAAACAAGATCAAACTCTCAAAATCAAAACATGCAAACATCAAACTAATTCCCCATTTTGATAGTGGTAATAAATTCAAAATCAAATATTATTTTATACATTTCCTTAAGAAATAATTTCAAATGCAGAGCCTTATAAATTGAAGAGCAAATATTTATTATATATAGAGCATTATAAACCAATAATCTTCGATCATATCATAGATAATAAAAATAGGAAATACAAAACGTTGTTTACCTACAATCCTTGTTTTTAAGACATTATTTTTATGACATTATTTTTAAGACATTATTTTTGTTATTCACTCAACTCAAGCTTGGAGAATTTTCCAGCCAGTAAATTAACACAATGTTGGAGACTCCATAATTGAGTTGCACTGTACAAATTCTGTTTAAACATTTATTGTTAACCTGTTGTTGCATTTCTTTCATTGAATGCAATCCAAGCAATCCTTGATCTCTCCAAGCTTGACGAAGCTCTGCTTCTTAAAGAGACTCTGCACCTTCTTCCTTAATTAGTTTATCATCATTCTTGATCCTGCCAAAGCCAAAAATATTCAAATCTATATTTTCAAAATAACAATGATACAAAAAGGTAAGTGAGAAGACAAACATTCATAGATTGGTGTAACATGTATACATTGCATTGAATGTATGGCTGCGAAAGAAGCGGCATCATGTCGCATTTTTATAGAGCAACGATGGCAGCCTGAATTGCAAGGAAACGGTGAACTAAATGCGGTTGATATGGTTAACAAAAAATTGAATCCTTGTCTTTCTTCTTTCTGTTCATTAGCCCTTAAGTTTCTAAATGATTTTTGACATGTTTCTCCATCGGAATGAAGATATGGGTTGAGAACCTTCATTCTTGATTCTTCCAAACATGACACACTAGGTTACAAATATATTCTTTCATATCTTATCTCCGGCAGGCCCAGCATCATAATTATCAATCTTAGACAGCAACATTGAGTGTCTGCCTGGCCTAAAAAACCTTTTAGCATGATGTATGAGAGCGACACACATCTTCTTCATCATACAGCACAAAAGTCTAACTTCCACCTCAAACGCAGCTTCTTATTGACAAATTGCAACCGGGGTTTGCCATGTATTGAAGGTTATATTAGAGACTAAATAATTTGTACTGGTCACAAGAAAAATAACCAAAATTAAAAGATTTTTAACAATAAATAATTATGTCCCTAGTCTGAACAATTATTATCAATTTAGAAGCAATGAGAACATAGGAATGGAGTCAAAATTGCTGGAAAGGAAAAAACAGAACACATTATTTATAAATTAGAAGAATGTGAACTATGAGGTGTGAAGATAGAAGCACAGGCATAGAAAAAAAGAACCCACACACTCAAAAGAAATGGACACCAAACTCTAATGCATAACAAGGACCATACATTTCTTTAACATTATCTTGAAGAAACATATCATATTCTATTCTTGCATTTAGCCTTCATTTCAATGCCTCCTACAAGTTAAGCCTTCCCAAAATTGAATGATAATAAAGCACGCCAGCAATAAGGTAGGTAATGTTTGACGAGTACATTAATAATTACCCGTTCTTTCATTTTATCCTGGAAAGTGGAAGACAACATGTTGGGGCACACTCCTCAAGTCTTCAACAGCCTCATCACACTCCTCCGGTGAAGCTTCCTTCTTCTGTTTAATATCAAACAAATGCTATCATATATTCTTAATGGTGATATGTTTGCTGTCAATTATTTATATCATTTTGTTAGTAATAACTTCAACACTACAAGATGAAATGTGATTCAAAGGCTTGAAACAAGACTTACACCAATCGTGACCTTGCTTTATCAATAGTTGTTCATATTAACTTTTCCTACAGCCATTGTATAGGCATGGAAAAATTCCTATTTCCTATAACCAATATTTCAAAAGCAGAGCCAACTTAAATATAATGAACGAAAACAACAAACACATAGCACAAAAACAACAAACACAGAGCCAACTTTGATGTAACCCACCATTCAATATCATACCCACCATTATCAACAACAACAAACACATAGCACTATGGTGTTAATTTTAGCGTTCCTTACAAATGGGATGTGTTACAACGTCGTTGATGGAGAAGTGTTGCATTGTACCATTCCCGGAGAGGTAGAAAGCAGCCCCGCGCCTCAGAGGGGAAGTAGCACCGCGATTGAAGATGATGATGGAGTAAGTGGAAACGAAGAGAGGTTAGATAGGTCACGAATGAAGAGGAGCCTGAGATGGAGGGTGGTCGCCAATGGGGAGGAACCTGAGATGGAGGATGGAACGTGAATTAGGGGAAATAAATCTGAGCTGGAGATTGAAGGTTAGGTTGCGATTTTGGGGAAAATGAAAATGAAAGAAGTTCTGTCAATTTCGTCAATTTCGGCGCTGAGGGTTTAGGAGGAAATTGAAACACATTTGAGAATTGGGGGATTTAAGAGCAAGATGAAAAAACGGCGACTCTTGATAAAAACCGTCGCAGAATCCGTCGCAATTTGAGATCAAGGACAGTTTTCCTACAACCGCCGCAACCAAACTGTCACAATTTTCGAAAATTCTTGTAGTGCCAGACCCTTCTTTTTCTTCTCTGGCCGCCGTTTTTATTCATTCTAGTTCTTAGGGATTTATAAATCTCTTTTATTTCCTTAAAATGGGTCAAACCCATTAAAACCTTTTTATTTTAATAATAACAATATTAATACTAATAATAAAAATATTAATAAAATTGGTGGGTTCCACATGGGGAATGAGTCCATCCAACAAATCTCCCCGTCACAACTCAAGTGGGAGGTACTGCTCAACTATGTCGACTTTCTTTCTACAACATATCATCTTCCACACAGGAAATGTCTTCATCATCATATCTGAACCATTCTCATCAGTATGAATCTTCTCAATAAAAAATGACTTAATTTCCAATGCATCTCGTATCCAATGATACCGCACTTCAATATACTTCGACTTTGCATGAAAAGTCGGATTCTTGCTAAGATGGATCACATTCTGACTGTCACAGAATAACACAAACTTGTCTTGCTTGAGGCCTAACTCATGTAGGAATTTCTTCATCCAAAAGAGTTCTTTGGAAGCTTTAGTTGTTGGAATGTACTCAGCTTCAGTAGTAGATAAAGCAACACACTTTTGTAGTCTTAATTGTCAAGACACAGCTTGCCCTGCAAACGTCATCATATAACTAGAAGTACATTTTCTAGAAACAAGATCATCTGCTGTATCAACATCTGTGTAGCCATCCAACACAGGTTGACCACCTCCATAGCATAAACACACTTTGGAAGTGCCTCTGAGGTATATGAGAATCCACTTCACTACTTGTCAATGATCTTTACCTGAATTAGAGAGAAACCGACTTATAACTCCAACTGCATGAGCAATATCTGGCCTTATGCATACCAAAACATACATCAAACTACCAACTGTAGATGCATAAGGAACCTTCTTCATCTTTTCTTTGTCTTCCTCACTTGTAGGACATTTATCAGAATTCAATTTTAAATTAGTAGCAAGTGGAGTACTAACAGGTTTGCAATTGCTCATGTTAAACCTCTCTAACACCTTCTCAATATAATTGTCTTGAGACAAGCACAATTTATTATTCTTTCTATCACGAGTGATTATCATACCCAGAATTTGCTTTGCAGGACCCAAGTCTTTCAATGCAAAAGACTTGTTCAAATCTTTCTTTAAAGATTGAATCTTCTTATTGTCGATGACCAATAATCAACATGTCATCCACATATAACAAGAGAATAATACAATCACCATCATAGAATTTCTTGATAAATACACAATGGTTAGAAGTAGTTTTACCATACCCATGTTTCTCCATGAAAGAATCAAACTTCTTGTACCATTGTCGAAGTGCTTGTTTGAGTCCATACAAATTTTTCTTCAATTTACACACAAGTTGTTCTTTACCTTTGACTTTGAAACCCTCTATAGGTTCAAACTAGCTGCTAACCCAAACATAACTCGGATAGAGGACATCTTCACCACAAGTGAAAAAATTTCATCAAAGTCAATACCTTTTCTTTGATTAAAACAATTCACAACCAATCTTGCTTTGTATCTTGGTTGAGAACTATTCTCTTCTGCCTTTATCTTGGATATCCATTTGTTCTTGAGTGCTTTTCTACCATTAGGCAACTATACCAAATCAAATGTGTGATTCTCATGTAAGGAATTCATCTCTATTTGCATGGCCTTCAACGACTTTTCTGTATCAACATTTGTAATAGCTTCTTGATAGTACTCTAGCTCTCCACTATCAGTGGTCATCACATACTCATGTGGAGGATATATTTGATAAGGTTGACGTTATCTAGTAGACCTTCTAAACTCAAACTCGACTAATGGCTCAATTGGAATCTTCTTATCATGGCGAGGCACATGATCATCAGTTACATTCTCATCATCTACCTGTACATCTCCCCCATCAACAAGAGTTTTTGTAGGGGGCTTAGGCGCAACATCAATGTAGCTTCTAGAATTTGGTTTCTATTTTTTAGTTTTATCAAAATCTTCAACAGTCTGGTCTTCAAGAAATATCACATCTCAGCTTCTAATAATTTTCTTGTCAAACGGATCCCACAATTTATAACCAAATTCTTCATCACCATAACCGAAGAATATACACTGTTTGGACTTACTATCAAGCTTAGACCTCCCATCTCTAGAAACATGAACAAAACATCTACAGCCAAAAACTCTCAAAGGACGATAAGAGATATTTTTCCTTGTCCACAGTCTATTTGGAACATCTCCATCAATTGGAATAGAAGGAGAAAGATTGATGAAATCCACTGCAGTTTTCATTGCTTCACCCCAAAAGGATTTCGATAATTTTTCATGAGAGAGCATACATCTGATTCTATCATTAATCGTATGATTCATTCTCTCTGCAACCCCATTGTGTTGAGGTGTCTTTGGAATTGTTTTCTCAAACCTGATTCCATGTTCTCTACAATACTCTTCAAATGGACATACGTATTCACCACTGTTATCTGATCGAACACATTTTAATTTACTTTCCTTTTCTCTTTCAACACTTGCATGAAAATGCTTGAAGACTCCAAATACCTGGTATTTAGATTTCAAAGAAAATGCCTACTGTAACACCCCGATTTTTAACAGCGAGAGTGTATTTTTTTTTCAAAACAAATTCATAAAACAAATAAATAAATAAGGAAATACCTTTGGATAAATATTTAAGTCATAACACAACGACTATTAAGTCAACATAATTTACAAGCAGCAGAATAGTTTTTGAAATACGAATCCAAAGTATTTACACATCAAAAAGTGGTACATGGGACCCATCGAAAATAAAATGTCATGCTGACAATATTGGTATAGGTATAGTCTTCCAAATTAAAATAAACACATCCCAAAAGAAAGACATCTAGTCCCTATACGTCAACTTAATCTAATCATTCTACAAAAAACTATACATCCTGAGTGATCTTCACGCGCCCCGCAAGATCCTCCTAACATTGCTCTAGTCAGGTGTTTCCAACTACATTCCCATCCACAGGGTATGAACCCGTAGGATGGTCTTGGTTCTCATATGAGGGCAAAGCCCAAATTTTCACAATAGTGTAAAGGGTCACCAACCGAAATTAACAATTAACACATAACATTTAAGATTTTAAATGCACAAAATAACATTTCAACTTAGCATGCACCTTAAAAGGGTTTCCATATGTCAAACATTCATAAACAAGGTTGAAAAATGAAGTTTTTAACAAAACAACACTATTATATTCAAATACAGCATCTTTGTATTCGAATACAAGGTTGTTTCAGCATTCAGCAGCAAAAACAATATGTTTGTATTCGACTACAACAGTGTGTATTCGACTACACAACAAGCCAGTGGCAAAAACAACATGTTTGTATTCGAATACAGCTTGCTGTATTCAAATACACATCAGACAGCAGCAGAAAAACAACAAAAATCAGCAAAATTCAACTGCTTAAAGGGTTTCAAAATCAATCAACACTTACACACAAATCCAAACAATCACAATTAACATTTATAGTGCAATCACAACGACATCTTGAGTTTCGAAATGGTTTTGCAGTCAATCACACTTACAAACAATTCCGAAACAATTAAAACATGACTCGCGTGCCAAGCACCTTAATGCAATGCGTATATGCCAAAATGCATGGACTCAAAATTCCAAACTAAACCCTCCTTGAAGGGTCGTAAATCATAATTGTACCGTCTATCATAGGCCGAAGTACTAAATTACTAAGTTGCTATCTATCACGGGTCAGCACGACTTACTAAACACGTGTAGTCTATCGTAGACCTTACACAATGCAACAATCCCCGTAAGGATAAGATGAACCAGCAAATCACATGGAATCATCTCATGGCCCATCCGGTCACCACGTACTATGAAATGCATGAGCATACTCAGACTCTATCCACGACAATCGTTAAGTAAATACATATATTAAAAGATTCCCCATTTTTAATACCCGTATAACTCTAACAATTCGGACGACAATCATTAAGTAAATGCAGATATTAAAAGATTCCCCATTTTTAATACCCATTTAACTCTAACAATAAGGACAACAATCATTAAGTAAATGCATATATTAAAAGATTCCCCATTCTTAATACCCATTTAACTCTAAAAATTCGGACAACAATCATTAAGTCAATGCAGATATTAAAAGATTCCCCATTCTTAATACCCATTTAACTCTAACAATTCGGACAACAATCATTAAGTAAATGCAGATATTAAAAGATTCCCCATTCTTAATACCCATTTAACTCTAACAATTCGGACAACAATCATTAAGTAAATGCAGATATTAAAAGATTCCCCATTTTTAATACCCGTCTAACTCTAATGATTTTCACGACAACCATTAAGTAAATGTAGATATTAAAAGATTCCCCATTTTTAATACTTGTTTAACTCTAATGATTTTCAATTTCCACACGGAACATACTCAGACATATTCTCAAATTCAATCCACAATTCACACCAAATCACATCAATTCATTTTTCCACAAATTCCACATAAATAAATCTCAAAATTTATAAATATTAGTTATGAACACGTCAAACACGACAACCACAAATCATCACAACCCACCACTCAAACATATCAAATTTCCTTTCCTCAAAACCACATATAAATGAGTTAAATTCATTTTCCACAAAACACTCATCAATATCACCAAAACCCAACTCTAAAATTTCACCCAGAAAAGCATTAAATTCATTTTCCCCAAATCAACACTTCAACCCTAAGAAATTTATTTTCCAAACAACCACAGATAAGTCCCTAAATGCAAACTAAAAGTTTGGAATGAGCCCTTACCTTAACGTTAGCTTTAACGAGCAATTACAGTATCGCGAGTAATTCCGATAAAATCTCCGTTTGCGACGTCGTTTCCAATGTTAGTTCACTAGTACCGTAGCGTGGAGATGAACAACTTTCCCTTCTATCTCTTCGTGAAACGAAGCTTAGATTTAGAAGAAAAGTGAAAGATTGTGTTTGACGGTTTTTAAAATCCTTAACACTGTTTTTCTTCGTTTTCGAATCAAAGAGGAAGAATGAAGATGAGAAATCCTTGTCTTCTCACCCACCAAGCCTTGGGTTCCTTTCCTTGAAGCCAAATAAAGCAAAGAAAGCAAAAGAGGAAAAATGGAGAAGGGAGGAAGTTAAACTCTCGAGTAACAGGGAGAGGAAAAATGTTTTTATGTTTTCCTTTAGTTTTCCTTTCTTCCTTTTTCCTTCCTTTCTATTTCCTTTCTTTTTCTTTTTCCCTCCAACCATATATATATATATATATCAAAAAATATCTAAAAATATCTAGATATTTATTAAAATTACCATTTCACCCATCACTTCCCCAACCACTTTTTGTTAAAAATATCTACTCTCTTCGCAACTCAATTGACAGATACAATTTTCAGAACCCGAGATATTTTTAAAAAAACTGCCTAGAATTAAATTCTTTGTAAAAGATTCATCGCACTTAATTTAATTTATTTATCGACGAGTAATTTTAATTGGGGTATCAAAATATATTTTTGGGCATTTAAACTCACAAAAGATTAATAACTTAGCTAAAAAGTCTTCAAGATCAATACCAAAATACACTAAAATACATAAACTATAATTTAAAATTATGGGTCTTACACCGACACTTTTCTAGAGTGGTCGTCATTAAAATTAAAAAAATATGATGCCCCACCAAGAGATTTACTATCCGTTATACAAACATCAATATGAACTAAATCAAGAATATTTTTCCTCCTCTGAGGACCAGTATTATGAAAAGAAACTCTATGTTGTTTTCCAGCAAAATAATGAGTGCAAGTTTTTAGAGACGTACCTTTCATAGGACGAAAATTTTTCTTCACAAGTATGTTGAGTCCTTTCTCACTCAAGTGACCACAAAACATATGCATAAAATCATATGCATCTTCAATTGCATTCACTTCTTCATTGCATAGTTTTGTAGGCATCCTATAGAGAGAAATAAAATTTTGCTCCTTTGCAACCATTAGGGACCCTTTGGTGACTTTACGTATACCACCACCACCAAAATAAGTGTGATAACCATCAATATCCAAGGCTTTCACCAAAATCAAATTGAGACAAATATCAAGAACATGTCTAACATTCTTCAACTGAAGCTTGCAACCAATCCCAATTTCAACCCAAACATCTCCCATACCGATAATTTTACATACTCCTTCATCACCCATTTTTTCCATGCCAAAAATAACCAGCACTGTAAGATGAGAAGAAATCACACCTGGTAGTAACACGATATGAGGCACCCGAATCAATAATCCATGTTGAATCCTGACATGCAAGGTTTACGGAATTATCATCACAAACAATGTAGATATTATTAATAGATGCAAATGTTGTTGTATCTTTATCATTTCTCTTCTCTTTGTCTTCATTTATTTCCCTTGATTAATCTCTCTTAAGGAATCTGCAATTTCTTTTTATGTGACCCGCTTTCCCACAATGATAGCATATCGCTTCTTTTCTAATCCTCGACTTGCTTCTTGACTTGCTACGACTTTTAGAGTTGTCTCGTCTATGGAAGTTTCTAGGTTGACTTATCCCCGTGACTCTATAACTAGTGCTTCTTTCTTTGAGGAAGAACCAATGAAACCATGTTCCTTTGTTCGAGCTTCTTCATTCAACATACTCTCTTTAACTATTGATATTTTCAACTTTCCACTTGGAGCTGAATTGGTCAGCGTCACAACAAGGACTTCCCAATTATCAGGCAAGGAACTCAACAATAACAACGCTTGCAATTCATCATCTAATTTAATTTCTGCGGTTGTCAACTAATTCACTGTATTCTGAAAAATACTCATATGCTCTGCCATTGAATCCTCTAATCTTTGTATTTCATATTCACCAGCTTCCAATCAAGAATGTTTTATCTTACACATTCTTTCGTTCATACAACTCTTTTAATTTTTTCCACATCTTGTTAGCATCTATTTCAGTTTCAACATGTGGATATACACTAAGATCGAACCACTACCTAATCAACGCCACTGCCTTTCTATTCATCTTCTTCCAATCAATGTCAAATTTACCTGCGGGTTCAGCAGTGTTACCTTCAATAGGATTGTACAAATCTTTACGGTATAACATGTCTTCCATGAGAGTTTTCCAAAGTGTGTAATTAGAAGAGTTGAGTTTAATCATATTGAAACCTTTATTTTCCTCCTCCATTTAAATGCACAAATCAAATATTTGTGCTCTAGATACCACTTTGTTGGGAAAACCCAGAGATAATCATCTCAATAATGCATAATACTTTTCCCCCACCTGTGCAGATAAATGGTCAAACAGATAAATACAATTTCAATAGCAATAATAATTGGTAGAAAATTAAATATGAGACAAACGCAACGTTAACGTGGAAAACTTTCCTCAAATTGAGAGAATAAAAACCACGGACCTAGTCCAATAAAAACATCCACTATAATAATTAATGGGTACACCAAAGTCTTCCTAATAACAATAGGGAACATCAATCAAAAATAACAACCTTCGACTAAAGTCAGTATACCAAAGTAACTCTTAGAGAAGATAAAACTACTCAGCATGTATATTAAAATAACAAACTCAGTGGTAGAAATAAACTATAAAAATTGTAGATCAAACCGAGCATGTTTGCTACACATTTGTTACCACCACAGGAATCAAACCCTTCTTTTTCTTCTCTAGTCGCCGTTCTTACTCATTCTCGTTCTTAGGGATGTCTAAATCCCTTTTATTTTCTTCACGCGGGCCAAATACATTAAAACCTTTTTTTTATTTCAATAATAACAATATTAATACTAATAATAATAATATTAATAAAATTGTTGGGTTCCACTTGGGGAGTAAGTCCACCCTACACTTTCAAATTTAAACTCTTTTTACTCGTGAACTTAGTTACAAATTGAAATTTTCACAACTTTAATATCTCAAACAATTTTTGAAGACGTTCTAATGTCAATTCAAATTCACTTTTAACTCAATTCCAACAAAAATTTAACTTTTTTTCCCGTCTAATTTAGAGTTCGATACTTTTAAATTAAATGGGTAGTTTTTGTTTTCTTGTCTTTCAAGAAACATGTTCAATATGAACACAACACAAATTTTAAGTTCAAACCAAATAAATTGAAATCAACAAAAACATTTTCCCCTACTTATAGAGTTCGTTTGATGCGCAAGATAAAAAGTGATAAGATAGGGTATAAAGCTGGATAAGGATATGATAGGATAATGACATGATAAATATTATAATATCATGTGTTTGATACACACATAATAAACAACATGGTAACATTTTATTTTGTGATATATTTGATACACATCTAATCATGATATGATATAATATATATTATATTTAAAAAACAAAATTACTATTGTGTATAATTACATATTAGTTTTTTTAATTAACTTATTATATTTTAAATATTATAAATTAACAAAATAAAATAAGTAATGAAATAATTTTATATTAAAAATTTCCATTTACACTACTAAATAAAAAAATTTAATTTTTAAAACAAAATCATGAGTTACCAAATAATCATATTTTATTTGTTAGAATGTAAATAAAGATATGATATATATTATATGTAAATGACAAGAATACCTTGTAAACAAATTCTATTTATTTTAAAATTTCAATTAACATTCATATTTTAATAAACATTTTTTAAATTAATTATTAATATTTCATTTTTAAATTTAATATCAAATTCTATTAATTATTTTTTTATTTGATTAGAGTTACATTTTTGTATTTTAGATTATATTTATAAATTTTTTTATATGTATATTTTATTATATTTCAATTTATATCGTAAATTATATTTTATAATTGTTTAAACTATTGTTCTTATCTTATCCTACTAGTTTTTAACCTAACTCAAATTCATCGCAGAAATTTCAACTAGAGAGACATGATATGATATAATTCTAGATTAACTTATCATATTATATTGGTTAATCGAACATTGGATTCAGACATGATATGATAACTTATTCATATCATGTCTCTTATCATGTCTATGAAATAGGTCCACAGTATTTCAAAGTTTTTTGGGAGAAAAGGGGGTAATTCTTGCTTTCAATAAAACATTTTTGTGTAATGAGCAACTTCACTTCACAAACTTTCTTGATTGAAAGCATGACTCAAGCTCAAAAATGGAGGTTTTGCTTTAGGCTTTATGTTGATTTTAAAGAAAAGATGAAAATGAAAATGATAGTAGTGAGAGAGGGACAAAGACGGAGTCATATGGTTCTTATAAAGGCTACGAGGGTATTTTATTCTACTTCAGTTAATTAACTTACTCTCTCAAAACGCGTGCCAGCGCATTGATCTGTCATTGGATGCAATGAGTAGGCTAACTAACACAAAGGGGCACATCACCTGGGGTAATGTGCTAGCTTATCTTTCCGTTGCGCTCAGAGGAAACAAAATGTAAAAATGTGCCATGAAGTAAATTGCACTGCATGGACCGGCGCAATGCACCCTGACTCGTTTTTGTTGCACTATAGACTTCAATAAAAGGCATTTTGCACTGCGAAAAACCAAAAGAAAATTGTCTGAAAATGTTTCTGGTTAGAAAGAGTTAGTAGCAAAATATCCAAAATGGTTTACGAATATTGAAATCCAATTTCTTTATTAAATTAAATACATATATATAAACTAACAGAAAACTTTAAATGAAACTAACTAAAATATGCTCAAAAACAAGAACCGATGGAGTTATCAAATCACAAAAGTTACTCACTCAAATTTAATCATAAACTTTTTTAATTATTTTTTATGACACTAAGTCATAATCACATCACATCACTTGCTTCTCATACAAAATTTATGTCAATCCCATCAAATGACAATGCGTTCGATTACGAAAAACAAATACAAATAATCACCCTTTATATGTTTTTAATCAATTAGTTGCTAACAAATGTACTACAATTAATAATTGAGACTATAAATTATTATTGTATCGTCAAACTTAATTTTAGTCATTCCATCATTTAGCATTTTTATGCTATGCTATTCTTGAAATTAAACTCTTTGCATGAATAAACAAAATGTTAATCTAAGAAAGAAAAAAATTATTTATCACAATTGACCAAATGAAATAATAGTCTTAGTAAATAGATTGATAATTGAATCAAAAGAAATAAATCCGGATAGAACTAGAATCAAGGATAATCAAAGTTAAAAGTAAAATTGTGATCTTAAATTTCTCTCTATTGTGTTACAATTTTACGTTTTTATTCTTTTTCTTTGTTACTGCTATTTGCTAGTTAATTACACAATCAAAGCAATAACTATTGTTGATTTAAAAAATAAATAATCTTAATTAGTTTGTCACTTATACTACTTCTAAGTGTATTTCTAACGCAACAAATTTGAAATATAAATTACGGTTTCTAAAGAAGCTTCTTTTCCACTTATCCAATCATCATTAAATATGTCAGACAAAAATGTGAATAGTTTCTGTTTGAGTGGAGTTAGGTTTAGAGGGAATGCTATTAGTAAAGGGTTCAACTGATGTTTGAGCAGTGGTTTCAGCTGAGGGAGTGTTTTATGTTTGTGGTATGGTTTTAGTGTTTTGGGCCGCTAGTTCAAGGGGTTCTAAATTAAATTATCAATAATAACAAGCAAAGGCTTCATCTTCTTCTTGTACAATTTCCTTGGCCTTCGTCTTCTTTTTTCTTTCAAACGATTAGCCTTTGGAAGAACCAGAGGAGTTTTAAGAATGTTACTTTCATACATCTGATAATCTTCAAGTTGATGTTTCATACTTCTGTAATAGATCTATAAATTGTGCCTTGGCGTTTACTTGATCATCGAATTAAATTTTAACCAATGAATGTACAACTTCCACTTATGCTTTTATGTTGCATTTTGTGTCCACCAAAATCATAATCATAAAATCCTACTAACTTGTACTCTAGAGATTTTGTATACAACACACAATGATTAGTAGTACATTTCAAATGTCTAAAGATTCTTTTAACAATAGTTAAATGAGATTATCTAGGATCTTATTGAAATCTTGCACAAATACACACTAAATAAAATATCAATATCAATATCAAGTCTTGAAGTAGTGAGATAAAGTAGAGAATTTATCATACCTTTTTATTTGATTCGTTTTTGCTAAGAGAGCAAGTAAGATGCATAGATATAAGCATGTGTTTAAATAGAATAGTGTCCACTTAGAATCTAGTAAAATTATTTTCTAAAAGAAATTTGTTGAATCTGTCATACCGAACTCTTGGAACTTGGTTAAGACCATACAAAAGTTTTTATAAGTTTGTAAACATATTCTAGGAAATTAGAATCTTCAAAGTCAGGTGGTTGTATGACATACACTCCCTCATTTATAAAACAATTTATAAATGCACTTTTTTACACCCATTTGATAAATAATTAAATTATTATTGATAGAAAAAGAAAGAAAAATTTATATAGCTTCTAACCTTGCTATACGTGCAATGGTTTCAGTGTAGTTTATATCTTCTTGTTGATTGTAACCTTGAGTTACTAGCCTACCTTTTTTTTCGTAACCCTTCACCTCTTTCATTCAACTTGTTTCTAAACTCCCACTTGAGTTTAGGTACAAAATTCAACACATCATTCCTTTTGATTGAGTTCTTGTTGCATAGCTACAATCCATTAATCATCTCTAGATACTTCATCAATCGAAGTAAGTTCACAAAGAGAAGTCCTAAAATTGATTTATCTTCAATGGATTGATTTTTAAATGATGATATTATTTTCAGAGGATCTTCTACATTTCCAATAATCAAAGTGTTTTAGGTGAGATGATTTGTATCTCCATTCTTGTTTTTGTTCTAGTTGACTTTGACTACTAAAGGTAGAAATATAATTTGTTTCATCGCCTGTTCTAAAGGCACAAATGCGAGAAGGGGGGTTGAATTATGTTTGACTAAGTTGATAATTTTTTCATTATTTCATTTAACTGGTTCAAACTTGATGATTTACTTGGAGTAGAAGCAATAACAAAACTAAGGCGTGCAAGAATAATGTGAACCAAGTAGTTTATCCTAGTTCACCACTAACTTGACTACATCTAATCCCTTCACTCAAAAGGATTTAATCCACTAATTCAACAACTGGAATTACAAAGCACATAACCCTCCAAGCTAGTATTCTCAAATAGCATGACAACCTCTGACTTTTGAGTAACACACACACCTTAACTCTACCAGCCAAGGCTTCTCCACACAATCTAATAACCCATATTTGTTAAGGCACACTAACACCACTACGGGGTTAGATACAAAATATTGAAACTTTAAGTGTTTGCTTCTTGCAAAATTGATAATAATAATAATACTAATAATAATAACTGTCATACTCTAAGAAAAAACACTTAGAAATATTTCTAATCTGAACAAGTGTTTAGTCCTTGTTTAACTCTAAATTGTATCTTCATTACTAGTTTGGTCAACAACGATCTTATTCAAAAATAATTCCAAACAAGATGCTTTTTGATAGTATGTTCTTTAGCCATTTCATTATTTCTGAATCCAACATGAGCAATTTTTCTAGATTGATTATGTTTTAATTTTGTTTATATTGAGTTTGTAAATTATTGATATTGATTATGTTCGTATTTTCTTTAGATTGAGTTTTTAAATTCTTCATATTGATATTGTTCGTATTTTGTTTAGATTGGGTTTGAAAATTCTTTAGATTGATAGTTTTCGAATTTTGATAAGATTGCTTTCGCAAATTCTTCAAATGAAACTTTCTTCCTATTTCTTGCTTTAATCTTCGAATTTTGAACCATATCTTTGCAAATAATAAATTTATTTTTAAGTGAATGTTTCTTCTTCTAAACAATTCTTGATCATATCTTCTTGTAAATAATTCATATTTTCTTGTAGATAAGCCTTGATCAAATCTTCTTGTAAATAAATCATATCTACTTGTAGATCAATCATGATCAAATCTTTCAATAAACAATTCATATATTCTTGTAGATAAATCTTGATCAGATCTTCTTGTAAATAATTCATATCTTATTATACATAAATATTGATCAAATATTCTTATACATAATTCATATCATATTGTTAATAAGTTGTTGATCATATCTTCTTCAAATCTTGACCATGTTTTCTTTGCAACTTGGTCAAAGATTAATTGATCATATTTTCTTCAAATCTTGACCATATCTTATTTTTAACTTGGTCAAAGATTTTTTTCAATTATAAATATGAATCAAATCTTATGTTAGATTGTCTTCAAAAAACACGAATGATCTTTCATACTCTGTGAAGTTAAATATATTGTTCTCATAAAATACTTTTGTTAACATCATAACTCTAAGTGTAAAAGCAACTTGGTTCCAACATGCTCTACCATATTCATCTGAGATATCAATAGCTTCAATAAAGGATGGTTTTTATGTTTCTTCTTATTTATTAATATTTGTAAAGCTTTTAGCTAGATTTGATATTTTAGGGTCAAGCTCTTTGTCATCAAATCTAGCATGTATTGATTGTTCAATATTCAATGTTTTAGAGTATCCCAAAAAGATACATTTTTAAGATCAAGAATCAAACTTTCCTAGATTTTACTTAGTGTTAAGAATAAATCAAGTACAACCAAATCGATGAAAAAAAAAAACAAATGTTTTGTTTTCTTCCTTTCAACAATTCATAAGAAGTCTTATTTTGAATAGGTGTAATTAAGATTATATTTTGAATATAGCATGCACTATTTACTGCCTCTCCCCAAAAGTGATTTGCAAAATTTATTTCATAAATCTTGGTGTGATCCATTTCTTGAAGATATCTATTTTTCCTTTGGACAACACCATTTTTTTGAAGTGTTCTAGGAGATATGAAATTATGTAAAACACCATTCTCTTCACAAAAGGTTTCAAAAGGTTTGTTTTCAAATTTTCACCATGAAACTACAAATTATTGTTATGCAAAAACCTTTTCATTTTGCACATGTTTGCAGAAGGTAAAAAATAGTTCATGTAACACTTCCTTGTGCCTTAGGAATTAAAGCCATGTTTATCTGGAAAAAGCCGTCAACAATAACAAGTCCATTATATTCCAACCGGTAGAAGTTGTTCTCACATGACCAGATAAATCAATATTTAAAAGTACAATAAAGTTATTGAAATGGAAACAATATTTTTTGAAGAAAAAGAAGTTTTAATTAATTTCTTTTTTTGGGGATGCCTCACAAAGAACATCTTACTTCTATTTCAAATTTGGAAATCCTATAACTAGATAGAGTTTTTTTAACTTTGAGATCATTTTCATGTTAGCAGGATCTAATCGTTGGTGTCAACCCCATTGTTCTTCATTCACTAACATAGAAAGTTTATTTTTGGACATTATTTTTCCTCTATCTTGTGAATAATATGGAACCGTTCGTTTGATTTATTGTCTCACATGTTTTTCTATTAAAGAAATCATCATAGCCAATGTCACTTAATTGACTTTTTATAATTAATGGTAGAGAATCATTACCTACTATTTTAGTACCAATGATCTTATATTTTTGGTCCCCTTCAAATCCTATATACCTAAGCCCATTTCTCCCATCATGTGTCGTGAGTATCAACCATCTAGGTACCATGACTGGTGTTTCAACCTTGTTGCTGAGAAAATCCACAACATACACTATTTTAACTTTAATTACTCAAATCTATTTGGGTCTAGGCTTGTTAGTCTTGGAAGCTTTCTTGTTTTTAAATGTTTTTAACATAGGACAAGCTTTTCTCATTAATTTAAACTATAAGAGCAAAAAATATTGTCATTATTTATATTAGAATTTTCCAATGGTACTTGAAAATCAATGCCATGTTTATTATTTTTGCTAACACCATAGATCATAGAAGCTTGTTTGGTTCTTCATATATCATTCACAAGAAGTTCATGAAAAGATTTTTCATTTTTAACATATTTACATTCAATTTCTTTTAGTGACTTAACAACATCATATTTAAGAATCATATTTTCCCTTTTAAGAGTTTTACACTCCTCATAAAAAACTGAAGATGCAAACATGAGAAGGGAGGTTGAATTGTGTTTGAAAATGATGATAAATTTTTGATAATTTATTAAAAAACAGGTTCGATTTTGGTGACTTACATGGAGTAAAAGCAATTGAGTTCAAAGGAAGCAAACAGTGAAAGTATAAATAATTGGACACATAAATTTATCTTGCATGACCACTAACTAGGCTACGTCCATCTACTCATTCAAAAGGATTTAATCCACTAATTCAAATACTTTGAATTACAAAGCACCTGACCCTCTAAGCCAGTATTCCCATACAGCCTAACATCCCCAGACTTTTGAGGATATAACCACCTTAACTCTACAAACCAAGATTTAAGAAGGAATTAAACCACTATCGGGTTGGATACAAAAGATTGGAACTTTAAGTGTTTCCTTCTAACGAAATTGATAATAATGATAACTCTCGCACTCTAACTTGAACAAGTTTTTCTCTCTTTAAACTAAAAGATGAATTTGGAATTTTGAGCTTATGAGTTCTTCTACTTTTTTTTTTCGTTGATCTTTTTCTTTTGCCTTGAGTATCTACTTATAGATAAAATTAATGCTTCAATTTAGTCCTTATTTATTTCTAATTTGTATCTTAATTCCTAGCTTGCTCAACAATGACCTTATTCAAAAATAATTATGAATAATAAGCTTTTTAGATAATATGTTCTTTACCTAATTCTTTATTTTTGAATCCAATACGACCGGTTCTTGTAGATTGATTATGTTCTTATTTTGTACATATTGAGTTCGTAAATACTTCATATTAATTTTGTTCATATGCTTTTAAATATTGAGTTTATAAATTTTTCAAATTGATTATGTTCATGCGCCTGATTGCTTTATTATGTCATTATACGCTTAAATATTTTACTCATTTTTCGTGGTCTCGAATGATACGAGTCGAGTGCATAAATTATGCTCAGTTGCGTGGGAATTTTCATATCACATTTGTCTTGTGTCGTTATATTCGATTGTGCAAGTTCATCTGAACATATCTATAATCA
The DNA here is from genome assembly GCA_037974835.1 of Cicer judaicum. NCBI lineage: Eukaryota > Viridiplantae > Streptophyta > Magnoliopsida > Fabales > Fabaceae > Cicer > Cicer judaicum. The sequence continues at coordinate 7,828,375 of JBBPBS010000361.1, forward strand.
TTAACTTAAATTTTTTTAAAGAATTTATACTCAATTTTGCGAGTTTGTGTAAACACATTCGTATACGTTAACTTAAAATTTGTTTAAAAGTTTATACTCAACTATGTGAGTTTGTTAACACATCCATGTATATTAACTTAAAAGCTATTTAAAAGTTTATACTCTAGTTTGTGAGTTTGTGTTAACGCATATGTGTAGATTAACTTAATTGTTTTTTAACAATTTATACTCGACTGTGCGAATTTGTGTTGGCGAATCTAGGATGTATATCTATGCTCTAGTTGTAGTATCATTTTAACTTGGATGCATTCAATGATCGAGTACAAGCTTCTCGAAAATGGTTTTTAGGATGTAGGCTCGCTTTTCAGTTTTGGTAACGATTTGATATGACCCTCCTAGTTAGAAAATTTCGATCGGAACAAAGACTCAACTCCATACGTAAGCCCGAATAGGGTTTCACCCATGGTGGAGTGGGGTGTTGTTCGGTAGGTCCACAAGAGGACAGGGAGCTCTTCACTATATCTTCCTTTAGCATTATCTAATTTTTGTTTTAGTCTTTGAAGGATGATGCGGTTGGCGTCCTCAGCTTGTCTGTTCATTTGTGGATGTTTGACTGTTGAGGAGTTCTTGAATTTTTATGTGAGCAAACTATGTCGTTATCTGTTATGATGACATTGGGAATGCCAAATTTGGTAAGTATATATTTCTTTAAGGATTTTGTTACGTTTGCTACTGTGATTTTTTTAGTGGTTTGACTTCAATCCCTTTAGTGAAGTAACCAGCTGCAACTAGTAGGAATTTTAGGTGTTTTAGTGATAGTGGAAACAACCTGAGTATATTCATTCCCCTCCACATGAAGGTCCATCGTGAGGTAAGTGTGGTGAACTAGATTGGTGTTGCTAAGTGGCAATCCCCATGGCACTGACCTTTTTCGCATAGACATATGTTTTGGTGTCTTCTTTGATCAGATAGTGTTCATCTTCACTAGAGAGACATTTCAACAAGGAGTATAACAGTCCCCTTATGTACAGAGTTCCAGCGATTAGTGAGTAAGAGCAATATTAGCATTTTATCTAAGTTGCCTTGGTCCCATCAAAGGGTAGTGTGCTATTGAGGATATATACACAATTATCAACATCATCCACTTATCCTTGGAATAGGGTTCCCCTAATTCGAATGTCATTACATATTCTCCTACACTAGGGGAATGTATGAACTACTAAATGATAGATTTGATGCCTCCTTTGTTCCTCATGCTAGCTAGTTTTGATAGGACATCTCTTGTTTTGTTCGTGAGGAATATACTTTTTTAATTTAGCCATTATTTCTTTTACTTTCGTGAGATATCTTTGTAGAGTTTATTAATCTTCATTTATTTCATAGACACAAGTTATGAGTCCATGTTCAAAGTTACCTCGTCGAAACCAAATTCATATTCCAATTACAACCCGACGATACAGGTACCATACTTTGTATAATTGTTAGATCTTGGAAACGAAAAGGTAAGGGGGGATTTGACGGCTAAACCTTCGCTGTTTTCAAGTAGTACGCCAGTTCCATTTCCTTTAGTATTGGAGGATGCATAGAAAAAAATGGTCCACTTTACCCTTGGTTCGGATGACGTTGGGGTCATTTCTCCAATGAAATCGACTAGGGCCTGGGATTTCATAGCTTTCTCAATTCAAAGATGATATCAAACTTTCAAGAGTTCCACTAACTATTTTGTCATTCTTTACATGAGGTCAAGTCTATAGAGGATTTGTTGAATATGTTGGTATGTCTTGAATACGACCGTGTGAGCTAAAAAATATTGTCTTAGTCTCCTAGCTATGACAAGTAATGCTAAAGCGACTTTCTCCAATAGTTGATATATGAGCTCAGGACTCCATAGTGTTGTACCTTGCTGACAAAGTAGAAAGGCTTTGGTACTTCAATCATTTCTCGGATATAGGATGCCCTTATTGCTTCAGATGAAACAACCAAGTATAGGTAAAATGTTTCTTCTTTGATTTGTTGGGATAGGATTTCTTTTAGTAGGGTTAACGCGACTTCACAATTGTTTGTCCACTAGAATGTAATCTCTTTTCTTAATAACTTGTAAAAGGGAATGACGTGTTGTGTAGATTTTCATATGAATCTTGATAAGCCTACAATCATTGAGAATACCCACAATAATATACCAATCAAAGGATACCCACCATAATATATTACTAGAGGATACATACTAGAGGATCTAGAGGAAATCACAAGAGGAAGTACAAAGTACAAAAGTCAAAGGAAACAAAGACAAACCCGTCAACGATCAAAGGAAACGAAAACAATCTGGTAAATGATCAAAGGAAATGAAAACAAATCAGTCAACGAAAAAGGACATGCATTTGCCTCTTATATTTGCCTCTAAAGTTTTGGTCTGAAGATTGGTTGTGAAACTTTGTTTGAAGATTGCCTTTAAAGAATCACGTGCCTCTAAAAACTCAGTGTGCTTTTGACATCTCTGTGCCTCTAAAAACTTGGCATGCCTTTGATGAAAGGTGCATCTACATGCCCTAATATATAGTATTTGTAGCATGCCTCTATAGTTTCAAGTCTGAAGTTTGAAGCCATGTGAAAATTGTGTATCTGAAGCATTCATTTTGCTTTCTCTGAAGATTACAACACATGCCACATTGCTACTTTTGATATGCGACACACACTATGATGTTTCTCAAACTAAGATGATGCAACAAATGTGAAGTTTCTCATGCAACTATTTCTAAGTCATGCAGTTTTGCATCTGCCTCTGACTTTGATTGTCCAATCAACACAGTACCTGACTCCAATAATCAAGTCAATGCCTTAGAAGAAAAGTCAACAATTTTGCTATAAGACAAAATTCCACTTAGCCGTAGCACAAACTGTGAATGTTCAAGGACACGTCTGACATCTGTTCTTGCTCAAACTATCAAAGTGTATAGTGGAAGATTCGCTAAAGAATTTGTGAACAAGTTCAAGAATTTATACGATAACAAAGTTCAAACATTCTGTTTGGAAACAAAAGATTGCCTAAACGATCACATTATCGAAACATATCTTTCAGAAATAATTTTGAAAGATATCTTTGTTGACCAATGGAATTCAAGACACAATTTAAAAAAATAACTCAACAACAATTCTCAAACCCTAATCTCATACATAAATAGTGAATCAAGGATGAAGAAGAAAAGCACAAACAACAACTACGAAAACAACACATTCAAAACAACATTAAAAGCTCAAAGTTTCTAAGTATTAAGTGTTCAAAGGTTTATAGTTCTAGCAAAAGCACTCGTTCAAAACAATATAATCTAAGTGCTTAAGTATTGATAATCATTATGTAACATCACCTTAGTACAAGTAAAACTAACAAGTTTCAAATCATTGTAACCTAGCCTAGTAGTAGCATTTGTTTGCCTTAAACAATATGTAGGTTTCTGGTGTTTAGAGAAAACTTGATTTGTAGGGTCAAGGTATGGTGTGCCTCAAAAGTCTGTAGGTTTAGGTTGTTTTGATAAAACTAGCTTGTAGAGTCGGATATTGTTGTAATTCAAAGTTTGAATTAGTGGAGAAATTCTTGTAAGATTGGACGTAGCTACCAAGTTGGTGGTGAACAATGATAAAATCTTGTTCGTTACTCTTTCTTCCCCTTATTTGTTTATTAGTAGATCTGATTAATCAAAAAAGCTAAGTCACAAAACCAGAATCATAATCTAAAGATTTTTAGATTTACACAAACACTACTCAACCTCCCTTCTTGTGTTTGTGTACCTTCAATTGGTATTAGAGCTCAGTCTCAAGTTTGAGCACTATACAATGTTTGAGGAAAAATTCAAGGATTCAACATGTCTAGATTAAGTCAAGAAGTTGTGGGAGGAAACATCATCGGAACATTTTGAGGATTGAAAAGATACGTTGAGCAGATTCTTTATTTCTCAAGATCCTGAACTTTGGGGATTGGTGGAAGATGGTTAAACTACTCCAACAAAGAAAGATGGTACTGAAATTCCAAGAAATGAGACAAATGCTTATCAGAAGAAGATATACAATATGCATCACAAGTCCAGAACATTCGTGATAAATACAATCACTTTCAAGGAGTCCAAGAAGTGCACCAACAAGGAGAAAGCCAAGAGTATCTATGATAATCTGATGAAGGAATCAAGCAGGTTCAAGAACCAAAGGAAAATCTTCTGGTAAAAAAATATGAGCTATTTTAGATGGAGGAAGATGAAAACACTGAGACTGTGTTTTCCAGATTTCAAACCTCGGTTTCTGGGTCAAGAGTACTTCAAAAAAGTTATATAATTGCTAATCATCTCAAGAAGATCCTATCTATTCCGAGTAAATGGGGACTAAAGATCCCATTTATTCAAGAATATCACAGTTGTTTAAGCTAAGAAATGTCTCTCCAAAATATCTTGTCCTCTTCTAACCACACGGAAAGACAAGAAACCTTGCAAGACTAACAAAATAGGACCCCCAACCTAATATCCCAAAGATACAATTGTATATGATGCAGATGTCCTCATCAATCAAGTTAAAACACCAATCATTGTACCTAGATAGTGGATGCTCGTGACATATGACGGGAGAAAGATCTATGTTACAAGACCTAACCTTGACCAACAGAGGCTCAATCACTTTTGGAGGAAAGCAAAAAGGAAATATCATTGAACATGACAAAGTTGGTAACAATTCCTTAACTTCTATTAATAATGTTTTGTTTGTAAAGGGACTAAAACATAACCTTTTTGTGTGTGTGCCAAATCTTAGGCAGACCCATAGGAATCAAACTTAATTGTTGTTAAGAGAATTATTAGGTATCTGAGAGGCACTACTAAACTTGGCTTATTTTATAAGATGTAAAATGAGTACAAGTTACAAGGTTTTTGTGATGTTGACTATGTTGGAGACAAGCTTGAAAGGAAAAGCACAAGTGAAAATTGTACATTTTTGGGTGCACATATGATCTCTTGGTCAAGCAAGAGACAAAACACAATTATTATGTCAACAGCAAAGGCAAAATACATTTATGCAAGTGGATGCCGCTCTCAAATATATGGGTCAAGCATCAATTGGAAGATTAAACATCTATCAGACTAACATTTCTTTATATTGTGATAATACTTCTACCATTTTTCAATTAAGAATCTAATCTTATATTATAGGGCTAAACACATAGAAATAAAAATCACATTATTAGAAACATTTTCAAAAAGGTATGCTAAATATATAATTTGTTGATATTTATCGTCAATAGGCTAACATATTCACTAAATGTAACACCCAATTTTTGAAAGCGAGGGTGTATTTTTTTTTTAAAGAAATTAAAATACAAAAGAGAAATAAATAAGGTAAAACCTTTGGATAAATAATTAAGTCATTAAAATTTACAAGCAGCGGAAAAGTTTTTCAAAATATAAATCCAAAGCATGTCTTGATGTCAACAATAGTACAGGTACATCTTTCCAACTTAACATAAAGGTAGCCCTAAAGAAAGACATATGTGTCCTGAGTGACAACCTAGTCTGATCATTCTATACATAACAAAAAAACTATACGCCTTGAGTAATCTCCACGCGCCCCATGAGATTCTCCAAACGTAGCTCCAATCAAGCACTCCCATCCACATTCCCGTCCGGAGGGTACGAACCGATGGGATCATCCTGACTCTCATCTGAGGGCAAAGCCCAGATTTCCAGAATAGTTGTAAAGGGTCACCAACCGAAATTAACAGTTAACACATAACATTTAAGTTTTTAAATGCACAAAATACCTTTTCAACTTAGCATGCACCTTAAAAGGATTTTCCATATGCTAAAAGTTCATATAATGCTTGCCAATTGTAAATGAAATCAAATAGAGTTCTCAATCCATCAAGTAATACACAACTGAACAAAACATTGACAAATTAATTGAGCAATCGATTATCTAACTCAAAATAAGAATTTCCACTAAAACAATCGATTGGGAAATCGATTAAGTGGATAATTGAGCCCCTGTATTAAAGCCAATCGATTTCCTGAAGGTTTTTAGTGAAGTTTGAATTATAGGCTTAATTCAATCGACAGTTGATTGGGCAATTGATTGGGCAATTGATGGACAACATAGCTGAGCCACTGACTTAATGCCAATCGATTGGGCAATCAACTAGGCAATCGATTGACAGCATTGCTGAGCCACTAACTTAATGCCAATCGATTGGGCAATCGACTGGGCAATCGATTGACAGCATAGCTGAGCCACTGACTTAATGCCAATCGATTGACAGCATTGTTGAGCCACTGACTTAATGTCAATCGATTGGGCAATCGATTTCCCTGCATATTCTTCAAAAAATACATAAACTAACTCGATCACATTCATACACAAATCCACATCTTAACAGGGTGTAGTCTCTCACGAACAAACACCTGTGCAGTCTCTCACAGACAAACACAATTCACCAGGGTGTAGTCTCTCACGGACAAACACCTGTGCAGTCTCTCACGGACAAACACAATTCACCATGAAACGTAAGTCATAAACGTACCACCTATCACGGGTCAGCACAACTTACCAAACGTAAATCGTAAACATACCACCTATCACGGGTCAGTACAGTTTACCGAGGTGCCACCTATCACGGGTCAGCACGATTTACCTTAATAAACAATAAGTAACCAAGACATTAAGAGATTCCCCATTCTTAACGCCCAACTAACTTAAACGATTTTCAAAACAACATTAAGTAAACAAGAAATTAAGAGATTCCCCATTCTTAATACTTATTTAACTTAAACGATTTTCAAAACAAATATTAAGTAAACGAGACATTAAGAGATTCCCCATTCTTAATTCTCATTTAACTTAAACGATTTTCACAAACGAACACACATTAAGTAAACAAGACATTAAGAGATTCCCCATTCTTAATACTCGTTTAACTTAATGGTTTTCAAATTCCACACAATATAGACTCAAACATATTCACAAATTTATTACACTATTCACGCCAAAACACGACAATTCATTTCTCCACAAAATCATTTTCACGACGACATTAAGTAAACGCATATATCAAGAGATTCCCCATTCTTAATACTCATTTAACTTAACGATTTTCACAACAACCATAAGCAAACAGACATATTAAGAGATTCCCCATTCTTAATATACTTTTGACTTAAACGATTTTCACAACAAGACATTCAGTAAACAAGTCATTAAGAGATTCCCCATTCTTAATACTCATTTAACTGAATCGATTTTTCAAAAACAAACGTTAAGCAACCAAGACATTAAGAGATTCCCCATTCTTAACGCCCAGTTAACTTAAACGATTTTCAAACAACATTAAGTAAACAAGAAATTAAGAGATTCCCCATTCTTAATTCTCATTTGACTTAAACGATTTTCCAAAACATTAGTAAACAGAGATATTAAGAGATTCCCCATTCTTAATACTCTTTTAACTCAAAACGGATTTCACAAACACACATTAAGTAAACAAGACATTAAGAGATTCCCCATTCTTAATACTCATTTAACTTAATGGTTTTCAAATTCCACGCAAAACAACTCAAACATATTATCAATCCACATCAATTGATTTTTCCACAAAATCCAACCATACACATATCAATTTCCATCAGTATCAATTAAGAACACGTCAAAACAACGAACACAAATCAACACACTCCACCACACAAACACATAAGTTTCAATTACTCAAAATCATTCATAAATGAGTTTTAAATTCATTTTCCACGATTCATTCATCAAGGTAACCAAAACGTAACTCTAAGATTTTACCCAAATAGCCTTAGATACATTTTCCCCAAATCAATACTCCAACCCTAACAAAATTCTTCTCCACACAACCACATATTAGGCCCTAAATGCAAACTAAAAGTTTGGAAGGAGCCCTTACCTTAACGTTAGCTTTAACGTCGATTTACGGCACCACGATCAAATCCGGTAAAAACTTTGCTCGCGACGTCGATTCCAAAGTTAGCTCACTAGCACCGTAGTGTAGTGGTGAGCAACTTTCCCTTCTATCCCTTCGCGAAGCGAAGCTTGGATCCCGAAGAAACAGCGAGATTTGTGTTTGACGGTTTTGAAATCCCTAAACCGTTTTCCTTCGTTTTCGAATCAAAGAGGAAGAGTGAAGTTGAGAAATCCTTGTCCTATCACCCACTATCAATTTCGAACTCAAGGAAGCAAGGAAGAACGAAAATGGATGAAGATGGAGGAAGGAAGAAAAACGCACGTGAGGCAGGGGAGGAAGAAGATGGAATTTTCTGTTTTCTCTCCTTCTCTTTTCCTTTCTTCCTTTTTCTTTCCTTTCTATTTTCTTTTCTCTCTATTTCCTTCCTTTCCTTTTCTTTATATATATATATATATATATATATATATATATTAATAATAATTAACAAATATCTCCAAATCTTTAGATATTTATTAAATTACCCTTTTACCCATAACGCATTTAAACTCTTTGCAAAAGATTCACCGCAGTTAATTTAATTTATTTACCGACGAGTAATTCTAATCAGGCATCAAAATATCTCTTTGGTCATATAAACTCCAAAATATTAATAACTTGGCAAAAAAGGCTCCGAGTTCAAAACCAAAAATACACCAAATTACAAAGAGTACACTTTAAAATTATGGGTCTTACATTACTACCCCCCTAAAATTAGTTTCGTCCTCGAAACTATGCGTCGATAAATAACTTTGGGTGTTGTTCTCTCATCTTACTCTCCAGTTCCCTAGTCGCATCTCCAGTAATTGGGACCCAAATCACCTTGACTAATGAAACATCCTTGGTTCTCAATCGCTTGATCTTCCTGTCATCAATTCTCACAGGTGGTACTTCGAATGATAAGTTATCCTTTAGCTGGATTGTGTCTGGTTCAATCACATGAGATGGATCTACAAGATATTTCCTCAACTGTGACACATGATACACGTCATGAATATTGGACAGTATCGGAGGCAATGCAATCCGGTAAGCAACATGCCTAATTCGTGCAGAAATCTAATATGGTCCGATGAATTTCAGAGTCAACTTCTTTGGTTTCAAGGCTCTACCAACTCCAGTAGTAGGTGTGACTCTTAGAAATACATGGTCACCCTGTTCGAATTCTAATAGTCTGCGACGCTTGTCCGTGTAACTCTTCTGACGATCTTTTGAAGTCTTTTTATTTTCTCCTTGATCTTCTTTACCTTAGCTGTAGTCTGTTGCACCATCTCTGGTTCGACAATCATATTCTCACCGTCCTTATACCAACACAAGGGCGTTTGACACTCGCGCCCATATAAAGCCTCATATGGTGCCATTCCAATCGTAGCTTCATTCCCAAGGCTTCGTGCAATGCTCCCCAAAAATGTGATGTGAACTTCAGATCACGGTCTCACCATTTCGACAAGGTAATCTCACAATTTCGACAATGTAGACCTCTGTTAGCTAATCTACCTTATAGGTGGTCTTTACTAGCAAAAGTGTGCGGATTTAGTCAGTCGATCCACTATCACCCATATAGAATCATTCTTTCTCCTTGTTTTTGGCAATCTAGTTATAAAGTCCATGGAAATGCTGTCCCACTTCCACTCAAATATATTTAGAGGTTGCAACACCCCAACAGGTCGCTGATGTTCCACCTGATACGAATCATCCATCAAGTACCAAACTTAAACACTAAGTCTGACACCGACACATTGAGTACAATATATCATTACCTAATGATAGGACTTCCAATCCATACCAAGAATGATCTTGGGTTATTGTAGAGGTAAACAAATCAAATTAATCGAGAGATCTCTATTATGGACAATTACTTGGCAATGTAAACATGCAATATTTTCAGTCAAAGCCTTAGCAAGCGTAAAACAACTAAATCAAAAGGGTAGTGACGACGCAGATAACTCCTTACGATTCATACAATCCATAGTAATGAAGGAATGGGTTGCCCCCGAATCAAAAAGTGCAGTTAGAGTGTTACCTGCAATCTCACAATCACGTTGAATCAGATTGTCAGATGGATTCCCATCTTCAGCACTCACACAATAAATGCGCCCTCTAGAAGTAGGACGAGTAATCCTAGCTACATTCACCATTGGTTCCACCTTCGGAGCCTTGCAATTCTTTGCAAAGTGCCATGGTTTATGGCAATTGTAGCAAGTAGGACTGTTAAAGGTACAAGCATAAGCATAATGTCCCTCTTCTCCACATCGGAAACATCGTATCCGTTGTCCCACTTGTCTCCCAAAGCCTTGGTTCCCTGGGTTATTCTGTCCCCCGTTGTTATCATGTGGTCGATTATAAGGTTTAGCAACTTGTATTCCCTTGTTCTGATACTTCACCCGACTAGGTCCTCCTGAGTTAAAATTCCCTCCTCCTCTAGCTCTCTTATTCTTCATATCCTCAACTTCTCTACATTTTTCCACAAGCACTTGGAAACGTTGAATTCCCAAGGGTAAGATAGAGTCTTGAATCTCATACTTTAGTCCGTCTTGGAAACGATGACATAAGAATGGCTCGTCAATCTCTTCACGGAAAAATCTGAAATGCCTTGATAGTGATTCAAACTTAGCAACGTATTTGCCCATAGTCATGTTCCCCTGATGCAGTCTCAAGAAATCATCACCTAGTCTAGTCCTGGTACTCATCGGGAAGTATTTGTCTAAAAACATCCTTTTGAAAGATTCCCAGTTCACCTCTTCGTTAGCTGATCTCCCAGTAGCATATACGTGGCATAGTTGACCTTCACTCCCGCCTGACAGTTAATCATTTCGAAGATCTTCTCTACATCTTGGATCCATTGATCTTCTTTCTCTGAATTCTCATGCCCCTCAAACTTGGGAGGATTGTAACGACGAAAGTCTTTTAATCCTCTTGACTCTGCAGCACGGATCTCTCTTTCCCTCTTTTCGAGATCACGTTGAGTCTTGGCAGCAGTCTGTGCAGCAACAGAAGCAGCGATGTTATTCATAGCCTCCGCCATTCGATCACCCCTATTGGCATTGGCTCTCGTAACGTCATTCCTCCTTGGCAGCATGGTTTCCCTATAAAACCATCATCAAGTAGAGTCTTAACACTACTTCAATAATTCCAAGAATAACTTCCGACCTCATCAGCACATAATAATTATTATGAACTTGACAACTCAACCCACCTAAACCGACACATGATCAGACAACAACTCCTAACCTACAATCTAGAACTAGAGGTTCCACAGCCCCCAAAGAAAACCAAACCAAAGCTTGGATACCACAAATGTAACACCCCGTTTTTCAAAGCAAGGGTGTCTTTTTTTTTTTAAAGAAATTAAAATACAACAGAGAAATAAATAAGGTAAAACCTTTGGATAAATAATTAAGTCATTAAAATTTACAAGCAGCGGAAAAGTTTTTCAAAATATAAATCCAAAGCATGTCTTGATGTCAACAATAGTACAGGTACATCCTTCCAACTTAACATAAAGGTAGCCCAAAAGAAAGACATAGGTGTCCTGAGTGACAACCTAGTTTGATCATTCTATACATAACAAACAACTATACGCCTTGAGTAATCTCCACGCGCCCCGTGAGATTCTCCTAACATAGCTCCAATCAAGCACTCCCATCCACATTCCCGTCCGGAGGGTACGAATCAGTGGGATCATCCTGACTCTCATATGAGGGCAAAGCCCAGATTTCCACAATAGTTGTAAAGGGTCACCAACCGAAATTAACAGTTAACACATAACATTTAAGTTTTTAAATGCACAAAATACCTTTTCAACTTAGCATGCACCTTAAAAGGATTTTCCATATGCTAAAAGTTCATACAATGCTTGCCAAATGTAAATGAAATCAAATAGAGTTCTCAATCCATCAAGTAATACACAACTGAACAAAACATTGATAAATTAATTGAGCAATCGATTATCTAACTCAAAATAAGAATTTCCACTAAAACAATCGATTGGGAAATAGATTAAGTGGATAATTGAGCCCCTGTATTAAAGCCAATCGATTTCCTGAAGGTTTTTAGTGAAGTTTGAATTATAGGCTTAATTCAATCGACAGTTGATTGGGCAATTGATTAACAGCATAGCTGAGCCACTGACTTAATGCCAATCGATTGGGCAATCAACTGGGCAATCGATTGAGCAATCGATTGACAGCATTACTGAGCCACTGACTTAATGCCAATCGATTGGGCAATCGACTGGGCAATCGATTGGGCAATCGATTGACAGCATAGCTGAGACACTAACTTATTGCCAATCGATTGGGCAATCAACTGGGCAATCGATTCACAACATTGCTGAGCCACTAACTTAATGTCAATCGATTGCGAAATCGATTTCCTTGTATATTCTTCCAAAAATTCATAAACTAACTCGATCACATTCATACACAAATCCACATCTTAACACTTAACACTAATAATGCAATCGCTACAACAACATGAGTTTCGAAATAATATTGCAACCAAACATGCTATCACCAAATTCCAAAACATAACACTTAACACTTATAACACAATACCCACACGGACAAGATGAACCAACAATTCACAATTTAACAGGGTGTAGTCTCTCACGGATAAACACCTGTGCAGTCTCTCGCGGACAAACACCTGTGCAGTCTCTCACGGACCAACACAATTCACCAGGGTGTAGTCTCTCATGGACAAACACCTGTGCAGTCTCTCACGGACGAACACAATTCACCAGGGTGTAGTCTCTCACGGACAAACACCTGTGCAGTCTCTCACGGACAAACACAATTCACCAAGAAACGTAAGTTGTAAACGTACCACCTATCACGGGTCAGCACTGTTTACCGAGGTGCCACCTATCACGGGTTAGCACAACTTACCAAATGTAAATCGTAAACGTACCACCTATCATGGGTCAGTACAGTTTACCGAGGTGCCACCTATCACAGGTCAGCACGATTTACCTTAACAAACAATAAGTAACCAAGACATTAAGAGATTCCCCATTCTTAACGCCCAATTAACTTAAACAATTTTCAAAACAACATTAAGTAACCAAGACATTAAGAGATTCCCCATTCTTAACGCCCAATTAACTTAAACGATTTTCAAAACAACATTAAGTAAACAAGAAATTAAGAGATTCCCCATTCTTAATACTTATTTAACTTAAACGATTTTCAAAACAAATATTAAGTAAATGAGACATTAAGAAATTCCCCATTCTTAATTCTCATTTAACTTAAACGATTTTCACAAACGAACACACATTAAGTAAACAAGACATTAAGAGATTCCCCATTCTTAATACTCGTTTAACTTAATGGTTTTCAAATTCCACACAATACAGACTCAAACATATTCACAAATTTATTACACTATTCACGCCAAAACACGACAATTCATTTCTCCACAAAATCATTTTCACGACGACATTAAGTAAACGCATATCTCAAGAGATTCCCCATTCTTAATACTCATTTAACTTAACGATTTTCACAACAACCATAAGCAAACAGACATATTAAGAGATTCCCCATTCTTAATATACTTTTGACTTAAACGATTTCCCCAACAAGACATTTAGTAAACAAGTCATTAAGAGATTCCCGATTCTTAATACTCATTTAACTGAATCGATTTTTCAAAAACAAACGTTAAGCAACCAAGACATTAAGAGATTCCCCATTCTTAACGCCCAGTTAACTTAAACGATTTTCAAACAACATTAAGTAAACAAGAAATTAAGATATTCCCCATTCTTAATTCTCATTTGACTTAAACGATTTTCCAAAACATTAGTAAACAGAGATATTAAGAGATTCCCCATTCTTAATACTCTTTTAACTCAAAACGGTTTTCACAAACACACATTACTTAAACAAGACATTAAGAGATTCCCCATTCTTAATACTCATTTAGCTTAATGGTTTTCAAATTCCACGCAAAACAACTCAAACATATTATCAATCCACATCTAAACACATCAATTCATTTTTCCACAAAATACAACCATACACATATCAAATTCCATCAGTATCAATTAAGAACACGTCAAAATAACGAACACAAATCAACACAATCCACCACTCAAACACACAAGTTTCATTTACTCAAAATCATACATAAATGAGTTTTAAATTCATTTTCCACGATTCATTCATCAAGGTAACCAAAACGTAACTCTAAGATTTTACCCAAATAGCCTTAGATACATTTTCCCCAAATCAATACTCCAACCCTAACAAAATTCTTCTCCACACAACCACATATTAGTCCCTAAATGCAAACTAAAAGTTTGGAAGGAGCCCTTACCTTAACGTTAGCTTTAACGTCGATTTATGGCACTACGATCAAATTCGGTAAAATCTTTGCTCGCAACGTCGATTCCAAAATTAGCTCACTAGCACCGTAGTGTAGTGGTGAGCTACTTTCCCTTCTATCCCTTCGCGAAGCAAAGCTTGGATCCAGAAGAAACGGCGAGATTTGTGTTTGACGGTTTTGAAATCCCTAAACCGTTTTCCTTCGTTTTAGAATCAAAGAGGAAGAGTGAAGTTGAGAAATCCTTATCCTATCACCCACTATCAATTTCGAACTCAAGGAAGCAAGGAAGAACGAAAATGGATGAAGATGGAGGAAGGAAGAAAAACGCACGCGAGGCAGGGGAGGAAGAAGATGGAATTTTCTGTTTTCTCTCCTTGTCTTTTCCTTTCTTCCTTTTTCTTTCCTTTCTATTTTCTTTTCTCTCTATTTCCTTCCTTTCCTTTTCTTTATATATATATATATTAATAATAATTAACAAATATCTCCAAATCTTTAGATATTTATTAAATTACCCTTTTACCCATAACGCATTTAAACTCTTCGCAAAAGATTCACCGTAGTTAATTTAATTTATTTATCGACGAGTAATTCTAATCAGGCATCAAAATATCTCTTTGGTCATATAAACTCCAAAATATTAATAACTTGGCTAAAAAGCCTCCGAGTTCAAAACCAAAAATACACCAAATTACATAGAGTACACTTTAAAATTATGGGTCTTACACTAAACCTCAAGCTGAAAATAAATTTGAATTTCTTAAGAAAAATCTGAATTTGGTTCAGATATCCGAGTAATGTTGTGTTTGATAAATGATATGTATAGAACAGTTCTATTTCTAAAAATAAATAATTACAGGTCTATACTCTAATCTAGTGAATTTGTGTTGACTCTCTAGTCAATTGCAAATTGATATTTCAATTCTTATTATGTAATGACAAAAGGGCGATAAAGAGATTTGGGAGCCCAATCTAATTGCATGGGTAAGTCTTATTAATTATGCTTATTCAACAACATGTTGCTTCTAATCTGCCTTGCATAATTTGTCATCATCAAAAATGGGGGATTGTTGGAACCAAGTTGGCCCCAAGAAAAAATTCCTTTTTTTTTATGTTAACAAAAAGTATTTCATAGGAACATATACTTTGTGTTCCTCTCATCTCATCCTCTAGTCACTTCCTTTAGTAACTTTCTTCTAGTTGCTTCCTCTGGTACCTTACTCTGATTTTCTTCTTCCAATTTTGCATACTTAATGAAGTCTTTAATTTGAATTTATTATTTTCATAAAATACTTTTGTTAACATTAAAACTTTAAGTAGAAAACCAACTTGGTTCCAACAATTTCAAATTTTTTGAAGATGACAAAACTGTGTTTTATAACAACTTTTCTTTTATTACTTGACTCCATTGACATAAGGCTCCCCCTAAGTCCAAGTAATTTTTTCATTATCTCCCCAATTATTGTTCTCAAATATCTTTCAACCCCTTTGGTCATCAAACAAAAATACTTGAAAGTGAAACTTCTTTTTTATGTATTTGCCTTTTTTTTTATAATAAAATGAGCATAACATAAAACATAGCCTAATATGAACAGAACATAAAATTGATCCTAGTATGAATCTAAACTACTTTAAGCTTGGCACAACATCATTCAGGTTTAAAGGTAAGGTTTATATTTTTCCTAATGAAGTCAAATCTATCTTCAGCTAGTGGTTTGATAAATATGTTAGTCCATTGGTGTTTAGAGTCTACAAAGGGGATATTTATTACTCCTCTTTGAACAAAGTCCCTAATGAAGTGATGTTTAATTTCTATGTATTTGGTTCTAGAATGTAGGATTGGGTTCTTGGTTTGGAAAAAGGAAAAATTGTTGTAGAAAAATATAGAAATGTTACTCTCAAGAATCTTGTAATCTTCTAGTTAATGTTTCATCCATTGCAATTGAGATCTGCAACCAGTTGTTTAAATGTACCCAACCTGTACTATTGATATTGCAATTATGCTTTGTATCTTACTTGACCATGAGATTAACTTTTTATCAAGAAATGTGAATGTTCCACTTGTGCTTTTTCTCTCGAGTTTCTCTCCAACATAATCACCATCCCAATAGCCACTTAACTTGTACTTAGTAGATTTCTTGTAATACAAGCTAACTTGCCAGTACCTTTTAAATATCTAAGGATGCTCTTAACAACAGTTAAATGAGATTCCTTTGAATCAGCTTGAAATCTTGCACACACAATAAACATAATATCATACATGGAGGCTGTAAAATAAAGTAGTGATCCAATCATTCCTTTATAGTTTTCTGGTCAACCTTCTAGCTTGATTCATCATTTTCAAGTGAATAGGTTGGGTGCACTAGTGTAGCCATAGGTTTACAATCATTCATTTTAAACTTCTTGAGAAGCTCTTTTTTATATTTGGTTGGGTGATGTATATGTATTTTTCTTTGTTGAATTTGTATCTCTAAGAAGAACATAACTTTTCCCATCTTACTCGTTTGAAATTGGAGTTGCATTAACTTAGGAAGTTCTTGATAAAGAGCGCCATTAGTAGATCCAAAAATAATGTGATCAACATGAATTTGAATGATAAAGTTTCTATTAGTAGTCTATCATACCATTCCATAGGTGCTTGTTTTAGACCATACAGTGATTTCCTAAGTTTAAATACTTGGTCTAGAAATTCAGAACTTTAAAAAACCAAGGGTTGCTTTGTAACACCCCAAATTTTATAATAAACTATTTTATTAATTAAATAGAATTTTAAATAATTAATTTAATGACTAATATTATTTTAGAATATATGTTGATAAATTTCGTGGCTAATTTTCGTTATATGGATGCTTTCTATGATGTGCTAGTTTGATACATGTTATATTACATGAGCGATATAAATAATACATATTATGTTTTATTAATTATTTGATATATTTAAAAAAAATAATAATAGTATTTTAGTATAATATATATTTTAAAGAAAAAGATTTTATGCGATTTTACGTGTATATAAGTGTAACCAATTAATATAATACTTTTATGTGCGCTTGACTGATGTTAGGAATACACATAGTTATATTTCGATTATTTATAACTATTTTCTATTTTAGTTCTTTTTTTTTATAAACAAGTATCTTGATATAGAATTGATATTGTGTTTGATTTCGTTTAATTTTAAATACTTGTTATGGTATTGTGATTTTATATATATTTATTATGATTTAGTAATTAATATAAAATATTGAAGTTATATTTATTTATTTTATAATTTTGACTATTTTCTAATATGATTGTATTATTATATTGTAAATATTTTGAGAAATAAGTATAACTGTAGTGATTATTTTGAATATGAGAGTTTTTATTATTAACATATTTTAGAAGATTAATAACCTTATTTTATAAAATAATAGTTTTGAAATATTTGTAATATTTAGTAATTAAATTATGTTAAAAAAATGTTAAAACATTAGTTTTAGTAATTATTGGTTTTATTTAAAAATAAATAAAGGGACCAATTGGTTGGACCCATGTGTGAACCCTAATTGTTAATAAAACAAAACAAACAAAAAAAAGGGAAGGGAGTTGAATGGGAAGCCGTAGAACCAAAGAGTAAACACAACAACAACCTATCGTTTTTGACACCGGTGATCGATAACTGTTCCGTAAAAGATTCTCCGTTTTCATTCCAATTTGAGTATGTTATTTCATTCATTTAACTTGTCAATTAAACATAATTTTCCAGATTTTTAACAAACCCAATTTCTCTCTAAAATACCCGACTTCTTCGTTTGTAGAATTCGTTATTTTGCACCGTTCTCCTTCACCGTAATTCCGATTTGAGTGAAACCAATGCCAAAACGACCGTGTGAAACGTGACTATATTATTCACTGATTGGTTTTCTGATTTATGGTAATTTTCTTTGACCGAATTTCGAAATCAGATTTTAGACTATTTTCTTATAATTTATTTTTGACGTTTACCCATAAATTGTCGAGTTAGATCGATTGAAGGACAAAAAGTCAAAGAACAAATATTGTTTGCTCGTGGAATTGTACTCGTGTCTGAAAGCGTCGAAATAAGGTAAGGGGTGAGAGAGCGTTTGAATTCATGAGTATAATATATTGTGAGATGAACGGGAAAACCGTATTTCCCAACGATTCATCCGGGGCTCGCTACGTATGGCAGAAGCCCTTTGAGGGATAAATTAATTAATTTACAAATATTGAAATTGTGAGATTAAAATATAGAATAGAAACATTTGTAGGGTGTTGATTGATTTAATTTCATTGAATGTGTGAAATTGATATTATTGTGATATTGGGTGTCGACTTAAATTTATGTATATATATATATATATATATATATATATATATATATATATGTGTGTGTGTGTGTGTGTGTGTGTGTGTGATTAGATGAGTTTATGTGATGTGATAACAAAAGATGGATGTGTTGTGGTAGTTTTATGTGATGATGATGATGTATGATTAATTATTGTGATATTATAAATTTGTGACAAGTTTATGTGATGATGTTTGATTGATGATAGTGATGCTATAAATTGGTTGAGTTGAGGGGATCTATGAGGACAGGGCCAAATTGAATTGTCCGTCCACCGAGATGGTGGCATAGTATCATGGCCTCCTAACCAAGTACTTCAGAGTTAGAATGGTACCACATTGTGAAGTAGAGTCTAAGCTCATGCATAGCATTGCATTTCCTTGTGATTGTTTTGTTGTGATTGATGTGTTTCAAAGGTAATAATAATTAAATGATTGATGCATATTATAATGAGATGATTATTTTACTTGAGTGACTTGGATGTTATAGTATGATACTATTTAATTAAATATTTTGATATATCGTAAAGTGATTATGATACGGTTCTATTATGATTGTTTGCGTGTTCTTCTTACTCATATTATACTATTAACATGATTTCAAAACTCACCTCCTTCGTTGTTTGTGTTTGACTGGCTGGGCCCTGCGTTTGCGAAATCGCAGTTATTACAGGTTAATGAGTCTTGAAGTTCAAGTTTGGGAGGAACCCCGCTCTGATAGGTGATACCGAGAATAAGGGTTTTAATTTGTATTTTACTTATTTAATTTGAATCAAATTTTTGTATGAAAACCTTAGAAGTACTAGTAAGTTTTTAGAATTAAATCAAGTAATTATACTTAAATCAAGTTTATTGAGATTAAATTGTTTTATTTGATTAATAAAAGTTGAATTGTTGCATGTGTATTTTGAGAAACGTGATATCCTAAATTAGTTACAAAAGTTTTTAATTTCTTGAAAATATAATTGTATTTATCCGCTGCAAATTTTATAAAAATATGATACAAATTATTATGTATATTATTTTGGGATTTAGGGTGTCACATGCTTAACACAGACTTCTTCACCCATATACCCATTTAGAAATGCACTTTTAACATTCATTTGAACTAATGTCATGTTAATATCAGCTGCAAAAGAGAGTACGATACAAATAGCTTCTAACTTGACCACTAGAGCAAATGTCTCAGTGTAATCAATGTCTTCATGATAACTATAGTGTTGTGCAATAAGTCTTGCTTTGTTTCTCACCACTTCTCTTTTTCATTTAGCTTGTTTTTGAAAACCCACTTGGTTCCAATAATGATATTCTTTGGTCTAGGTACTAGATCCTAAATGTCATTCATTTTGAATTCATGTAACTCTTCTTGAATTGCAAGGATTTATCTATCATCAGTCAGTGTTTCATTAACATATGTATGTTTTTTTATGATAGCAGACCAAACAAATTTGCATCATACAGTGATAATCTGGCCTTGAAAGAATGATTTGCATTTCCAATGATTAGATTTTCAGGATGAGATGACTTGTACATCCATTCAAATCTCCCTTCTAACTTAACTTGACTGCTTAAAAGTTGGTCGTATTCATCCTTTAATGATTTTTCATCTTCTTCTGATTTACTTGTATCCTTTGATTTTTCAGGTTCTTTTGCATTTGCTTCCTCTAATTCTAGTAAACCTGCACTATCATCAACTTACTTTGACTTTTTACGGTCAAGCTGTTAGTCATTAATTTTAACATATATTAACTCTCCCACAATCTAAGTTTCCCTAGTAAACAATTTATAAGTTTTAGATCTTTCAGAACATCCAATGAAGGTGCACTATTTTGATATGGAATCAAAGTTGACAAGGTTGTCTTTAGTGTTTACTATATAATAAATACAACCAGATTGTTTAAAGTATGAAATGTTAGGCTTTTTACCCTTCCGTAATTCATATGGTATTTCATTCAATATTGACCTAATTAAGATTCAATTTTGAATATAGCATGAAGTGTTAATTGCCTCTGTAGTGGTCCTCTAGGAGAGGAGAAACTGTGAGAGGCTATATTCTCATCACAAAAACTTTCAAATAACTTGTTTTAAAATTCTTCTCCATGGTCACTTCTAATTGTTACAATCTTAAGACCATTTTCATTCATTACTTATTTGCAAAATGCAATAAACCTATTATGGCATTCCTCTTAAATTCTTAAGAATTTTACCCAAGTCCACCTAGTGTAATCAGCTACTATGAAAATGCCATACTTTTTCTATTTTGTGAGATTGTTCTCATTGGTCCAAAGAGATTTATATGTAAGTGCTCAAAGGGTTTTGATGTAGAGACTAAGTTCTTAGAGGTAAAAGAGTTCTTAGATTATTTTCCGTTTTGACAAGCTTCACACATAATTTCAGTTTTGTAGGAAAGCTTAGGTAGACCTCTAACTAGTTGAAGCTTATTCAATTTTGAGATTAATCTAAGGTTTGCATGCTATAACCTTTTGTGCCAAGTTAATTTCTCTTTATTTACTAACATTAGACACTTAACATCTTATTTCTCTAGACTAAACAAATTTATCTTATATATGTTATTTTTCCTATAACCTATAAAGAGTACAAATCCATCATTTGGACTTATTGTCTTGCATGTTTTAACTTGGTTGTTGAGGACATCTGTCAGATAGATATTTTGCTCTTAGGTATCTAAATTTGGTTGGGTCTTGGTATGTTAGTCTTCAAAGGCTTCTTGTCTTTCCGTGTATTTAATATAGGACATGATAATTTAGAGTGGACTTTATTAGAGCAAAAAATACACAAAATACCAAAGGAAATAAGTTTAGGTTTAGTTATTTGTTTCTTCACATCCTATACATCTTTTACCATTTCTACTAAATCCATAAATCATAGAAGCATATTTGCTTCTTCCATATTGTTAGCTAGAAAGTCTTGGAATGCATCATCATACTTATCAAAATTACGTGTGAAATTTTCTAAAGGTTTTGAAACAAGAATATCTTTCAAGGTTTTATTTTCATATTTGACCTCAACACTTTCAATTTTTAAGGCATTGATTTCTATAGTTAAGTTTGCATTTACTTTCTTAAGTGCTTCCAGTTTTAGAGACAACTTGTGATTTTTATTTAAGAAATCAGACATTAATTCAATAAGATCGGGTTAAGTCTAAAAATACCTTAATTTCTTCATCAAATGATTCACTTCCAAAGTACGAATTCGTTTTTGTGTTGGATCTAGAGGCATCCATAACATATGATGTTTATCTTGCCAAATTTTTCATCCTTTCCTTTTCTAGATTGCTTGAAATTTATTTGAGGAAATCACTTCTTTCTGTTGTGCCACATCATATGCATTTTTCTAGATATGAAACCCAACTCCGTTGTTGCCTTTACAACCACATCCTCTGCATTTTTCTAAGTTCATATTCTAATCATTTAAATCATTTTCCTCTAATTCCGTTGTTGCCTTCAAAAACTTCTTCAACTTCGATTTCAAGGCCAAAGTTGGTTGCTTCTTCTTGGGCTCATCCTCTACATACTCAATTTTATGTGATCTGAAAGAGCTAATCATTTGTTCCAATTTAAAATGATTGAGTTCCTTAACTTCTTGAATAGTTGTAATCTTAGGTCTCAATTTACTTGGAAGACTTCTAATAATTTTCTTCACGTGAACTACACTAGTATAATTCTTTTGAAGCATGTTTGATATTTAGCATAGTCTGGAATCTGGAAAACATTGTTTCAATATCTCCATCTTCTTCCATAATGAATAACTCATACTTTATGACTAGGAAGTTGATCGTTGCTTCTTGAACTTGAATGCTTCTATTCAGCATTCAGCATTCATCTTTTTCTTTGAAATTTGAGTACATCAAAAAAATTTGGAGTAGTGTAGCCATCTCCCATCAAGTCCCAAAATTTAGGATCTTGTAAGATGAAGAAACTCCTCAGCTTTTTGTTCAAGACTCTCGTAGCCAAGTCTTCTTCACACAACCTAACAACCACAGATTGTTGAAGGCAAACTAACACCTTGACCTTACAAGCCAAGGCTTCTCCAAATAATCTGACAACCCCAGATTGTTGAAGGCACACTAACACCACTATCAGGTTTGATAATAAATGTTTGAAACTTGAGTAGTTGTTTCTAACAAGCTAGTTATAACAATGACTCTCATACTCTAAGAAAAACACTCATTAAATAATTTTCATTTGAACAAGTGTTTCTCTCTTTGAGCTCTAAGATCAAATTGAAATTTGAGCTTGAGCTCTTCAAATTTTTTCTCATTTTTTGATGATTTTCTTATTTAGCCATGGAGTAACAATTTATTGATAAAACTAGTCCTTCAATGTATTCCTTGTTTAATTATAAATTGATTCTTCAATCCTTGTTTTTTGATCATACGTTCTTTAGCCAATTCTTTATTTTTGAATCCAATCTCAATAGTTCTTCAAGACTGATTTTGTTCGTATTTGGTTCAAATTGGGTTTGTAAATTCTTATGATTGATTTATTTGTATTTTGTTCATATTGAGTTTGAATATTCTTCATGTTGATTCTATTTGTATTTTGTTCATATTGAGTTTGTAAATTCTTCTGATTGATTATGTTCCTATTTTGTTCAGATTGATTTTGTAGATTTGCATATTGATTGATTGATTATGTTTCTATTTGTATTTTGTTCATATTATGTTTGTAAATTCTTTTGATTGATTATGTTCATGTTTTATTGTAGATAAATCTTGATCAAATATTCTTGTAAATAATTCATATCTTCTTGTAATAAATCTTCTTCAAATCTTGACCATACCTTCCTTTCAACTTGGTCAAAGATTTTCTTCACACATAAATCTGAATCAAATCTTATTTAGATTTTCTTCAAAAAAATTGACTATATCTTCTTTTCAAATTGGTCAAATATTTTCTTCAAATACATTGCCCTATATCTTCTTTTCAGCTTAGTCGATGATATTTTTCAATCATACATCAGAATTAAATTTTATTTTAGATTTTCTTCAAAAACATCAATTGTTTTTCATACTATGTGAAGTCAAATATGTTATTCTCATAAAATACTTTTTTTAGCATTAAAACTCTAAGTATAAAACCAACTTGGTTCCAAAATCGACTTCAAAGACCAATCTCAACAAGTATATGCTTTGAATTTATTTATTTTTTCTTCTAATAATGATGATATTATGTTATGGCATTTCTGGTTATGACAACCTAGTTTTCCATATTTGAAACATTTATTTTCTAAATTATTTTCTAAGAATCATTGTCTTTATTTCATTGTGAGGCTTGCGAATTTGCTAAACATCGCCATTCTTATTTTTATACATAACCATATAAACAATATAAATTGTTTTCACTAATTCAAGTTGGACCCAAAGTTAATTCCAGGAACAATATGTCTATGTGGTTTGGTGTGAACAATTTATTGCAAAAAAACTTTCACTAAGTATGCAAAAATTAGAACAGGAAAATCAGATGAAACAACCAGAGCATACCACCACCAAAGGATATCACAAGAGGAAGTAACCAGAGGATACACCAAAGAAAGTCACGAGTGGATACCATCACCATAGGATACCACCACTAGAGGAAGTAAAAAAGTCAGAGGAAATAAAATCTAATCAGTGAAATCCACAAGTTGGAAAAATCCGCACATATGCCTCTAATAGTGTGCTTCTTGTTCAACGTGTTTTTGTGTCTACCTCTGAAGAGTGAAGCGCGCTTATAATTTGCATGCCTTCGAAGAGTCAGTTTGTGTGTCTGCCTCTAGAGATCTAGTAAGCCTATGAAGATTCAAAGTTTCTTTGAAGAATGATGTGCCTTTGATGATTCTCCATGCCTCTAACAATAACATGCCTTTGATGAATAGTAACTTTAGCATGCCTCTAATGAACAATAACTTCAACATACTTATGGAACACTACATTTGAGTATGCCTCTAAAATCTGAAGCCATTGTTCAAGTCTGCATTTTAAGCATATACTTTGTTGAATCTTAAGACTGCAACTCATTCCAAAGTGTTGCCTCGCATACGTAGCACACTTTGAAGTAGCACTAACTCTGATAATACAACAAAGGTGAAGTTGTTTATGCCATTAAATCTTAGTCACACAACTTTACATCTGCCTTTAACTTTAATTATTCAAGCAACACAACATCTAAATCCAACAATCAAGTCAATGATTCTGATAGGGAAAGTCAACATTTTTTATGGAAGGTCAAAAGCTCTTATAGATTGAGAAAAATACTCAATTGGACTTAGACGTATTCTTATCTCTCAATGTCTATGAACAAGTCCAAATTCATTCCCACTCAATTCAAATCAAGGGTATGAAGGAAGACTCAAGTGAATTAATTTGCAAATGTAATCTAAAAAAATATGCACAATATCCTTCTACAAAAATTGCTCAGATCAGATTCAAAAATAAAGAATTGGTTAAGGGTCATGTTACCAAAACATATCTTTCAAAATTATATTTGGAAGAATATTTGTGAACAAGCTAAATTGAAGATATGATTCAAAATTTACAAAGGGACTAAATTGAAGTCTTAATATAAATAGCAATTAAGGCTGAAGAATGGTGTACAACCACAATAGAACAAAAAACTTAGAAATCTCAAAAGCCAAAGTTATTCAGAAAAACTTTAAGGGCTCAATTTCTCTAAGTATCCAGAGTTTAAGGTTTTAAGTTCTAGCAAAATACTCGTTGAACTTTATATTATTTAGGGCTTAGTGATTCATTTTAAGTGGGACAGAATATATGTTACAATCATCTTGTTAGAAGCAAACTATTTAAATTCCAAACTCTTGTAACCCAGTATGATAGTGGCTTTGGTGTTCCTCAAGAAATATGGAGTTGTAAAATTGTGTTTTGAAGACTTAACTTGTAGGTTCCATGTGTTGTGTGTCTTCAACAACATGGGATTGTTAAAAAGTGTTAAGAAGACTTGACTTGTACGGTCAAGGTGTTATGTGCCTTCAACAACCTAGGGTTTTAAGGTTGTGTGGAGAAGACTTTGCTTCTATACTCAAGGTGTTTGTGTTCCTCTAAAATTCTAGGGTTCTTAACTTGCTTTGAGAATACTGACTTTTAGGGTTAGGTGTTGTGTAATTCAAGGAAATGAAATAGTGGATTAAACACTTCTATGTGAAGGGACTAGATGTAGCAACCAAGTTAATGGTGAACTATGAGATATTACTTTTGTCACTTTAATTTGCATTACTTAGTTTTGCTACTGCTTCTTCTCTAAGTCAACAACCCAAACAAGTTTTAATCAAATAATAAAAAAGAACCCAATCTAGATAAATACAATTCAACCCCCTTCTTGTGTTTGAAGAAATATCATAGGATTCAACATGTCTTCATCTAGTGAAGAAGTTATTAAAGGAAACATCAACAGACCACCACTACAAGAATTGATGAATTTTATGAGGGCCAAAAGCCCTAACAAAGGGAGAAAAACAGCCACAAAGGTGGCTTTTGTGAGGGCTTTTGGCAGCCACAAAGAAGCTAGTCACAAAATTTTGTGAGGGATTTTGCAGCCACAAAGGACATAAATAGGAGTTAGTGGAAGATGGTTATACTTCTCCATTAAAAGAATATGGTATTGAAATTCCATAAAAGGAGATGAATGTTGATAAGATGAATATGTACAAGATGCATCATAAATCCATAACTTTCATGATAAATACAATTACTTTCAAGGAGTTTGATAAGTGCATCCAAAAGAAGACAACAAAGAGCATTTATGATAATCTGATTCTGACTTATAAAGGAAGCTTAGGAGTCTAGAAAATAAGTGGAGACCTAAGACTCTTAAATTAAAAGAATTGACTAGCTCCTAGAGATCATATGAAATTAAGCATGTATGATGGCCACATGAAATCCAAGAAGAGGGTTCTAATGGCCACATGAGATTATTATGATGAATCCTCTAATGATGAAGAGCAAGCAGATTTGGCTCTGATGGATCATATCAACTATGCCTCTAGATCCAACACACACACTAATTTTGATTGTAGAAGTGAACCAGTTGATGAAGAAATTGAGTTATTTTCTGACATAAATTTGATTTAATTAACATCATATATGATTCTTAAATAAAAAGCACAAGTTATCTCTAAAACTGAAAGCACTTAGGAAAGTAAATGCAAACTTAACTAAAGAGATCAATGTTTTAAAAACTGAAAGTGTTGAGGTTAAATATTAAGATAAGACCATAAAAGATACTCTTGTTTTCAAAACCTGTAGAAAATGTTACAAGTAATTCTGAAAAATATGAAGAAACATTCCATGACTTTCTAGCTAACAATATGGAAAGAAGCAAGTATGCTTTTATGATTTATGGAGTTTGTAAAAATGGTAAAAGAGGTCTAGGATTTAAAAAAAAAATAGTAACTGAACCTAAACTTAATCACTCTAAGAAAGGTCACTCTAAATCATTTGGTACCATGATAAAAGGAAAAACAAGAAACCTTTTAAGACTAACAAACCAAGACTGAACCAAATTTGGTTACCTAAGAACAAAATTACTTATATTGTAGATGTCCTCATTAGCCAAGTTCAAACACAAATCATGGTACCTAAATAGTGGATGCTTATAACATATGACAGGAGAAAAGTCTATGATACGTTATAACATTGATCAAAGGAATGACATAAACCTTTGGAGGAAATTAGAGAGGTCAAATCATGGGGCAAGACAAATGGTAATGGAAACTTTCCTTTTATTAAAAATATTTTATTTGTTAAAGGTATTAAACATAACTTATTAAGTAATAGTCAGTTAAGTGATAATAATTATGATATTATATTTAATAAAAAAAAACATGTAAGGTAATTAGTCAAAAGGATGGATATGTACTTTTTATAGGTCATAGGCAAAATAACATATATATAAGATAAATATATTTAGTCTAGAGAAACAAGTTGTTAAGTGTCTAATGTTAGTAAATAAAGATAAATAAATTTGGCACAAAAGGTTAGGTCATGCAAGCCTTAGATTAATCTCAAAATTGAATTAACTTCAACTAATTACAGGTTAACCTAAACTAAGCAAAAAACACAAATGGGAAAATAAACAAATAACTTATTTACCCCTAAGAACTTAGTCTCTACCTCAAAACCCCTTGAGCTCTTACATATAAACCTCTTTGCACCAGTGAAAACAACTTCACTAAATGGAAACAAATATGGCTTTGAGATAGTAGATGATTACACTAGATTGATATGCGTAAAATTCTTAAGAAATAAAGATGAATTCCACAAAGTGTTTATTGCATTTTGCAAACAAGTAATGAATGAAAAGGGTCTTAAGATTTGTAACAATTAGAAGTGATCATGGAGGAGAATTTGAAAACAAGTTATTTGAATGTTTTTGTGATGATAATGGAATATCTCACAATTTTTCCATTCCTACAACACCACAACAAAATGGAGTTGTAGAAAGAAAGAATAGATCAATTTAAGAAACAAACAGAACCATGCTAAATGAAATGAATATTGCAAAATATTTTTGGACAGAGGCGATTAACACTAAATGCTATATAAAAAATAAAATCTTAGTTTAGTCAATTTTGAATAAAACACCATATGAATTATGAAAGGCTAGAAAGCATAACATCTCTTACTTTAAACAATTTGGTTATACATATTATATGTTAAACACTAAAGAAAAACATGGAAAGTTTGATTCTAGATCACAAAAGTCCACTTTCATTGGATACTCTGAATGATCTAAAGAATATAGTGTTTAATAGGGAAACTCATATTGGAAGAGTCAATGTATATTAAATTTGATTTCAAATAGCTTGACCTTAAAAAGTAAAAGAAAGTTGATGATAGTGCAGGTTTACTAGAATCAAAGGAAGTAGATGCAGACAAACTAAAACAACCTGAAAAACCAAAGGATACAAGTAAATCAGAAAAAGATGACAAACCATCAGGGGATGAATTTGACCAAGTAAGAAGCAGTCAAGATAAGTCAGAAGGAAGATTTTGATGGAAGTACAAGTTATCTCATCTTTTAACTCTAATCATTGAAAATGAAAATGATCATTTGAAGACCACATCATCCCTAAAAGACACAACTTTGTTTAGTCTACTATCACCTATTGAACCTAAATATGTTGATAAAGCACTGGAAGATGATGGATGGATCCTTGAAATGCAAGAAGAGTTAAATGAATTTAAAAGGAATTATGTTTGGGATCTAGTACCTAGACCAAAGAAAAACATTAGTGGAACCAAGAAGGAATTCATAAGCAAGCTAAATGAAAATGGGGAAGTGGTCATGAATAAGGCAAGACTTGTTGCACAAGGCTATAGTCAGCAAGAAGGCATCGATTACTCCATGATATTTAGTGGCCAGGTTATAAGCTATTTGTACCTTACTCTCTTTTGTTGCTTATAATAACATTATATTATTTCGAATGGATATTAAAATTTCATTTCAAAATTAATATATAAGTGAAGAAGTCTATGTTAACAAACTGCTAGGTTTTGAAGGTTATGAATTTCAAAACCATGTATTTAAGTTAGGGAATCAAAGTATGGTCTTAAACAAGCACCTAGGGCATGGTATGATAGATAAAGTGATTCGTTGTCGCACACGGGTCAAATACAATTAATAAAATGTAAATAGAGGTAATAACCCGTATCGTTTCGCAAGGACTTCTGATATAATAATAATAACCGAATTGAAAAATGAAATTAAAAAGGGGTGTTTTAGATTTTTTATTTAACAGATGAGCAAAACGATTAATCCACTTATTCGAGTTTCAGACCTATCACAGATTCTATCAATAAGTTTAATTTCTTATTTGTGATTCTATTGTTATTTTTCTATAGATTTGATCAAACAAGCGTAATGAATCCTATGTGAATTTGGTTTCTTTAATTGGATTAATTATCACAATCATCAAAATATTACAACTAGCGAGCAAAACATCGCTAATTTATAATTCAATTAAATTAGAAATTGAAATCAGATTCTGTCAAATAAATTTAATCAATCCTATTGAAATTCAATTTAAGCAATCAATATAATAAAATAAACAAGAATAGAATCATGAATCGAAATTGACAGTGTAACACCTCGACTTTTAACAGCGCAAGTGTATTTTTTTTTTCAAAAAAAATTCATAAAAACAAAGAAATAAAGAAGTAAATACTTTTGGATAAATATTTAAGTCGTAACATAACAAAAAGTCAACAAATATTTACAAGTAGCGGAATAGTTTTTGAAATCAAAATCGAAAGTATTCAAACATCAAAATACATCGGGGCTATGAGGTCTATCAGACATAGCTCATACCCCTGGGGTATTCTCGACAAACACCTGTACAAAAGCACTTCCTCAAGAATCTTAACTCCCAATATCACATGAAACAGTGGTACATGGAACCCATCAAAGTAAAATGTCAAGCTGACAATATTGGTATAGGTACAGTCTTTCAAATTAAAATAAACACAACCCAAAAAGAAAGACATATAGTCCCTATAAGTTAACCTAATCTGATCATTCTACAAAAAACTATACATCACGGGTGATCTTCACGTGCCCCGCAAGATCCTCCTGACACAGCTCTAGTCAGGTGTGTCCAACTACCTTCTCATCTACAGGGTGAACCGGTAGGATGGTCATGGTTCTCATCTGAGGGCAAAGCCCAGATTTACACGATAGTTGTAAAGGTCACCAACCGAAATTAACAATTAACACATAACATTTAAGTTTTAAATGCACAAAATAACCTTTCAACTTAGCATGCACCTTAAAAGGGTTTCCATATGCCAAACATGCATAAACAATGTTGAAAAATGAAGTTTCAAACAAAATTGCACTGTTGTATTCGATTACAGCATCTCTGTATTCGAATACAAGGTTGTTTCATATGTCAGCAGCAAAAACAACATGCCCCTATTCGAATACATCCTTTTGTATTCAACTACACATAAGTCAGCAGAAAAACAACATGTTTGTATTCGAATACAGCCTTCTGTATTCGACTACACATAAGTCAACAGCAAAAATAAGATGTTTGTATTCGAATACAACCTTTTGTATTCGAATATACATTGGCAAACAGCAGAAAAACAGTAAGATTCAGCTTTTAAAAGGGTTTCGATATCAATCAACACTTAGCAATTATAACACAATCACCATGACAACTTGAGTTTCGAAAAGGTTTTACAATCAATCACACTTACACACAAATCCAAAACATTCACACTTAACAATTATAGCACAATCGCCATGAGAACTTAAGTTTCGAAAAGGTTTTGCAATCAATCACACTTACACACAAATCTAAAACATTCACACTTAGAAATTATGGCACAACCACTTGAGTTCAAACACTCAACCATAATCTTGAATCAAACATGACTTGCGTGCCAAGCACCCTAATGCAATGCGTGTATGCCAAAGCGCATGGATTCATAATTCCAAACCAAAACCCTTCTCGAAGGGGCGTAAATCGTAATTGTACCGCCTATCACATGCCTTATACACTACACGAAAAATAGGATTTTACAGCGCTTTTTAAAAAAAAGCGTTGTGGAATCGACCGCTGTAAAATATACAACAGCCCTTTTTTAAAACAAAAAAGCGCTATAAAACATATAGAAATATTGTGTGTTTGTTATGCACATTTTACAGCGCTTATTTGAAAAAAGCGCAGTAAAATGCCCACACATTATATGCATTATTATGCATATTTTACAGCGCTTATTGAAAATAGCGCTGTAAAATATGCACCTATAATGCATATATTGGGTGCGCATTTTACAGCGCTTTTTCAAATAAGCGTTGTAAAATGTGCACCAAATATAGGCATTATAGTGCATATTTTACAGCGCATTTTTGAAAAAACACTGTAAAATGTGCACCCAATATATGCATTATAGTGCATATTTTACAGCGCTTTTTCAAATAAGCGTTGTATAATGTGCACCCATATATGCATTATAGTGCACATTTTACAGCGCTATTTCCAAAAAGCGCTGTAAAAGGTGCAATTTTTTTTAAAAACGTTGTAAATTAAATTTTTGAAAAGCGCTTTTTAGTTTTTTTATGGCATTTTTATAGAAAGTGTTGTCTTTTAATTTTTCTTTCCAAAATTATTTTCATCTAGAATCAGTTCACACAATCAGTACACAAAAATAGAACTATATAACTTTACTTTATATATTAATTTACAACAGAACATTCAGATACATATATATAACTTAATTAACTACATATACATTGGACAGATATTGTACAACAACATATATTCATATACATGTTCATATATTGTGTCCTATTCATATACATATAACTAACAGAATACACAGAATATAACTAGCTACCATATAATATTCAGATCTTCCTCAGAGTATGTTGGACTAAAATTGTCAAAGTACTGCAATATAAAAATTGAACATATTAAGTTAGAATCAAATATATAGATAATTTATATATGAAAATCATATAATGAAAATACTGTACCATTTTTGGGATAATAGTTTGATTCTTGTCAACAATCTCCTTCATGAATCGCAATACATAGTACCCACAGTCGATGTTGTTAGTTTGACGAGGGCACTATAAAATAAAACATATAAGTCAGTAAAATATTTGTGCATTGCTCGTTAAGGCATATATTTGTAACTGAAAATTTCAAAGCATATATTTCAAACCTTTATTGGAATCCATGTGATGTTATTAGACTTTTGCTCGACAAGGTAGCACCTCTTTGAGCTCGAAAAACTTGTAAAGCACTATCGAATAAATAAATGTGATTATTATAGCATTAACAAACACATTATTTATCACCATGGTCCATTCGATTGCCATGTACAATGAAATGCATGAGCATTCTTTGACTCTATCCACGACAATCATTAAGTAAATGCAGATATTAAAAGATGCTTCATTCTTAATACTCATTTAACCCTAACGATTTTCACAACAATCATTAAGTAAATGCATATACTAAAATATTTCCCATTTTTAATACTCATTTAACTCTAATGATTTTCAAATTCCACACAAAGCATACTCAGACATATTCTAAAATTCAATCCACAATTCACACCAAATCACATCAATTCATTTTTCCACAAAATCCACCCAAACATATCTCACAATTTATAATATTAACTATGAACACGTCAAACACAACAACCACAAATCATCACAACCCACCACTCAAACATATCAAATTTCATTTCCTCGAAACCACACATAAATGAGTTAAATTCATTTTCCACAAAACACTTATCAATATCACCAAAAACCCAACTCTAAAATTTCACCCATAAAAGCATTAAATTCATTTCTCCCATATCTACACTTCAACTCTAACAAATTTCTTTTCCATCCAACCACAGAAAAGTCCCTAAATACAAAATAAAAGTTTGGAAGGAGTCATTACCTTAACGATAGCTCTAATACGCAATTAAAGTACAGTAGTTAATTATGGTAAATCTCCACTCACAATGCCGCTTCCAAAGTTAGTTCACTAGGACCGTAGTGTGGAGGTGAATAACTTTCCCTTCTATCACTTCTTGAAACGAAACTTAGATCTAGAAGAAAAGTGAAGGTTTCTATTTGTGGGTTTTGGTTTTTCGTGAACGGAGAGGAGAAGAAGAAGAATCACGAGAAGGAGGAAAATGTTGCGTTTTCCTTCAGTTTTGCTTTTCTTCCTTTCTATTTCCTTTCTCCTTTCTTTTTCCCACCAAACATTATATATATATATATATATATATTAATTATAACTTAACAAATATCTAAAAACATCTAGATATTTATTGAAATTACCATTTCACCAATCACTTCCCAAACCATTTTTTGTTAAAAATATCAACTCTCGTTGTAACTCAATTGACAGATACAATTTTCAGCAACCCAAGACATTGTTAACAAAACTATCCAGAATTAAATTCTTTGTAACCTAAATAAATTATTCTTCGACAAAAGATTCGCCGTACTTAATGTAATTTATTTATTGACAAATAATTTTAATTGAGGCATCAAAATATATTTTTGGTCAAAAAAACTTATACATTCATCAAGCCAAATATACAAAAGAGCTTTTCAAGAAGTTTAAAATGAAAGATTGTAAATCCATTACTACACCAATGCAACATACCTATTCACTTGAAAAGGATGAATCAGGCTAAAAGGTTGCATAAAAATATATAGAGGAATGATTGGATCACGACTTTACCTTACTGCCTCAAGACTTGATATTATGCTTAATGTGTGGGCGTGTGCAAAATTTCACGTTGATCCGAGGGAATCTCATTTAACTGCTGCTACGAGGATCCTTATATACTTAAAAGGTATTACAAACCATAACTTGTTCTACAAAAAATCTATTAAGTAGAGACTAAGTGGCTATTGTGATATTGATTATGCTGGAGACAAACTTGAAAAAAAAAACACCAGTAGAAACTTCATAATTCTTGGTGAAAACTTAATCTCATGGTCAAGTAAGTGACAAAGCACAATTGCAATGTCAATAGCAAAGGTTGAGTATATTTCGGCAGTTGGTTGCAGTTCTCAATTGCTATGGAAGAAATATAAACTAGACGATTAAAAGATTCTTGAGAGTAACATTCTTATATTCTATGACAACACTTCTTCCATTTTCCTAACAAACAACCCAATCCAACATTCCAGAGTCAAACACATAGATATCAAACACCACTTCATTAGAAACTTTATTCAAAAAGCAGTACTAAATATCCAATATGTTGACATTGAACAACAATGCAATGACATAATCACCAAACTAGTAGCTGAAGATAGATTTGACTTCATTAGAAATGATTTAAACCTTACTTTTATACATGAATGATGTTGTAATCATGGATAGTACTTTCGTTGAAAATCAACCATTATTTTTATTAACATTTATCTTTATGATGGAAATTTTAAGGAAGATTCATCTTTTGCTTTTGAAAATATCATTCCTTTAAGTGATATAATATTGTCAAAAAATTCTAAGACTTATAATGATGCACCAAAAGAAAAAGTTCAAGAATCCATATTGGAACTCAATCCACTTATGAATGAGGTTCCAACAAATTTGGGGGCAACAATTTCAAATTAAAATCACAACGAACAAATTCCTGATCCTTGATAATAATGAACGACCACCTGAAATGCCACAACGTAATGACATAGATAAAGAGAGACAGATAAAGTTTACTAGCATTGACCCTATAAGTTATGTTTACCTATAAAGAGAGACAAATTCCTGATCATTTGTTGTGTTTACCTATAAGTTATGTGCTATAGAAATTCCAAAAAATATACATGAGGCTCTGAAAATTCCAAAGTGGAAGGAAACTATTCTTGAGGAGATGAGAGCTCTTGAGAAGAATCAAACCTGGAGAGTCGTGACGTTATCTATAGGAAAAAAATCTTGTTGGTTGTAAATGAGTATTTACTATGAAATATAATTATGATAACACAATTGAAAGATACAAGACACGCTTAGTTGCTAAAAGGTTTACTCAAAGATATGGCATTAATTACTTAGATACTTTTGCTCCTATTGCCAAATTAAACAATATTAGAGTTCTCTTGTCCTTGACGGTGAATTTAGATTGCTCTTTTAATCAACTTAACATAAAAAATGCTATTACTGAATGGTGATTTGTAGGAGGAAATATACATGGATAACCCACCTGGATTTAAAGATAAGTTTGATTCAAATGTAAATTTATGGTCTCAAGAAATCCCTAAGGGCCTAGTTGAAAAATTCACTCAGTCAGTTAAAAGGAAAGGATGTATGCAAGGATAATCTGATCATACTATATTCATGAAATTCTCTAATGCTGATAAAATTGCAATTCTAATTGTATATGTAGATGATAGAGGTGCAAACACGAGAAGGAGGGTTGAATTGTGTTTTCCAAAGTTGACAACTTTTTAATAATTTACAAATAAAAAAAAAACTAGTTTGGTTTTGGTAACTTACTTGGAGTAGAAGCAATCGGATTCAGAGGTAGCAAACAATGAAAACATAAATAATTTGAAACGTAGATTTATCCTAGTTCACTACTAACTTGGCTATATCCACTCCCCTCATTCAGAAGCCTTTAATCCACTAATTCAAATACCTTGGATTACAGAGCACCTGACTCTCCAAGCCAGTCTTTCCAAACAGCCTGACAACCCCTGACTTTTGAGGAACTAACCACCTTGACCCTACAATCCAAGTCTTCTCCTAACAACCTGACAACTCAAGATTGAAGGAAGAACTAAACCACTATCAAGTTGGATACAAAAGACTGGAACTTGAGTAGTTGTTTCTAAAAAGTTGATGATAATAATAACTCTCACACTCTAATAAAAGAACACTCAAAAAATATTTCTAACTTGAACAATTATTTCTCTCTTTGAACTCAGATTTCAATTTAGTCCTTGGTTAATTCTAAATTTTATTTTGTTCAGATTGCATTTGTAAATTCTTCAAATTGATTTTGTTCATATTTTGTTGTAGATAAATCATGATCAAATCTTCATCAAATCTTTATCAAATCTTCTTCAAAACATGATCAAATCTTCTTCAAATATTGTTCTTCAAAACTTGATTTTGTTCATACTCTTTGAAGTCAAATATATTGTTCTCATAAAATATTTATGTTATCATAAAAACTCTAATTATAAAATGAATTTGGTTCCAACAAATATTATTTTCATAGGAGATGACATTGTTGAGATATAAAGATTGAAGAAAATTTGGCAAAAGAATTTGAGATCAAAGATTTAGGTGCACTTAGATATTTTCATGGTATAGAAGTTGCTCGCTCAAAGAACAAGATTGTTGTTTCTCAAGGAAAATACATCCAAGATCTCTTGGAGGAAACTGGGATGAGTAGGTGTAGACAAGCAGATACTCCTATCGAATTAAATATTAAATTCTGGGAGAAAGGTAGTGTTCCTGTTGATATTGGATGATACAAAAGGCTGGTTTGCAAACTTATTTATCTAGCTCACATAAGACTTCACATCGTTTTCTTTGTTAATGTTGTAACTTAATTCATGCATTTTGCCTACGAAGAACACTTGGAGACATTTTACCGGATCATAAGGTATTTGAAATCCAATCTTGGAAAGGATTTGTACTTCAAGAAAACTAATGTTAGAAAAACCTCAATATTAATAGATGTTGATTGGACAAGAACAATTACTGATAGAAAATCTACTACTATATATTGTGCCTAT
This sequence comes from Cicer judaicum, assembly GCA_037974835.1. Classification (NCBI taxonomy): domain Eukaryota; kingdom Viridiplantae; phylum Streptophyta; class Magnoliopsida; order Fabales; family Fabaceae; genus Cicer; species Cicer judaicum. The sequence goes on from JBBPBS010000361.1 coordinate 7,865,263, forward strand.
GTTTGAGAAAATTTAGTCACTTGGAGAAGTAACAAATAAGCGGTTGTTGCTCGAAGTAGTGCAGAAAGCCGAATTCAGAGCAATGGCTCAAGAAATTTGTGAACTTTCATGAATTCGTAAACTCTTGGACAAACTAAAAATGAAATATGACTCACACTTAAAATTGTTATGTGATAACAAAGGAGAAATAAGTATAGATCACATCCATGTACAACATGATAGAACCAAACACATTGAGATTGACCGCCATTTTATAAAAGAAAAAATATATATACTAGCATTATATGTCTGTCATTTGTGACTTCTAATTGGCAAACTATTGATATCTTGACAAAAAGTTTGGCAAGACTCAATTTTGAACGACTTATAGTCAAGTTGAGCATGACAGATATCTATGCACCAACTTGACGAGGTGTTGAAGAATCAACAAAAATCAAATTTGATTCTCTTTTATTTTATATTATTTTTGTTTATTTTTATTTTATAATTCAACATTATTATTATTATTATTATTGTAATATTATTTTCTTATATAAACAACTTAGGAGTGTAATAATAAAATAAGAATATATTTTGCTTTTTACTTTCTTCAAGTAAACATTCATCTCAATGTTATCTTTGGGATTAAAGATTTATGAGTGTTGAAATCCATTCTTGGTATTGAAGTCACTTGCTCCAAATATCCTCCTTGGATCCACCTCTATGCATCCCAACACTCAGTCTTCAATTAGATGATTGGACTTTACACACATATGTCTTCGATTATAGAACTCTTATGGGCAACTTGATTTATCTGACTTTACACGGTTTGATATAGCTTTCTTCATTCAGAAACTTAGCCAGTTCCTCGATAAGCCTACAATTACTCGCTTCAAAGTTGCTCACAGGGTAATTAGATATCTCAAATGTACCTACTCGTGGACTTTTCTTTCCCGGAAATTCCTCTTTGTAGTTGGTAAGATTTAGTGATGCAAATTGGAGCGGTTGTCCAGACACACGTTGCTCCATTTCAGGTTACGATTTCTTTTTAGAGGTTCCTTGATTTGTTGGAAAGCCAAGAAACAACAAAATGTGGCTAAATCCTCCTGAGTTCGAGTACATGTCCCTTGTTGCAATGAATTGTAATTTGGGTTGTGCATGGTTGGTTTTTTTTAAAAAACCAAACATATCTATTTTTAAAACCAATATATAGATTTAGATTTTTCATTATTTGGTTTAAAAGCGGTTATAAAACCAATTATAAAATTGGTTATGGTTAAATAACCGACTTATAATTAAACAACCGATTTTGAAAAATTTAATTTTAAAATCGATTTTTTTTTTCAAAATTGGTTAAAGTTTGATTATTAAAAAAATTTTATCATCAAATTTTTTTAGAAAAAATTCAATTTAAAATTTTTTTTGTGAAAAAAATGTTTTTTTTTCTGATATTTTTTCGAAAAAAATAAATTTCAGAATTTTTTCAAGAAATAAAATCTCAAAATTAACAAAATATTGGTAGTGGATAAAAATCAAATTCAAATATAAAACATAAATAATTATCTAACCAATTTATAAATAAACCGAATTATAACTATATAATTTTAATTGAATATTTAAAATAAATTTAAATCTAATTTAAAATTTAAGTGTTATAATCGGATTTTTTTAAGTAACCTTAAATGCTAATTCACCAAGGCTCTCCAACCTGGTCTCTTTGGCAATGTCCTAGTCATGCTTAGCCTTGATATATTTTAGCCTGAGCTTGAGGGGGTTGTCGAAGTGTTTATTTAGTTTAGTTGCATTTTGGCCTTTACAGTTAATTGACAGCTATACCAATACTTGTATAAGTAGTGGCAAAACTCCTGTCACTTTTTTTTCCCCTTGAGATCAATAAATAAATTTTTCTTCTCAATTTTTTCTCCAAGATCTCTAATCATTTCAGTTAAAGCAAATTCAACAATTTCTACAACTTTGTTCCAGTATTCATCATTTTTTCCGATTGTTTTGAAAATGAATAAGCACGAGATCTAATTGTAAAATTTATTATTTTTCCTGGTATTACATTATCCTAAAAATGTAACATGTTCATGTCTTAAAATTGAAGAAAGCAATACTTAAAAAAAAAAAAAAAAAAAAAAAAAAAAAAAAAAAGTTAATTAGCAATAATTATTATTTTAAGTGAAAAAAATATGCTTAAAGACAAGAAAAAGAGAATGAAGATAAACTCCATGTAGTTGATTAATTGGTCCAACTCTTGGATGTTATAGCCGTGAAGAATACAAGTCATGAAGAGAACCGTACTACTGCTTGAAACTAAGGCATGTGGACCCAAAAAAATTGAAGATATAGTGTGGAGAAAGATGAAGAATTAATGTGATGAAATTTAATTTGAAGATTATTATACAGTTGAAACTAAAGGGGTATATATATTTATTAGTTGTTCTTCCCTTGGGTATTTGAACTTTCTGAAGTTATAACTACTCCAGCTGTGGTCTCTGCTGAGATTCGTTGCTGAGTCTGTGAATCTGATCACACCAATCATATTAAACAACAATCACAAATATGTCAACCAACGAGATCAATAATAAACAATACTCATAAATAAACAAAAGTAATTAATTGCAAATTAATTAAAAATATTAGTGAGTACTAATTATCTAATTTTCTTCATATAATAAAATAATTAATTCACGTACTCTTGTTTATTAACATTTTATAAAAAAAAATTCATTAGAATACTAATTAAAGTATATTTTTGAAATAATAATATTAAATCTGTTGAAATTAGTTGGAATTTTTGTATTTAAATATGACTTATTTTTTTCTTTATATTTGAATTGGAATGGAGTAGATTAAAATTAATTAATATTTGTTTCATTTAAATGTAATTAAGTAAAACATATTAACACAAGCTCTACTAATGTCATTTAAGATAAACATACATAAATCATTTGGTAAGTTCATTGAATTATAAAATTAATCCTATTTAGATCAGAACGCTCACTCTAATTTTTTTTCTTTTATAATAAAAACATATTGGTGGTTTGACTCATACTTTCGGTGTCTTAATTGGAGAAAGCGGAAACCAAAAATATCAAAATTTGTAGCTTGGTGAAAATAGAGTGAGATGATATGCATAGTTTAGATATTCTTTATACCCTGTTTGATAAAGAAACAAACAAATTTCCTTTTAGACTCACCTTCACATGATAAGAGTTAAGAAAAGAAGAAAAAAAAAGTATAGTGAAGTACCAGTGAGTTGTAATAATCTATTTTTAAAAAAAGTGGTCGAATATGTGTTCACAAATAAACACAAAACATATAAAATCTTGTAGCAGAATTTGTATTCACAAAAGGAGAAATAACATAAGAGATTGATCTAGTTATAGTAAAACTCACATGGAAACAGATTCTTTATGCTAAAAAAATACACTTAATTTCTAGAATCTAGAATGAAAATCAGACGATTCAAATATATATCAATATTTATAAAAAAAAATAAATTAAATTAAAAATACAAATTGAAAATTGAAATCATGTAATTTTGATTGAAGAAATATTTTTTAGTATATGAAATCGATTTCCTAGGTGGGTAGAATCTAAAATGAGAAAATGCAAAGTGGGCCAATGCATGAAAAGCAAAGACCATTTGACTGGATCTTTTTAAAGAATTAACCACCATGCACAATTTTCATACAGAAACCACATGCATTCACTGTGACTTTACATGATGACCCTCTCCTTCTCTGTCATGACTTTCCCTCCACATTGACCCATACACATAATACGGTTAATAGCACAACCAAGACAGCTCATTCACATGGCTCTGGTGTTGCCCATGTGGACCCCTATGGCCACATGTTACAGCCATATCATAATATATAATATAATATAATATATATATATATATATATATATATATATATATATTGTGTGTCAGTAAGTGTGCATCATAATTCATAAATCTCTGTGCATCCCTCTTTCTTTTACCCCCACCCTAACTGTTTATTCAGTCGGTTATATCTATACATTCTACATTATACTATACACATTTGTTAAAATAATAATAAAAGTTTAATATACACTAAAATAATAAATAAAAATATAAAATCTATCACTAATATGTGATTATGAATTACGTTCAATATATAAAAAATTAAAGCGAATTAATTAATTTAAAGATGAGAAATATGAATTACCAGTAGGAGAAGGGGAAGGAGAGGGGTGCCTTATAAGTGGTTGTTGAAATGGACGATATGCAGCAGAGAAAGAACCTTCCATTGGTGTTGTAGGGTAGTATAGATAGGACGGTGCAGCTTGTATGCGGGGTGTAGAAAATGTACCCCTCGGTGCTGCTGCTTGTACAGAATAGCCGTAGTAATATGGTGATCCCATAGTTGAAGATGATGGTCCATATAGTTGTTGAAAATATTGTGCTTGTTGAATCTGTGGGTTATAGATTGTAGCCTGTACTCATAATTACAAATCATTAAGTTAAAATTATTTATCCAATAATCCTTTACTTTTTATTAAAGAATTTAATTGTCATACATTATTAATACACACTTTCAATAAAAAAAAAATTACAATCAATACGTGTCATGATAATGTAAAAACTATTAAAAGAGTTTTTATGATCTTAATTGATTATGGGAAGCGAGATGCTTACTTGATGGTACCCATATTCAGGAGTGTAGGTAGGGTAGCTGCAAACAAAGTTGAAATGAATTTAATTACAAAGCAAAAATAGAATGAAATACGTTGAATGCAGTAATGTATTTTTTTTCTTAGAGAAGAAATCACTCAAAATGGTAGTAGGCTTGGAGTAGTATAGTGAAATTAATATGTAAGGTTTTCTGGTGAGGAAATTAGAAGCATTAACTCATATCTATAGCTTTTGGTTGCCGTGTGGGGCCCTAAATTGATTAATGTGTAACGAGAGTTCTAGTTAGTACCATATATTTCCTGCTTTGTGGTATGGTATGCAATAATACCCCTAAGATTTAATTGATTATGACTCACTTCAGTTATGGCCTCCTTTTTTTATGTAACTAAGACATCATGAATTGCCCATCAAGCAAAAAATCGAAGGAATTATTCGAATTAAAATGAATGGTCAATAAGGCATCCAATGGTATAGAAGTTTTTTTAGGAGGGTATCAAAAATATTTCATGCAAACATATATGAAGTCTTATAGGAACTCACATAGTAGAGTTTATTATGTACTACTATATATTAATAATATTCTAACATGTTTTTTGGTGAGACATTCTAACATATTTCTTTGTATTAACTTTCTTGCATGGTTCATATCCATTTCAAGCTATTTTTTATATAACGTTGTGCCCTTCTATTGCCCTCGGGAAAAGAGGCCAATAAAATTATTAGAAAGAAAAAAAAACAAGAAAGTCCATATTTGGATTTATAATTGGATTATATTTAACGGTATTTGTTAATTTTACTAACCAACTTATACAGTTCTCATAAGACAACAATAATATTAATTGCTGGTGAGAAAATGACTTGATGGTACAAGACATACAAAAGTACCGAGAGATGGGGGATTTTATGATATGTAAAAAGATTATAAATCAAATTAACCATTACATGGACCACTATATGAAACACAACAAAAATATGTACATGCGTTTACCATGGACTACATATCTTTTTTTTTGGGGTGCAAAGGACTACATATCTATTGATGAGTACTTATTATCACTAGCATTTCTACTATATCTACATATCGTATCTACTTAGGCCTTCTCTAGTTTATGATAGTTATTATTCAAAAATTAATTAACGCACCAAATGATAACCTAGAAAATTAATTTTGTTTATACTTTCACGTTAATAGATAGTAATTGACCTGAATAGTGGTTGTAAATTAGATGCATCCCTAATTCAAATAGAACTTGTTTTTAGAGTATAGCTATCTATAGGCACAAACTCAAGTACTCCACAAAATTTAAGAAGTATTATTGTGTTCTTTCAAGTTTTGATCAACCAAACAAAGCAACATTGAAACAAATTACATTATCATGCCTAAAATGCAATGTTTTTCTTTGTACATACGAGAAGCAATAATGATCATCTTTGCATGGTGATAGTGTAATTAGGAATTTCATTAATTTTAGACTATTATTTTAAAATTTTATTTATTGTAATTGATTAAGGTTAAGAGGGTAAATAAGAAAAAGCAAAAATATATAGAATAGAGTAAGGGAAATGAACATGATTTTTGAAGACAAATAGACAGGGCAAATTTGGACATGTACTTCATTTTATTATATTATATGAAATGATATGTGAGGATTTTGACGCTGACAATGAGACCTACTGTAATTGGAGGGGGAGCAGTCAAGAGACATATGCAGACAGCAATGTGTGCGTCTATATGCAGTTATCTAATTAATACAATGGACCAGTTCCTTTGACTGTGAGTTACCATTACATATTTACCACAGTAATAAATTAATATAGCTAACTCACCCATATGGTTGGTACATTACTGGACCTCCCGTTGCTGCTGCCATTTGTGGTGGCCCTCCCACTGGAACACCGCCGTATGCTGCGGCCGCTCCCGGTGCTCCAGTCCCCACTCCACTTTGATATGTTCCCCTCCCTACATACCGTTACCACCAATCAAAATTTATCTTAATTTTTTTATATATCAATTTCATTAAACAATAATTGAAAATTATATACTATTTATTCTCCCTCGTATTAAATGTACACATATTTTAAGAAAAGCATTGAGTTTACTAGCTTTTTTTATGATGAATTTAATTAAAATACTCTTGATTTTATATTGTTGTCTTATTTGGGTTCCATTTATGATCTAAATAGCTAGTAGTAATAAATTCTGCCTTCTTCAAAAGAAAAGTTAGTATAGCAATCGGTTGGATTGTAATATAATAAATAAATATATACTATTGAAAAAAATAATTTATGTTTAGTTGGTTATTTAGAACTAAAAAATGATATGAAATAAATATTTTAAATGAGACATATATATAATACAATAATTCGAGAGATGAGGTATGAAGGTGACATGGTCTAATTGCCAGTTTTATGGTTGTTTAACAGGGGATTTGAATTTTGTCAATTGAGAATACAAATTTAAATTCTGATTCTTAGCACTCCGGTGATGGCAGAGTCAAAACATTGTATTGGTAAAGGAACGTGTAATGTAATGTAATTTAAATGAACCTCTTGGTGGTGATGGTCTAGGACGTCCTAGAGAAGCAATGTTACAATTTGCTCTTCTTCCATCTATTACTGGGTTTGGATCAGCACAAGCCCTTCTAGCTGATTCTGGATCACGAAATGTTACCTGCTCATTCAATGTAGCATATGTTAAGCAAATGATAATGATCAAATGAATTAATGAAAAATGTAAAATAAGAGAGAGAGAGAGAGAGACATACAAATCCGTATCCTTTAGATTTTGCGGTGTTCTTATCAGTGATAATGACAGCTTCAAGAATGTCACCAAATTGTTCAAAATAACTCCTCATTTCTTCAGTTGGTGTTTCCCAAGCTAGTCCTCCAACAAAAACCTTAGTGAACGTTGTGTCTCCGAACTGTGATCGGTAATGTGGGTAAGCCATTGCATCAAATTAGCAACAAAATGAGTAATGTTGTTGTTGTTGTACTTGTCCTGCTTCTATTTTATGCATTCATCATTTATCTCATTGTAATGTTTTCTTCTCAAAGTTTTTTTCCTTCTGGTTTGTTTTGTATGTGTGTGATTGCCCTTTTTTGTCTAACCCCACCATTCACCTCTTCTTCCTTTCCCAATAGAAGAAGAATGGTTGAATTTGAAGAGAAAAGAGAGAGAGAGAGAGAGAGAGAGAGGTGGGTATGGTTTATGATGATGTGGTATGGTTGTTTAGAACAGAGGTGTTAGTTAGTTAATTAAAAACAACATATAAAAAGGGAATATTTTTTATTAACAGAAAAATTATTTTAATAAAAAAGAGGAGAGAGAGAAATATGACAGCTGCAAACTATAATATGGTGGCCAAAGAGAGGGTAATGTAAAGTAATGCAATGGTTTTGTAGTATATGATCACACACAGGTGACAGGTGAGTTAATCTAGTCTCACTTGAAGTGAGTCCTCCCTGTCTTTGCATTAATATACTCTCCCACCATCCAATCAATTTTCAATTAAACTAACTCTTATTTTCTTTTCCCCTCTCATATTCTCTATTATATACTTCTCATTCTTGCCTTGTAAGCCTTTCCCTCTTTTTTGTAACAACATTTTGCTTCACCACATACAACACACAAGTGACATTATTATTTATTATTTTATTTTTCTCTGCACTAAGTATTATGACAAGAAATTTTTATCTCCGATAAAAAAAAAATCTTTTTTATAATACATAGTACATAAAAACGAGAATTAATCCTTTTTCATAATACTCTTTTATCTTATCTTATCATATTTTATTTTGTTTTTAGAATTTCCTCCATTAGATATAATTCTATTTAATATATTAACGATTAAATGTAGTCTCATGTCCCACTACGATTTGAACTTTGATTAGTCATGCTGGGGAGATTAGCTGAAATATGGATTCGATCATCAAATGGTTCTTTTAACATGAAAAGAAGAAATTGTATAATTGATAAGAAAGGGTGCATGCTATTGCTGGCAGCTTTGGTTCACAGACAAAGAATGAGCTGAAAATTTTATTGAGTTAACTTCCCTTTTCCAAGGTGTTTTGTTGCAAAGAAAGTTTTGCATGTGTGTTGTGTACAGAGTAAAAATACTAATTTAAGTTTTAATTTGACCTCAACCCCCTTTTCCTCTGCCGTGTTTTTTGTTGGTTAATTATAATTTGATTACAGACACATGTGCTTGAGTAATTAACTCAACCAATCATATTGCTATTTTATTTTTCTCTTTATGCTGGGACCAAAACTATATCCCACCACATGACCCCAAATTCATTAATCATAAGCTATTACATAACAAATTCACCAAATTGAACAGGGCAGTTACAGTTAGGTTTGAAATTAAAGTTATACTTTATTATTTTTATAGAAATCTATCCTGATTAAGTTTATTAGCTCCTCAGTAGGTTTAGGGAGTATCTATACAAGCTTTTTATCTTTAGATATGTTATAACACTGAATTTCGTTTGGGTGCTTCGTCAAATTTAAAATTCTTCCTCCCTCTTCAAAATTTGAAATGTATTATACATAAATCAAACTTAAGTTTTCAAAATGATTATCAATAAAAGTTTTTGACCGCAATCTAGACCATGACATAAAGGTTTTTTGATGTTAATCAAATTGAAATACAATTGTGATATATTGAGGTCTTATCGGCCACATTAGAGAATAATTATTTTCAATATCAAATATCACAAACTTTAAGTTATAGTCGCAGTCAAATTAAGAATCTCATATTTCAGATTTTACCGTTGTTTCATTGCATATTGTAGTTATCGTGGTGTAAATTAATCACAATATGGCCCGAATGTTATTAAAACTAATAGTACTATCATATAATATATAATATTTATCGAAAAATGAGAAAATCTCAAAACCAAACCGCTAATAAACCTAGTCCTCAACACAAACTCAATTTGCACAACCAATTGAACAACATTAATTGCGTATACTTTATTAATTTATTTATTTTCTATATGAAAATGAGTTGTTAATTATGTAAAGATAGGGAGTCATGTTCTTGAATATAGCATTAGGCAGCCACGATGAAAACAAATCTGAGGACTTTTGTGAGCTGTATAGATCTATCACCATCGTATCATTCCCTAATGAATCGTGTCATTAACTAACAAATGCTAATGTCAAGCTAATATCCCACTTATTTTATTACTAATGGTAGACCATTATCTTGTCCATAAGCCAACCAGAATGAGAATCACAATGTCACTCCTCCTGGCACTGAATTGTCAAGACCTTTTCAAGGATGATTTTTCCCGTTGGTCTTAGTTGGATCATACACGTTTGCCACTCCCTCTTTCTTCTAGACTTTGGCCTTAATCATCATATACAGTTAATTTTTCTATTTTTTAAACTATCAAGATCACTATCACCGTATTATAATCCATCTTATCGGTATTTATATATTTATATACACCCCTTAATATATAAATATATATATATCAACACTATTCATTTTAATGGGTAGATAATTTTAAAGGATGATTAGATTTTGATATTATTTTAAAATTTTATACTAAGTTTAATGTATTAATATAAAATTTACTTATTTTCTGTGTCACTCTTTTTAAGATTTATCTTTTTTAACATGGAATATTATTCTACCTTATAATAATACAACTAGTCGGTTTTAAACAAAAACCCACAATAGCGATCTAGTTAAGCTGCAACATAGTGATTTTTATGTGTTAAAATTGTACCGTCCGCAGTTGAAGTCACACGAGGCACATTTAACCGTCATTCACTACAATATTAAGAATCACAACCCTTACCGTGATTGCAAACGTTAACGAGACCACTAATTAAACTATGTCGCATTGCAACCCTATGTCAAGAATTTAACGGAATCATGTTACCCTTTTGTATAGTTTATATGTGTGACAATTTGCTAGTGAGCTAACCATAAACACAGGCACAACAAGCACACGTACCGATCCCCACCACCCACAAAGAACAGAGCAACACACACAAAGCGAAAGGTAAGAGGCAGAAAGAGTCATTATCTAAATTGTTGCCAGCGTTAGGGACGAGGAGACAGCTATAAGGACTTTGTGGTTTTATTTGGATTTGGATTGAGTGCGGTAAACATTACCAGACAATCATGCAATTAAAACATTGATGGTTGTTTGATCGAAATTAAATAATCTATTTTACGATATGTATTTATTTTTATAAAAAATTGAAATCTAAAACTTAAAATCTACCATTCCATATCAATTCTAAGACCACCACGTATTGATTATGTAAATATGTAGCAACAAATCTAAATTGAAATATAAATTTATTTTAATTTTTATATAAATTAAACGATCATTAAGACAATATTACTATATATGTTCCTGAATGAGTCAAAAATATAAAAAACATTTTTGAATATGTTTCTAATACAACTTCATAGATTAAAAGTCACAAAAAAACACATATATCAATCAAACTAACTATATTTTTGCAATTTTAATATGTTCAGAGATTATATTGAGAAGGACACAAAATCAATGATATTTACTTTTTTTATGTTTAAAAAAGAGCCTGCAAAATAAGAGAGTCCGTGAACTGGCAGTACTCTCCACGTGGGGTCCTATTAGTGTTGTAGAACTATGAGCTGGATTTCAATCTACTTGCTTTTATAATCTAGGGATTTTACAAACAAACATTGACATTATAGAATCACCAACAACCTGGCTTTCATCAACCAATTTCCACCAATCGATATCCATTTAAGGCTTTAGTATTTTTGTGAGCCCAAATATTTGTTTCCTAACCCACTATGCTTTCACAATATAAAGTTTCCCCTTCATATTCTTTTCTTGTAGACTTCCACTTTAGGTTGTTTGTCATATTTCATTTCCTTAGGAGATAACCATAGTTTCTTGACTATCTTTTTTGGTCATTGACTCAATCTCTCCCTCTTTGATTCAAAAAGAAAGTTTAGAAAGTGAAATCTTTATCCAATTTAACTATTAGGAAATTTTAAACATTATATAATTGAATATATAAGATTGTTCGATTAAATATCATATAATTCAAATTTTAATTTTGTATTATATACTTGAATTATATTGTATATTGAAATGTGATTCGTCTCTCAAAATCAAATACTTTGAGATGTGCAATTGAAAAAAAATTATAATTTCGATTACTATAATTTTCAAGTGAATTAGTTGTTTAATTGCAATTTTAGTTTTCTTATTTTTATTGATTCATAAAATTGATCATTTTATTTTAAAAGTCGATAATTTTGATATTTCCCTGTGATCTTTTAATTAACAAATGACGACGTGACATATTTTAAATAACATTTTGTACAATTATATAAAATGATTAACACTCATAAATCAGAAGAAAATATCATAAAAACTTATCTTTCAACTTCAGACATTTTTTTATGTGTAATTTAATTAATTAATAACATGAATAGTTATTGCATATAGATGATTATATGATATATATATCTCATGTTATTTAAAATATATTAATTCGTTATTTTTTGTTTAAAAATACAAAAGAAGGACTAAAACTTTCGATTTTTAAAATAAATTGACTTATTTTGTAAATAAAAAAAAAACAAAAATACAATTAAAACATTTTTTTAATATATCCTCTCTCCCCTTTCAGTGTCGTTTTGACTAATGAAAATTCAACGATAACCTTTTTGTGCAAACTAGCATAAAGACATTTCACAATCTAATAAGCTAAATAAAGAATCTTCCATAATAATGTCTAAAAATTGATTACCTATTGAAAAAATTTGCAAAGATGAGATTCAACTAAATAGAGGAGACAATTGATTTTGCTCTGATCAGTAGCATTAAAAAAGGTGAAAAGTTAGTGCTCCTAGCAAATTGGGATGCCTTTTCTATGATTGTAATCTATAACTAACAAATATAGAGAGGATTATGTGCACAACCCAAATTCAATCTTACATTCACATGCTTGTCCCTTGGTATATAGTGACTTCTATAGTGTTACAACATCAGCATTTACATCACAAAGCAATTGAATAATATAGCATAGGCATCAAAAATCTATTTCATAGTGGTTCAATCTCATTTACCTATATAGAAAATTGAACTGTGAAAAACAACTCAATTTTTTTGTTTTTAGTCTCTAAATTTCTTTGTTCTTTTGGCAGAACAAAAGTAAAAGGAAAAAAAAAAATGAAAGCATGCATTATTGAGACATCATCCACGTTACAACCTCACCATGACACCATTTCAATGGCCCTCTTAAATGTAGTGAGACTGGCTAGTAGTCCTAATCCACAAAAGGTAATGTACTATTTTTCTAGCCAAAAGAAGAAAAGGGAAAAACAATATGTCATTTACTTCCATATATTGATGTACAGTTGTTCTTCACTGAGTTTGAGTTGAAATTATAAACCAAATATCATTCCATCAGAAGCTATGAAATTGACCAAACCAGCCAAATTAAAGCATCTCTTTCATATCGAGGAAATTCAAAAAAAGAATATTGTTTCTTGATTAGTTTCTTCAATATTGGACTACTTCTTCAAATCACTAACGGATCCAAGAACCCAGCTTAAAGTTCAAACTATAAAAGTTTAAGTAATAACTATAATCACATATATAAAAATAACATACCCAAAAAATAACAAAATATAAAGAAAATTTATAATAGTCTTCTATGCAAGTTCATGTTAATCATTGAATAATCAGTTCATTATCAATGTTATGAAATCTTTAAACAATTAACTCATTATCAATATTTTTGAATACATCTCTCTCAATATTCTAGGAACCCTTTATAAAATGAACAAATTTCACCAAGAATAAAACTAAATACAAAATATATAAAATAAAATAAAATAAAAGTAGTATATTTTTAAAGATTAAAATAAATAAAAAATACATATATATTAGAAGTAAAAAAATGATATAACATAGATTACAACTATAATTAAACTAGTATTGAATATATTTTTTTTACGTCTAGTAATGAATATCATTTTATTTTTACAAAAATAAACTATTTTCATTTATTCAAGTTGTAGCACATATTAATGCATTACAAATTTAAATTTGTTGAAAATTAACAAAATGAATAAATTCATAACAAACAAGTTAATAGCGTAGACCAACAACATGCTTATAAATATGTTAAAATTTAAATAGCGTTGACAGTGTCAAAATTATTTATTAAAATATATGATCCAAATTATTTTCTCTATATGAATCAAAACGAATAACGCACAAAAATAAAAAAATAAAAAAGCGTCTTACTAAGACCGTAAAACCAAATTACATTACACTTAAATGATAAAATCTAACAAATAATATGAAATGAAAACTAAATTTATTTGGAAACCATTTACTTAAATAAAATGAAAAAATAAAATGATTTGAAAGGGTGATTTTAAATCAAAAAATATCTTAAACCACTCCATTATTTTTCAATGGAGGAAGAAGAGAATCTAAATTTTTTTATTTGGGAGGGTATTGAATATCTTATCAATTATTATAATTTACAAATTTATAATTAAATGTCATATACATATTTTAAAGTTTCGATTATATATTCCGTGGTACCATGTTCTTCCACGTGTTACTTTCTCATTGCAAAGTAACTATTTTTTGTTTGGTAAAGGCAAAGTAAAGTAACTCTATTGAACATAGAGAAATTATTTTTTTTTAATTTTGTTAAATAATTTTTCTTATTGTTTTTCCTTATTACTCTTCCTCTCTTTAAGTTAAATTAGGTTAGAATCTCTGATTTGCTAGACTCTCCATTATAGAGCCTAAACGGTGCATATCAATTAACTAACATGTTTATACTTCTGTACGTTCATGTGAATCAAATCTAATATTTTGTTAAATAAAATCTATATATTTTGATGATTCTTGACGGAGGTATTACTAACCCAGCTGGGGCATGAACCAAATCCCTAGCCCAATATTAATGGGTTGAGGAGGCCAAGGGCCGACTCCTTCACCAATAATAATCACTTTTCTATGTGAATCTACATAATATTAAAAACAATATTTATTTCAGAAAATTTATTACATTCACTATATTTATATTAAATCTGTTTTTATCCTTCACTGTTTTATGAAATATATTCAATAAAAAAAATATATCAAATAGATCAAATACTCAAAATGATATTTTGTAGTAAATTGTTTAAAATAATTTTTTATTTAAAATTTTATCTTTTTAATAAAGTTATAATAAAAAATATTATAAATTTTTTTAAAATTATAATAAATATATTATTTTTTCTATCTTAAAAGAAATAAATATATTATTTTTTCTATACCAGTCAAAAGAAGCCGACCGCATTAAATCCCCGTCCCGAATACACGTGCCAAGGAAAGATGCATCATTACTAACAGTAACAGTAATCGCATGCACAATGAAAAGAGGTATGTTAGCAAGGTAAGTATTGTTCATGTCCTTTCAATATTGTTACCACCCAATTGTGTGTACTGCCTGTGATGATGCATCCACAGTTCTAGTCTAACAACACAAATCAATCTCTGAGGACCTTGCATTTCGGCGAGACCATTAATGATTTATATCCATTATGAATTATTTAGTAAACTCTTCTAACATAATTTATGATGTATTTTTATCTATTTATTATGATATGCTATGTTGGTTATATAAGGTAGATTCATTTATATCTCAATTGATTGGTGATGATAGGATTTTAAACGATACATTTTTTTTTCTTTCATTGATTTAACATCGATTGGGGTATTATTTCAATTGTATAGACTACAAAAACGATAATTTATATTTCTAACAAGTATCATATATTATCAATAGAGTTTTATCAATAGAGTTTTGGCTAATGTTAAAAAAACTGTTAAATGAATGGTATTATAATTTTTTTGTCATTCATTTATAAAATTTTGTTGTTTTTTATAAAATAAAAGTAACAGAGTTGTTTTCAATGAATTTGACTCTCATTTTTTAATGACAATTTGCTATATAGTCAATGTTTTAAACAAAATATTTTATTAAATAAACAACTTCAAGCTAAAAATTAGCCTTTTCAATTAAAAAATATTTTCACCGAACATTCGCAAATTTAATTCTAAACTATTATTATTATTATTATTATTATTATTATTATTATTATTATTATTATTATTATTATTATTATTTAGCTTTACTCCAGAACTTTTATTTTATCATACTTTGAATGCAATCTTTTGTCTAAAGATGTTGGATCAAAGATACATTAACTTTTTTATTTCACAAAATTTTACGTAATTAAGCTCAGTCTACTCCTACAATTATACTATCACAAATTTTAACTTTTATATATTTTATTATTTTTTACTATTCCATTTTTTACTCTAATTTTTTGTTCTTAGAAACTTTACGTTCTCAGTCTCTCAGCCCCATCAAACTTTTCAGAAAGTAAAATATTTCTAGAATAAGAAAATGTTTCGTCAAACTTGATTCAAGTTTTTCGGAATAAGTAAATGTTATGGTTATACCGCCATTATGTGATAAACAATGTAAAGCTACTATATATGTATTCAAAATTGATCAAATAAAAATAAAGTTAATCAATATTAAAAACACCCTTTGCGAAATGCTCTCATGAGCTCTGCTAGGATTTTACCACACCTCACGGCGCCCATACACGACAAAAGCAACAAAGAAAAAGATTTATTTTGACGTAGCAAGAAGAAAGTTCGATCTTGGAATCAGAATGAATCTAATGGAATGAAAATGAATATAATGAAGAGTAATATTAAGTGATGCAAAATTGGAGATGGAAAAAAAAAATCTTACAAACATAAACTCCTTAATTTTTTTGTTGAATCAATTCTAGAAAAGATGGATAAGAAAGCTTTTTGAGTTGTATACAAGGGAAGATATTAAGGAGATATCAGTACAAGAAAATATTTAATTTATAGTCAATTTAAAAAAAGATTTTGTGATAAATTTTTTTCTTCATAAATTACATACCGAAAAAATTCTCATAAATAATAGAATTTAAATCATTTGTTATCAGTTATTGAAAAAATATTCACAAATCAAAAATATTGTTTGGTTAATTGTAATATTTGTGGCGACAAAAAATGGTCACAAAATTATTGGAAGGAAAGTTTATATAAATTTGTGTCAACAAATACCATCGGACTTGATTGATTGAAAATATCCCTAAAATTTTGTGGCAACATATATCCTCACAAAGTTATAATGTTGGAGCATTTTTAGAGTTTAGGTCGCCACAAAGTATGATTGTGCAACATTTTTTAGTGTTTATGTCGTCACAAATGCTACATTTTCTAAGGGTTCAGACCGCCACAAAAGCAATAAAGCCATTGATATTTTTTGATCATTTTGACCGCCACAAACGCCCTCTTTCATATATATATATATATATATATATATATATATATATATATATATATATATCATTTCTTATTTCTTTACACTATCTCTAAATTTTCTTTCAACTTTCTCTCTACAAATATTTTTCTTCAACTTTTATTTTTTTTCCCATCTTTTCTCTCTACCTTCTCTCTTGAGTTTCAGTAAGTCTTTATTTTATATTTTATTTTTTAATGTTATTTTTTATTTGAAGTTATTTATTTCATGAATATTATTTAATTTTCATTCTAATGGTGGTATTATTGGGTTGATTGCGAATAGTTGTTATTTCTTCGTAAACTTTAAGTCAGACACTACCTTATACCAAGTTAGTATGAAATACATTGTAAATATAAATTAGTAATTTATATAATTATTATTAAAAAAATGTTATATAATTATAAATTATTTTTAGAGCATTAATATTTTATTTTAGAATGTAGAATATATTATTTTTAAAATTGGTTATAATATTATATTTTAAATTTAATGTTAGTAAGATTAGTAAAAAAAAAAAAGTGATAGTAAAATATTTAAATTATAAAGTTTTGACTCAAATTAAAATGTAGTTATTATGGAATGTTTTATTTGTTTGGTAGTTATAAGTTAATTAATATTAAAATTAGTTTTTTATTTTTAAATGTAATATTTTATTTAAATTTATATTTTCATATTTTAAAATACATTAATATTAATTTTTTTTATTTAATATATTTTTTAATATTAATTTTGAATTTTATATATTTTATGAAAAAGTTATCCTTTTTTTAGCGACTTAAACTCTCACAAATGGGATAGTTTGTGGTGGCCTTATCCCTCATAAATTGTAGTTTTTTCCATCACTTTTATCTTTTGTGGTAGCTTAAACCTTCACAAATTTGTGGTAAACTTTTCCGTCACAAATAGTAACCCAAAAACCAATTTGTGTGGCTGTTTTGGCCGCCACAAAACTTTGTGACTAAGTAACTTTGTGATTGTCTTAAGTTGCCACTAATTTGCCTATTGTGACTTTTTTTCCCTTTGTGTAGACTTTTGGTCGCAACAAATGAAGGATTTTCTTGTAGTGTATCCTTAAATGTGTTAGGAAATTTGATACATGACTTGAAATACCTTTGGCGAATGAGGAATTAAACGTCTGGTACATACCTTGGCAAACACCTTGGTCATAAAAGTTATAGGGAAGAAAGTAAGTTTCAAATTCCTAAAAAGTAATCTCCAAAGACAATGGATAAAAAAATATATATATAAAATTGGTTGACATGAAAAATGACTTTAATCTTGTGTTTTTTTTTCCTTCGAGGAGAATTGCAATCATGTTCTCTACAAAGGACCATGCACTACAAAAAAAAAAATTGACGTTTAACCACAGTTATTGTAGTCGTTGAGAAAATTTACATATGTCACAATTAAATCGTTGCTAAATTAAGATTTTTATTTCCACATTTTTTCCTCTTGTACGAAAATGAACTGCGCACATATTTTGGTTCACCTCCATATTCTTGTTTTCTTTTTATGTTTTTTCCCTAAATATAAAAACACTCTCGTTTCCCTCTAAAAAAATTATCTCTCTTTCGTGTTTACCAAAACTACACAAATAAAATCTTCCCCTAAATTTTCATATCTCTCATGTGTTTTCTTGTATTCTCGTGTAATTGCTTGTGTTCTCTTCCTCTTTGACATTCTTCTCCTTTCTAGCATTCTCCTCGTCACGTGCATTCTGAATCCTTCTCGGCTCTGTCTTCCTCTCTAGTCTTTTGAGTGTTTGCTTGTTATATCATTGGCGTGGTTCTATTTTGTTTGAAATGTATGAAAACCCATAAATCTTTCTTATATTCTTATCACTGTGATTTTAATTTTGTTAGATTTTTTATTTTTTAATGTAATAAATTTTGAAGTATCAAGGTATTGAATAGGCTCTTGCTACCTTTTGATATTTTTTAAGTAAATACTTATCATCTCTTGGCTGTGGAGGTTTTGTTTATTTTCCATTAGAATGTGTATTTTATTTTCATGCTTGATTTTGGCACTTAATTGTGAGAACAATTTGGTTTCAAGTAAAAAAGGTCCTACTTGTTTTGATGATAATAAAATCAGTTTGTGGGAATAATTTTAGAAACTAATATTTTATTTAAGTGTGTAGTTCCAAGACCACAAACAACATTGTAGGATATTAGAATATATCCTCTAATAAATTGGTCAAAATTCATGAAAATTCAACATTCAAAACTGATGAAAAAGTGCATTTGAAACACTGACTCTGATGATACAAAGCAGTAGATTGTCTCTGTCTCTGGCGGTACAGAAAGGTTTGTCAAGACTTCATTTGATTTTGATGCAATTACGCTCTTAGTGAATCTGTTGAAGTCTGCCTCTGATGAAGCGAACAAACTTTGGGAAATTATGCCTCTAATGAAGAGAGTTTGGTAAATCATGTCTCTGATGAAGCAAAATAAACTTTGGGAAAGTCTGCCTCTAGTGAAGCAATCAACCTCTAGTCAAATTGCCTCTAACCAGATGCCTTTGTTAATTTGCCTTTAGAGATTAAGCAAGCATCTGACTAACTCGCCTTTGATAAAAGTCACCACTTGTTTTGGTAAAAGTCACCACTTGTGGTAAAAAAGTTAACGTTGAAAAAGTAAATGCCTCTAGTAAAAGTCAACACTATGACCTAGTCAGTGTCTTTGATAGTCTGCAGTTGGTCATTTACTTATGCTTCTGGTTGTTTCCTCTAATCTAGTAATTATGCATTTGATTGCTTTTGCCCCTGGTCTAGTACGCATGCCTCTGGTGTTACTGCCTCTGGTCTAGTAATCATGTCTCTTGGTGTTCATACTTCTAAGTCCAATACATTCTATTTCATGTAAAACTAAATGTACTTAAAAAAATTATAAGTTTCACTTTTATGCTCAACGGCTATAATTAAACTCAATGAATATATTTTTGAAGATAATGAAGCATCATGCAGAAAGACAAACATACCATGAAGGACACAAGGCCATTCCTTCAAGGACACTCAACCATACTTTAAAGGACAAAGGTAATGCTGCAAGTGCTTCTATAAATAGCCAATTCTAAATTCAAATAACACAACCGATCACTATCACTTATAAAATTCTTTCAAAGTGAAACCATCTCAAATCAACAAGTAAAAACACTAAGTTCTAAATTATCAAATATATCTAAGTGTTAGAGTAAGAAAAATATGAGATTTTATTCTATAAGCATCCTTTAATTAAAGGGAAAATTATGAAACCCACAAACACTTTGTTTTTGTAACCAATCTCAGTAGTTGTTGATTATGTTCCTCAACGGCTTAACGAAACTAAGCCGAAAGTTGAGAAGAATTGTTAGAACTTGTAAACTCAATCCGGTTGTGGCTGTCTTTTCCTCAAAAAACTTGACAGTACAAAGTTGAAGGTGACAAGATTGAATACAATTATTGTGACTACCCAAGTGTTCAAGTGTAAGTTCTAAATATAGTGGGTTATATCCTTCAAAGAAAGGGACTGGACATAGCTACTAAGTTAGTGGTGAACAAGGATAAAATTGTTGAGTCATTTGTTTTATCATTTCAATTTTATCACTTCAATTTTTTAAGCCATTAGAAATATTTTCAAAAATTGGACACACAATTCAAACTCCCCTCCCCCTTTTTGTGTTTCTTGACCAACATTAATAAGATTGTCTATGTTTGTTAGATAAAACGATTTGTTTTGTTTTTCCCTGTAAGTTCTATAATCGGAATTTGTTTTGGGTGAAGAGCTACATGTCCATATCACAAAGGATCTTGGAATTTGTCTTGGAGCTTCGATACTCCACTAGAGAATCTCCAAGAAATCTTTTAATTTTTGTTTTTTGGATAAGTTGAGAAAGAAATTATGTGTTACTTTGGCACTAATCTTATTTGGCACATCTTGCATTACTTTGGAACAATCTTATTTGGCTAATATTTTAGGATATGTATTACAATGCACTAAAATTCAAGTATCCATTTGTAAGGAAGTTGAAAATATTTGTCAAGATTTCACATGGACCTCAAATTCGGAATAGAGAAAGATTCATCTAATTTCTTGGGAGAAGATTTGCAGCCCTAAGGACGAGGGAGGTCTTAACTTCAAAAATTTAAGCATGCTTAATAAGGCTTATATGTTGAAATTGGATTAGCGTCTTGTTGCTAGTATAAATAAGCTTTGAGTGAAAGCGATGTGGGCTAAGTACCAATGTGACACCTTTTTCATCTCTACCATTGCCTCCCATGAACATTCTTTTGTGACTTGGGAGGCTATTGTCAATTCTTGGGGAGATCTAAAGGATAATATTACTTGAATCGTTCAAGATCGACTTGACACTATTGTTTGGAAAGATCCTTGGGTTTAGGGTTGCTACAACTTATTAACCAACATTTCCAATAACATACCATCAATTGAAAAAGATTTTTCGATTTCTCATTATGTTTCTATGGGACGTTGGAGATGTGACACTATTACTACGTATATTCCTAAATTTATTTGTGATAGAATTATTGTTATTAAACCTCCTAGTCCAGACAAACCAAACTTTCCTTGTTGGAAGGCTACATTAGATAATTATTTTTTCTTGAAGTCTACTTATACTCTTCTTCATTGCCACAGTCAATCAACTCCTAGTCAAGACCCTTTCTTCTCTATAGTGTGGTCGATGCCAAGACTGGACTAATACAGAGATTTCCTTTGGAAGTTGGTTCTCGACAAAGTACTTACAAATGTTGAAAGAATATTATAGGTATGGAATCTAATAATGCGTGCCCTTATGTCTTGCTTTTTTTGAGTCAATAATGCACCTCCTGCGAAAATGTAAAGAAGTTAAAAAAATTTGGAGTGATCTTGTCCGTGAAGATCATTAGAGTAAATTTTTATTATTGGTTGAGATAATTGGATATATTGGAATTTATCGGAGCCAAGTATTGAAAAAATTTGTGATGACTACAAAATTTTCTTCAAAATAGCAGTTTATGAAATATGGAAAGATAAAAATAATTTGGTTTTCTCTTAATGCTCTATTATTATGGGATCAAGTATGTGACTTAAAGCTTTTAACCAAACACGTTTTAATGAGCAATCTATTTCCAGCCAATCTTGTTCTAAAGCAGATTCTGATGGTTTTAGTAGTGATGTAGTTTGGCATCCTCCAGTAGATCAATGCTTTAAAATTAATGTTGATGGCTCTCATAAAGTTGGACTTGTAAGTTCTTCCTGTGTAGGCATAATTAGATACTCTAATAGTAGTTTCTATATGGTGCATTTGAGAAACTCCACCAATGTTTCTCTCCATCATCTCCTTCAAGAGGTTATATATCTATTCTACCTTTCAGACTGGATGCCTATAGAAAAGTTAATCTTTGTGATGGGCCATTCTTCTCTGTATTTTGATTGGATGATTTTATATTTGGTTATGCCTACTTTAAGTATTTTGTTAACCGATGGTATAGGAGATAGTAGAATACCTCATGGTTTTTAATTTCCATTTTGTTTTTTATAAAAAAAAATTAATCGATATTATTAATGTTTAATTGTAATCTACTATTTGAACTTATTTTATTTTATACATTATTTTAGATTTTTGGTACATGAGAAGTTATAGAACATTGAGCTTGGGTAGATGGGATTCAAAAAAACAAAGGAGTATGATTTGACTATAGGTAAGATGTCATATAATAAAAATGCAACATATATTTAAGTTAGTATAAAGTGAGCAACATGTGTTGGAATAGAAGACATGAAGATTAAAGTGCTATGATCAATTTGTTAACTTGTTTCCTCTTGTGTTGATTGGACCTCATGTCCAAAATCATTTAACACAAAATTTCATCTCAACAGAGTTGACATATTTTTTGACATTTGTTTATTAGGAATTTGAATATCACAATAACTTTTGTTGGGAAATTGAGAAGTTAAAATAATATGTATATTACACAAGGCTCATTTTGTCGGGTGGCATTGAGTGACAAATACATTGCTTTGATGAAAGTAATTAAAATTTTATTTCTATATGTCATTAATTTCCTTTGTCGGGTTCACATTGATAAAAATTTGGACCAAGATACAATTAATATGTCTTAAAATCAATCATAGAGTTGTGAAAATATATTGTCTATTCTACTGACGATATGGAGTATGTATCAACACGCTTACAATTTTTTTAGCAAGCATGTGTTGATAATTTCATATTTGTTGAATATGTGATAGAGATTGATTGAACCATAACAATCAAAGATTTGTTGAAGTACAAACCAATCGTAGAGAACATGGCAACTAACAGGTATAAGATATATTTTTAAAAATTGATAAATTTAGTATGTATTGTTGAATTGTGTCTAATATGACATTTTATTTTTGATAATAGTGTTCAGTCTATTTATTGAAAATTAAAGAAGATATTGGAACATAATAGATGTGACTTTTGTAAATGTTGGGAGGATACGAACGACATGATAAGGTAACAAATAAAAAAGTTGAAGCCTCGTTGTAGAAAAATTTAATGAAATAGAGCGCACACACAAAACATTCTATTTTATGAGTGATTGCATGAGCATAAACAAAACAACATATTGTTGCAAACTTAGAACAACATATGAGTTAACTTGTACACCATAAAAGTCACGTGTTACATGCAATCCACATAAAGCAACACTAGACATGGATGATATATCTTTAGATGATGATTGAGTTTTTACGACCAATAATACAAAAGATTCATAAATCCTCTAAACCATTTCGTCTAAAAAAAGCTACTATCTCAAAGATAATCATATATTAGAACAAAAACAACAACAAAAACATGCATACTTATTGCATTGTGTCAAATTCCTAAACAAATATAAGTATTTGACATATACGATTGTGTTGCTTTGGTTTAGTATGTCTTTGCAATGTACTCAAACCTTAGCAACAAAATGTATGAAACATCTTTCACAACTACTCAACCTATAATGGCCACCCTTGGCCTTCTTCATCTTAGTCCAAGCTTCCTCATGAAACATCCCCATGTTCATTGTCATATCCATATCTACCGATGAAATGAATAACCCATCCTTGATTGGTATGTGCAATAGGTTGGCCATATTATTAAGTACAATCGTCATTTCGCCAAATGACATGGGAAATGACGACATCTCTACCTACCACATCTACACAAATGTTCATATGAGGTTTTTATAAGTCAATTTAATATTGCCCAAATAAAGTGGTCCTACATTAGACGACTGCACCTCAGCCTTTGAAGCTCGAGGTAGTGCTTGTAGAGCAAAGTTTTGAAATTTATTATCTTGTTCATCCAACTTCTACATAGTTGCTCTTGCATAGATAAAAAAAATATGTGTTCAATACATAAAACATAAATAATAAATAAATAAAATATATCATAACAATTAATTTATCTCTCTAAACCATCACACTTTATGAGTCATATGATGCTCATATAGCATACACAAATATGTATCATATGGTTCTCTATGACTCACAAGTTCTTTATTGTATAAATTCTTTCGCTTGCTATACAACACCTTCTTCTTGATGTATCTCCTCCTCATTCAAATCATGTTGTGGCCAACAAATTTGTCGAGCAACATTAGTATGTTCGACAAGAGAATTCTTTTTGCAAGAGAGTATGTTTCTCTAGGAGATTGATGTAGAAACTTTACGTTGCACTAATATAACTTTTTTCGTCTCGTCCTCCTCTACAACTCGTATCTATTGAAAAAATAATAATAAATTAAATTATCTAAAAAATATGACTCATTTTTCAAATCACATAATATCCAAAAATATTTGAGTTAAATTTTTCAAAACACACAACCATGCCAACAAATTTGTACCAAATTTTTTGGAACTTATGTGGGTTTTAGAAAACTTAGTCAAGTTTTTTTAAATGCTTAAAAAATTATTGTTCACATTTGCATCTCAAAAAAGTTTATGGTAAAATAAATAAATAATCGTTTTTATGATTTATTGGACGGATAATTAAAGTTCATATTAATTGTAAGGTTAAGGATATAATTCTAGTTCATAGCATTGAGCTTTTAGTAAATATTACTCTATTCGTATTAATAGATCTACACTATATATGTGGTTTTCATGAAAAATTCAAAAAAAATAAAAAATAATTAAAATATAAAAAATAATGCAAAATTATATAAAAATAGCAATGTTTAAACTTATATATTTACACTATATTTATCAAACAATACAATCATGCAGGTCTATTTCAATAACTTTACAACTTTACCTTAAAATTAAGTTTGAGTTAAATAACTTTTTAGTTCATTTTTAATTTATGTAAAAAAAATTAAATTTTTACTCCTATTAAATTATCACGCATATATTTTTAATCTCTTATATAATATGAACATATATTTTAAACAATTCTTTACATGTATGTTTAAAACATTAAAAAAATTCTTTCCTAAAAATTTAGAATACTAATTTTTTTAATTATTATAAATTTAAGATAAAGATAACAAAAATATATATCTAAAAATTGAATTTTAAACTCAATTTTTGTAAAATAAATTTTTATAATATTAAAAACATGACTACTAAAAAATCATTAAAAATATTTAGTGACATTACCTTTTAACTAACTATATAATTTTCTTGATTTTTTTATCTCCTAATTTTGGTCCAAATTAAAACCATAATTCTCCACATAGTTGGAGTGTACCCTTTCCACTAAAACCAACTTCCGTAAATAACTTACAAGTTTTACTAATATGATGATGTAATATATTATATATTTTGTGGAGTTAAAACGTTGACAAATATTAAAATTGTTAAATTTGATATCTTGTTTTGAGTTCAAAATCAAGATTTTGTAGTTGTATGTGTAAATTTATGATGATATTTACTATTTCTTTTAAAAAAATATAAAACAAAATTAAGAATTCAACCCCATTCCTGTTTTGTTTAGAGTAAACCACAAAAAAAACGTTAAGGTAATTTCAGGGCACCAACAAGGTGGAACCTGAAAAAGATTAGTGTTCTGATGTGACTCTCTTCACCCCAATCTCATCAACCAAAGGCAAAATGATTGCTGGGTCTGTTACGCATGAATACAAAGTGGTTTTGGACTTTTGGGTCACAATGTGCTTGAGCTAAAAGCATGGTCCTATAATTGTCCAATTTAGACTGAGACCAAAAAAGAAATTATATTAATCGTTATTGGTTCAGCTCGGGGGGTTGACACAGTTTGCTGGCACATAGTTACGCTTCCGACCAATAAAATTAGATTTCGTACTTCCACAAACTTAATTTGTACTTTTTTATTTATAATTTTTATCTTTTAATTAATTAAAATATAAATAAATATAAAAATTATGACAACTTCGAATATTTTCATCATATTCACATTTTCAAATTTCCAAATATATATATATATATATATTTTTTTTTTGAATTTCTTAAATTGGATAAAATTTCTATAGTTATATTTTAATACTGTAAATTCTGGTATTTAATAAAATTAATTGCTAAAAATTTTAAAACTTAATTTTTTAGAGTTATTATTTTTAAAAAATTTTGTATTTTGAAATTTTTGAAACACAAATTACACTACTGAAAAATTTTAAAAATATAATTTTTGGTAGTATTAATTTGTGTACTAGATTTTTGTGAAAAAAATTGAAATATTAGAAATTTTGATGAATGGTATTATTTTAGGATAATTTATTTATTTGAAAACGAATAAAAATTAAAAAGATAATTTTTTTTTTTTTACATATTAAATGATACAAGTCAAATTATAGGATACTAAATCCAATTATGTTTGAGTTATCCTAATGTCGAGAGTGTTGAAACCCATGTTACCTCAATAACACTGTTTTAAATTAAAAATGAAGTTGGATCCTTTACTACATGGTTATCTGTAACATTCTCTAAAACTCTCAATCTTTCCTTCTTTTTCTTCTCTCTCCTTTTTTTGTTA
Source organism: Cicer judaicum (assembly GCA_037974835.1). Classification (NCBI taxonomy): domain Eukaryota; kingdom Viridiplantae; phylum Streptophyta; class Magnoliopsida; order Fabales; family Fabaceae; genus Cicer; species Cicer judaicum. The sequence goes on from JBBPBS010000361.1 coordinate 7,892,259, forward strand.
TTTTAATTAATATTCTATCTCCTTGTTATAGATGAAGTTTTGCAGTTGGACATTCAATTTGTTGAACTGAAATTCAAACTAGTAAGACTTACGAGTTATGGTTTAACCGAATAACAATAAATAAATAAGAAATATAGTGTAAGTTAAGCTTCATAGAAAAAATATTAATTAAATAAATTCACAATAATATGAAAAATATGAAGAACAATGAGCTGTATGTCAAGGCCAAGACATTTACTATAAGCATAACCTAGTCAAATAAATAAAAATTGTAACATAACCTAATATATTGACCACACAACATCTCCTATATTGCCAAAAAAAAAAAATAATAATAATTAAATAAACTCCTACCTTGACCAAAATCTATTCTTCAATCAAATGCGCCGCTTTCTTCCCTCAGTTCCTATTTTTCCAGTTTTCCTACATTTCTTCCATCTTTTACTATTTTTCCTTTTCCAACTTTGTTCACTTCTATCAACCAAATTCTATTTTTTCTACTCCAACTTTCTTCTCTCTTTCTCAAATTTTTAATAAGGTACTCAAGTGGGGTGGGTGCATCAATATTTTTTTTAGTATAAGTTGTTTTGTTCATCTCATCTCTCTCTGAACACAACGGTTTTCAAAAGCCGTCTCCGGTCCGTTCGAAGTCCAGTTTGCGCCGGTTCTTATCCGGTTTTGACTGACAAACAATTTTTGAAGTCGAACCAGATCGGATTAGTCTCCGTTTTCTAATTGAACTAATTAAACCGGGTCAGTCCAAATTCAATTTTTAAAACATTGGTTTTTAAGTCCAACTACAATTCAGTACTTAAAACATTGGTTTATAAGTCCAACTAAATTGACTTCGAAAATTCTAAGATCCGCGTCTCAATTGGGAGAGCTGCTTGCTACGTATTTGCTCAGTTTGAGATTTCTTAAGCATAAACATTCAATTCTAACATGGTGGATAAGTGTGGTACATGATTGAGTCCCTTAATCATTTAATTGTACGAAAAACCTGTCTTTGAATATGATCCTTTAAATTGATTTTAATTATCTTAAATAATTAGTCTTTTCAATTAAGCACATAATATCTTTGATTTTTTTTTTTTTTTAAATATTTTATATTTTGTAAAAGATATGTTTGATAAAAAGTTCAATCATCATCTTTTTTATGTGGCATATTACAATAACAAGAATTTTCTTAATTACAAAATGTTTGTTTAAAAAAAATATCACTGATTGATTAATTAATTAATTAATTAATTATATTCGCCAAATGTCTCCTAGTAGTTAAATTCGCGGTAGTCCTTTTTCTTGACGTGGCCTACTGATCCCATCATTTGATAGGCTTGTTGTCTTGTATTATTTTGTAGTCTTTTTGTTTTTGGGCCTCTGGCCCTGCATTGCACAAATAAATAAATATATCATCAATCGAACTATCAACTATTTATCATTTAATTTATTATTATGATGCCCTAAATAAGAGTTGAGTTTAGCGATAAAGATTTTACGTATATAAAATTTTATTGAAATTTAAATCTTGATAAGATAAAATTGAAACTTTTATATGAGCAAAATAAAAACATAAATTAAAAAGTTTATTCTTAATTGTCAACACAAAAAAACATAAAATAATATAAATTCAACGACAAAACCTATTAAAATTTTGTTGGTTACACATATACATCGATGAATCTTCAAAATATTGTTTTGAAGGTAAAATATATTGTATTATATATACTAGAATACATGTTTAAAATGACTTTTTAAAGTATATATAAAGAGATCATATAACTAATTCGGATATAGCATACCTCTAATATTTCCTTTCCTAAACGCAAGACCGCCCTACGATAAAGCTTTTATATGAGCAATTTACATTGTCGAAATCAGCCACAACCCCTTGGAACACTACCTTATTTCTCGTTAACCATAAGGCCCATATATTAGCGCACCAAATGAGTAGCCTAAAGCATTTCAATTTCTAGTTTGTCAAATAAGTTATCATATTTAAAGGCCATCAACTCGCGCCATAATGTCTCGTTCTCCACAAGGCATATCCAACACCATTTGAGCATTAAAGACTTACTGAATACTTCTATATTTTTTACACCCAAACCTCCTTCGATTTTTGTTTACAAAATTTTCTCCTATACCTTCATTTTCTTCTTACTCCATCCCCAAAGCAAATTATTTTGGGTGTTCAAAATTTCATCCAACATAAAATAACATCAAATATAACAAAATCCTAGATAAAACAACATTGTTAAGTGTTAACTTCTCCATGATGGAAAGATGCTTAAGCTTCCAACTCAACAATCTTCTCTTTAGAGAATCAATAATCAATAATCGATAGTTGTGTTGTTCTATGATATGGATTAGTATAAAGCAAGACATAAAATTAGACACTGCACCAACCAACCAGTCTGGTAAGTTAATGCCCATAATACGACTTTTTACATAGTACATTTTCAATTTGGACAGGAATTCAAATCCACGTAGAATGGATTTTAATGTCCAAAATATTTTTCCATGACTATTGGCAAAGAAATATTGCATCTTTCGCAAACTGTAGTAGAGATAAGATAAACAAATTAGATACCTTATATCCAATAAGAGCTCCTTTTGATACAACTATCTCAACAAACCTGCAAGACCCTCAGCAACAACAAGAAATAGAAATGGTGAAAGTATGTCACCTTGCCTCAAACCTCTTTCGACCTTGAATTGTTCCATATTACTTCCATCCACAAAAAATATAATGAGCTAGAACACACAAACTTGCATCCATTTGCACCAAGTAGAGCAAAATCCCATAGATTTCAAAATTGAATCTAAGTAGTAATAATTGATTGAATCGTATGCTTTTTGAAGTCCACTTTTGTAACTAGACACATATCCTTTATTCTTTTTGCTAGGTCCACTATCTCATTAGCAACAAAAATTATGTCCAAAATGTGTCGGGTTAGGGAGGATGGCTGATTGGCACTTTGAGACCAGCTTACCAAGAACTCCTTTCAAACTTTAAGCCAACAATTCTGACAATTTAACATAAAGTTATCACAACTTTTGACAATTCAACTTTTGCATGAATTTTTTTGATGAACTCTATCACAGAAAGTTGTGGTCTGCAAACCTGAGATTCTTTAAAGGTATTAACGAAAGAAGTTTTAACCCTTTCTTTTATTTTTCCAGCATTAATAACTCTCGCCCTTCACATGTACTTCAAGGAGTTGGTTCCTTCTATAGATTTTGTTTCATGTAAGCATGAAAGAATCGTGAATTGATGTCACCGTTCCACGAACCATTTTACTCTAGACTTTTGAAGAAGCAAACTCTCATTTCTCCTAATTTTCTCCCAAATTAGTAAAGCCTAACTTTCTCTGATTTGTATTTACAGTGTATGTTGCATAAAATATTGAGGGGAATTGAGGAGCGACAAATATTAATTAAAATATTATAATTAAAATTCTTAAAAGTCATATAGTTTTTTTAGAGTTTAACACAATTCATACATAGTAGAGAAGTTGAAAAAATTAGAATTTTAATTTTCACAAGTTTTACAATTTTCACATGTCACACAATTTTCACAAGTCACACAATTCACACAAGTTTTTAGAAATTCACACAATTCAATCAAATAAAATATATTCATTTTACGATTTTCATCTTTATCGAAAACTGTTTTCTTAAAAAATCATCAATTTTCTAATGTTTAAACACCGTGTCACTCCTAAAAAAAACATACATATCAATTAAAAAAATTCACAATTAAAAAATAGTGTCATACTATATCATATATTAACGGTTAATATGTAAATTTTTGCTAGTAGTTGAGTTGCTAACTAGAATGTTAGAGTTTGTTTGTTCAAGATTAGTTAGTTTATCATTAGATATTAGGTAGTTTATCATTTGATATTAGATAGTTTATATATATATATATAAAAGAGAGTTACATAAATGAAGAGGGAAGATGTTAGTTTTTCAAAATCAGAAACATCTAAAGATATTTTAATAATTTATAACTATTATTTTGATAATTTATTGTTATTATATTAAAAAAGTTATTAATATATGTTATATATGTAAAAGAATAAAAAAATAAAAGAGATGTCAATGTACTTTCGAGAAGATGTGCCGATGTGCATCTGCTACACCTTTGTTTGCACATATCTCATCTAAAAGATTAAGCTCCTTAATGGTTTGGTCTATCTTGAAATCTACGATGCCAAACACTTCCTTCACATTTTAAGTCTTTCTTTCAAGAGCTTTAATTATTCCTTGGTAGTGAAAGCCTTCCACCATGTAACTTCAAAGGCCTCCATATTCTCTTTCACAAATGCAAAAAACCATCACGTTCCACCCAACCTTTATTAAACCAAATCTGTTTGAGACCCCAATTTATGTCTACATTTCCACCCATATTGGGCAATGATCTTAGATTTCCCTATCACTAATATATTGCGATGAGATTTTCAGTTCTTCTACTAATTAAAATTTATCAATCTTGCTTATGGCTTTTTCAGAGGGGTTTATACATGAAAATGGTTTTTAGTTACAAGGATGTCTATGACCTCCATTTGATCAATAGACATTTTAAGTCCTCCATTTCTTGTAAGCAAAATGAGTTACTCCTTCCTTTATGCTTATTTTGAAACAAGTCATCCCAACACTTTCTTTTCTCTTTGTGAGGGAAGATTTCAATAACAACAAGTCATCCCTACGCTTTCTTTTCCCAGCCAAAAGAACAGTGAGAATAAACATTTGCAATAAGGAATTTAAAAAAAAAACACGAAGAAGCTCATCACTGTTTGTTTATAGCTTCAAGATGTACTTAGATTTTCAGTACTCTTTCTTTTGATTTATATCTTCAAGATTTTCAGTGATCAAAATCTTCTTTTATATATATATATATATATTTTGACATCTGGGCTAGAAATGCTATTCGGTCTTGTTGCATAGACACTAAAAAGCTTTTATCAATCTTTCTTTTCTCAAAGTTTGCAATCAGAATTGAAGACAAACATTCTTTGGTTTGTAAATCGTTCATGAATCTTATTAGATTTGAAAACAAAAAATCATTCCCATGCAACATGTTATTAACATCCTAAGAGGCAATATATTTTTGTCAGCTAACCATTTCAAATGTTGCATATATTCGTCAATCCTTGAGATTTAAATTGTCAAGGTTTTTGATATCAAATGTCACCCTTCTTCGGCTCCTAAAATAATTGAAGTGAATTGATATTGTCCTCCATTATCTTCGGTTAAAACTAATACTTGTGGAGGGTCTAGAGGTTGTCTTGGGGAATTGACAATGCTTTAGAACCTTAAAGTATGGGTGTTATGTGTGCTGTAGAATGTGCATCTAAAAAGTATTGGATTAATTTTTGGCTAGAGTGTGACTCTATATGATTATTCAAGATTTTAGTAATCCTTCTTTGGTTACTTGGAGGTTGTAGAATAGATAGACTCATTGTCTTAATATCTTTAGAGAAGGCCATAGTGGTCCATAAAAATTAGCTAATCAAAGTTTACACATCGATGGTGTCGTGTGGTGCGATTTTATTCCATCTTTCATTTATAATGATTCTGCTTATAATAAGAATGAACTTCCTTTTCTTTTTTTCTTTTCGTTTTTATTGATTCCCTTTTTGCTCTACACTTTTTTTTTCCTTCTCTAGATTTTATCCATTTAGAGTTTTAATCGTAAGGTTTTTAATAAGACAAATGTTATTGGTCATTTGGATTGTAATATTGGGTTTTTTAATAAGACAAATGTTATTGGTCATTTGGATTGTAATATTGGGTTTTGGTTTAGTCGTCCAAAGTATCTTATCCTTATATATTTAATAATATTTATTGGGGTGATACATATGATAAGTGGTGGTTGTCGTGTCGACGTAGATGAGATGTGATCTTCACCATGCAATATCTTGACATTCTGATTTTTTTTTTTAAAAAAAAGAAATAAAAAGATAAAGAGTTTTTGTACCTATGTAATCATTTTAGACTTTTATCAATAATGGTTGGATCTAATACATGAAAAAAGATAGTCCTCACATAGTCACATTTTAATGAACTGCATTTCCAATTCATTCCTAGATTAGAGGGGATGTCCAAGGAAGGAAAGGTTTGCAAGGCCCCAAAATAGGGATGGATGCTTGGATTAGGCTAGGTAAATTATACTTGGATGCAACCTATTACAATGACATACGTCACATCCTCTAGCCCATCTAAGTACATGTAGACATAATGGCATGTTCATGCACCAATCAACCCAAAGAAAGATGGCACAACAACAAGACCCAATTGTTGGAAAAAAATGAGCCTCGATCATAGAGGCCCAATTACCAAGTTGGAAGCTCTTTTGAAATGGAAGATGCCCAAAATTGCAAGAGATATTTACACATTAATGAAGGTGTTGAATAATACAAGAAAGGTTAGGGGTTTGAATTGTGTATTGTTGTTTTCAAAAGATACATCGATTTCCTTACATAAGACTATTCTTTATCAAAACACTCAACTTACTTTTATAAAATAAGGTTAGATAAAATAAAGTTGAATCATAATGAACTAAGATGAGATAATTTGAAAGAAATAAGGAGACATATATATTGTTATACTAGTTCACAACAGACTGTTGTAACATCTAGTTCTCCCTTTACTGAGAGATTTTGCCTTAGTATAGTTGAATATTTAATCCACTAATTCAATTAATAGCATTCAAGTATTCTTTAATCTACCTCTTCAAGGTTTGAGTATTTTTCTCTAGCTTCTCCAAGTTGTCATCTTCAAAACATTCTTCAACATCGGCAATCTGCCATTGAGAGAGTTCTCTTTCGTTAATGTACTTTCGTCATAACCTTTTTCATGAGTGTTGATGTGCCTTATTAGGCACCTCTTACGTTGAGAGAGTTTTTTTTTTCCAGAATTTCTTTTTAACACATAGTCTTTTCATTCTCTTTCTCATTCAGAAATGGACTCAATGATTTCTTCTTAAATAGAGAGAAGAAGTGTTCATTAAGAATATTATCATTGGAAATATTCAATCACTATTTAAGATAAACTAATCTTCAATATATCCGTAAATTTCATAGTGAATGATTTTTGTTTCTTTGCATAAGGACAAGGAAGTATAAGATACTATGATGAGAGGGATTTCTTAAAGACTTTTTAACAAGTAGCAGACTCAAGATGTTCATCAAAGGATGCATAATTGCTTTGTTTCTTTGAAGCGTTGACTTTCATCAAAACATACATCATGAATTAGAGTCAGACAATCAGATACTTGATGTGATTATTAGAGGTAGACAATCACTTGCTTTTCAAGCTTATCAGAGTCAAACGAACAAAGCATAGTTGTGTTCAACAGAGACAACTAATACAAAACATATCATATAGTTCTAGAGTAATTAGAACTAGGGCATTGCTTGCAGTTTCAGAGTCGACTAAGGTAGAGTCTTACTCGCGTCGCTAGAGGTGTATATTAGAGTGCTTTCAGCAGAGTTAGAAAAGTGGCGTGAAGCGAAGTATTTTTGTTCTTTTGTCTTAGTTAAATCATTAGAGAATATAGCTTATATCAGAATAAATATTTTGTCACGCTTTACGAGAACTACATAATGCAATACTTTTTTATTTTTATATTTCAACTTGCTCTAATAGTAGACATAATTACTTGTTTATTGGGTGATAATATTTTGTGTTTAGAAACTCTTAGAGTATTATCCCTAATTTACTTGTAATTTATGGTATCTTTAAATAGATAGTCACTAAATTTGTTTTTTGTCTTCTAACTTAATCTTCATACTTAACAAATATAGTTAAGGGATAATTGTTCTTTATTTGTTTGTTTGTTTTTTTATCATCAAAATATCAATCAAATGAATGTGTCTAAAACCACTTTTGCCCTAATAATCTCCCCCTTTTTAATGATGAAAAATAGTTATATAATTAATGAACAATTTTACCTCACAAAATAAGGTTTAAAAAGAACGTTCCCCTGAATGATTATTTGATCTTTCGAAAGGAATTTTTTAAATCAATATTATAGTACTCCCCCTAAATATGATAAACTTAATACTTTTCTAGTAAGAAATCCCGTTCTCCCTTTAGATCCTTCCGGTGTAGATCTACCAAATCACGTTCGTTTGATACTCCAAAAAACTTTGAGAGAGATAAGTTAAGATCTTTTCCACTCGCGTATTCTTTAGTTTCTAACTCGAATTCATCAGTAACGTTTTTAACTTTCTTTCCATAAAACTGGCAAAAAAGTAATTTTCTTGGTACGATCCAAGGATTCTTCTTATATGCATTATATAATATCCTAAATTTTGAAAAGAACCAAAATCTCGGATTCGGTATCGGATTTTTCTTGATTTCTACATTCCTTATCATCCAATTTAAATACTTTCTATCCGGATTTTTTTTTTTATCTATAATATCTTCTACTATATAATTTTGCATACAGATATCGCTCATTATATCAAATAATTCTTTTTTAGATTTGTTGTAATTATCAGAAATCGCTTGGTTTTTGTTTGCTTGGAATGGTGGTCTATATCCATAAATAGATGCTTTTTTATTATCTGCATAATTAAGAAATTTATAAGATAAAAGATCATATCTATATTGTTTTTTAATTTTTTTGTTTATTTCTAATAAGTCTACTTGTTGTTTTGTGTAAAGATTTAATTGAGTTTTTTCATATGAATCATATTCAATTAAATCTTTATTTTGAGCCACACGATGTTCATTGATTTTTTTTCTCCAGTTTTGTGATACTGATACTAATCTCGACCATGTGTTCTGAGGTAAATCATATTGATAATTAATCTTTAACCAACTTGTCCATTGAGTCATTACAGAATCCGGAAGTTTATTATGTCCTAATTTTGAATCAGATATTGCCCGTATTCTCAAAAAATCATTCTTTATTTCATTCTTAAGAAAAATAGATCTTTCATGTTCATGAGATTCAAAAATCGACCTGAACTTATACTTATATTCATTACTAACTTGTATTTGTGCTAATTTGAAAAATACATATTCTTGTGACAAATAAGATACGTCACAAGAATTCTCTGAATTTCTATTCGTAATATTCCAAGATTTGTCTATAATCGACATAACAGGAATTTTATTTATTTTATCAAATGTTTGTTCATTTTTTTTTTATTGTAAATAGATTTATTTACATTTAAAATTTTGTTTCTTGATTCAAGAAAATCAAGAAAATCAAGAAAACGTTGTCCATGGATCCTAGTAATACTAATGATACATAAAAGGATATCTATGTATATCCTCTTCATGAAAATTTGGAAAAAAGAATAGGATTTACAGATTAATCGGACACTTCTTCTTTGTAATATTTGGAAAATATTTTTTTGTAATTCTAATCTTTTACCATCATAAGTTAGTTTGTTCGAATTCAAATTTTTCTGTGAAGTTATAATCTCCTCTTTGTTTTCTTCTGTTATTTTTTCTATTTGTTTTATAAGTCTGGTTGTTTTAACATTAAGATCTTTTATCCTTGTTTCTGTGAATGAAGAATTTGTGAAATTGATAGATTGAATTATAACGGATGATTCCTCAATCATTGGGCTATTCTTACTGATTATTGAATTTTTTGTACTTTCAGTTAATTCATCTATTTTTTCGAACCCAAATAGAAGACTTTTAAGAATACTGTTAATGTTCAAGTTTTCTATGTCTTTTAACATGATTCGAAACAAGTTTTTTCTTTCATTCAAAACATTTCCAACTAGAAAAAAACGCTTTTTCAAATCTTTTTGCAATTGTTTTTTTATTTTTTTTAAAATGGGACCCAAAAATGAAAATGGATTTGGGACATGATAATCAAGGTACGATTCTATTTGTGTTCCATAAGCTGTTAAAAACCAGAAGTTTTTTTTTTTTTTTTCAGTGGATCTTTTTTTTTTTTTCAGTGGTTCTTTTTTTTTTTCAGTAGATCGTACCTTAGATTTGTGCCAAGGTTTCAGAACAAAAGGAGATAAGATCCTTATCTGAATACCCTCAAAAAACCAGTTTTTTGGCAATTCCTTGTGAGAGACTGGAACACCCTGATAGGTGCATTTTATATGCACTTCTTTTCTCCAATCCCTAAAATCTTCTGACCATTCGGGATTTTGAAATAAAAGGATACGAATGATATTTTTCGTTATTATCAATGAAGGTAATATAATATATTTTCTAAGAATTGATTGGAATAGTAATACAAAACTTCTAATTCTTAGACCATATAGAATGCTTTCCCAGGATTCTTCTATTTCGCTAAGTCTTTCTTCAGCCTCGTCTTTGTTTTCCTCTTTGTATTTGTGTTCCATCCTTTTCACAAAAGCCAAAAATTCTGAATTGTCCGTACCAGGTTTCCTGAAATATTCTTTCCAATATTGGGCTAGATCATCAAAAAGCTCACTAAAAAAGAACGGGTAGTCGTCTATTATCTCCAAAAAAATGGGAGAATGGACATTACTTTGAAAGAGTTTCCAAGTAACTGTTTTACGCCTTTGAGGGCGCATAGATCCTTTAATTATTTCTCGGGAGAAATCTGGTTCGCGTGAATAATTTAGTAGAGCAAAGTCCTCAGAACCTAGGTCAATGTCATTAGTTGGACCACGGAAACCCAGTGACTCTGTTTTAGGATTAAAAACAACTATACGTTCGCCTTTTGGGGAACGAATCTGAGCCTCCTTTATTGATCTTTCCATCAGTTGCTCCACTTCGTCAATTAAGTTGTATGACCATCGAGGAACTTGTTTACTGATTTCGTTTATTCCAATACAATTTTTTCTATTAAAAACGGTTTCATTCTGCCGATTAGTTCTAATTGCGCCGAATAAGAATTGTTTTTTTCTTTTTTTTTCTTCGGAATATATTTTTTCTTGTTCATGTTCTGGAAATAAATAAAGTCTGTCAAAATTTAAACTTGATACTGATTTTTCTGAAAATTTATTGATTAAGTTAAAAAAAAAACCAATTTCAGTTAATAAAAATTTTCTATCAAATCCATCTATTTTCTGTTCCAATTCTGGATAATTTGTATTAATAGAAAGAAGCAGACCATGAATCTTATTTACCAAAATGTAATTTGTTGTGTAAGTTTCTGATGGTGAAAAGTTTTGTTGGATTTGTCCGCGAAAACGTCCATTCAAGAAAGGATCATAAATTTTAGTTAAATATTTTTTTTTCCTCTTATCATTACACAATCTAACTGAGTTTGCAAATACATCCGGAGGACTAAATTTCTTAGAGTTCTTATCTAGAACTTTGGCCCTTTTAAAAAATTCATTGCTTAGTTTTTTTCTTTTTTTTTCTTCGGAATATATTTTTACTTGTTCATGTTCTGGAAATAAATAAAGTCTGTCAAAATTTAAACTTGATACTGATTTTTCTGAAAATTTATTGATTAAGTTAAAAAAAAAACCAATTTCAGTTAATAAAAATTTTCTATCAAATCCATCTATTTTCTGTTCCAATTCTGGATAATTTGTATTAATAGAAAGAAGCAGACCATGAATCTTATTTACCAAAATGTAATTTGTTGTGTAAGTTTCTGATGGTGAAAAGTTTTGTTTGATTTGTCCGCGAAAACGTCCATTCAAGAAAGGATCATAAATTTTAGTTAAATATTTTTTTTTCCTCTTATCATTACACAATCTAACTGAGTTTGCAAATACATCCGGAGGACTAAATTTCTTAGAGTTCTTATCTAGAACTTTGGCCCTTTTAAAAAATTCATTGCTTAGTTTCTTTCTTTTTTCTTTATGAGTGGAGCTCCAATAATTAGACAATTCATTATCATTATAGGAGATTTTATCTCTTGTGAAGAGATGCATTTTTTTTTCCATCATTTTCAGAAAAGTAGATAAATCAGGTGGATACGTGAAAGAGATTCGTTCTTTTCCATCACTTTGACATATATGAAAAAAAAATTGTGAATTTTCATCCCTTACAACGTTTTCAAAGTGATCATTTTTTATATATCGCAATGGCCGAATCCATCGTCCATAATCGAAAAGAGTAGTTACAATATGATAGGATTCCTGAATGTTGTCAAAAGTCTTATCTTTTTTCGAAAAAAGATAAACAGAAAGATTTTCTTCTTCTCTTTCAACATCGCTCTCGCTTTCAACATCAACATCCATTTCCTTCTCTAAGATTTCATCCTTATAAAAATAAGGAGCCGGTATTCTGCCTAAATAGTGAAGAAAGATAACAAAGACAAAAACTACAAATATTTGACCCACATAATCTCGCAATTTGAAGAGAATGTACTTATCAAATCGCATAGTTAGCTTAGATTTGATCGAACTTTTTTGCTGTAACCAGACTATTATCAATCCAATGCATTTCATCAAAAATATGTGACCAATTAACCAACCAACAAAACTACTTGTTAAGAATAACAATTTATTGTTGGACCGAAAGAGATAAATGTTCATTAATCTTATTAAGATTGAACTTTGCAAAAGAAGGGGATTTAATAACTGAAAAAAAAGATTGTTAAAGAATACTTTGTAAATACTAAATTTACGTATTGAATTTGGATTATTGTATCTGGGATCCGGATAGTAGTGTTTATTATTTTTGTGTACGAAATTTAAGCGTTTAAAACTTTACTAAGTAAATTTATTTTTGATACACATGAGGGTAAGAAAATAGGAAAATGCTAGAGACAAAAACACAAAGATATCATGAAAATGATGGAGCTGCATACAATTAATTGCATTACTATGTCTTTTACTTTTCTCCCATTTTCTTATTGCAAAATACAATGAAATTATATAATTTACAGTAAACTATCATGCACGACAAACATACACAAGAACCACAACAAAGATAATAAAGACGTCACACAATATATAAATGATTAGCATAAATACGTTTTTAAGTTGAAGCTCAATAGAACCATAAAAGAACAAGAGTAAAGAAAGGGTAATGTTTCATTAAGATGGGGATCATAATTACAAAGTGTAAGACCCATAATTTTAAATTATACTTTATCTATTTTAGTGGATTTTGGTATTGAACTCAGGGGCTTTTTAGCCAAGTTATTAATATTTTGGAAGTTTAAATGACCAAAAAGATATTTTGATGCCCGATTAAAATTACTCGTCGATAAATAAATTAAATTAAGTACGACGAATCTTTTACGAAGAATTTAATGTGGAATGGTAATTTAATGAATATCTAGATATTTGTTAAGTTATAATTAATATATATAAATATATATATTTATATATATTTGTTTGGAGGGAAAAAGAAAAGAAAATAGAAAGGAAAGAAGGAAAAAGAAAGAAAAGAAAAGGAAAAGAAAGAAAGAAAAACAAAGGAAAGAAAAGATAACAACTTCTTCTTCTTTCTCTGTCTCGCAAACCCCTCCTTCTCCCCCTTTTCTTCTTTCATTGGTTTTGCTTCCTTTTTCTTTCTTTGGCTTCAAGAATAGAAACCCAAGGATTCGTGGGCAAGGAAGCAAGGATATCTCAGCTTCATACTTCCTCTTTGGTGTGAAAACGAAGAAAAACGGTGTTAGGGATTTCAAAACCGTCAAACACAAACCTCCATGTTTCATCTAGATCTAAGCTTCATTTCGCGAAGAGATTGAGGGGAAAGTTGCTCACTACCACGCTACATTGCTAGGGAACCAACTTTGGAAGCGACGTTGCGAGTGGAGATTTTACCAGATTTACTCGCGGTACCGTAATCGCACGTTAAAGCTAACGTGAAGGTAAGGGCTCCTTCCAAACTTTTAGTTTGCATTTAGGGACTTATCTGTGGTTGTGTGGAAAAGAATTTTGTTAGGGTTGAAGTATTGATTGGGGGAAAATGAATTTAACTCATTATTGTACGATTTTGAGGAAAGGAGATTTGATGTGTTGAGTGGTATGTTGTGATGATTTGTGTTCTTTGTATTTGACGTGTTCATAATTGATGCTTATGAAATTTGATATGTGTATGGTTGGATTATGTGAAAAATGAATTAATGTGATTTGGTGTGAATTGTAGATTATATTTGATAAAATGTTTGAGTTCGTTTTGTGTGGAATTTGAAAACCATTAGAGTTAAACGAGTATTAAGAATGGGGAATCTCTTAATGTCTACGTTGACTTAATGTTGTAGTGAAAATTGTTAGAGTTAAACGAGAATTAGAAATGGGGAATCTTTTAATATCTCTGTTTACTTAACGATTGTTGTGGAAACTGTTAGAGTTAAATGAGTATTAAAAATGGGGAATCTTTTAATATCTGCATTTGCTTAACGATTGTCGTGGATGGAGTCAGAGTATGCTCATGCATTTTTCATGTTCTTTGTAAATCGTGCAGACCTGTGATAGGTGGCACCTTGATAAATAGTACTTTGGCCTGTGATAGGCGGTACATTTATGATTTACGTTTTTGTAAATTGTGCAGACCCGTGATAGGTGGCACCTTGGTAAATAGTACTTTGGCCCGTGATAGGCGGTACAATTACGATTTATGGTTTTTTGTAAATTGTGCAGACCCGTGATAGGTGACACCTCGGTAAAATGTACTTTGGCTTGTGATAGGCGGTAGGTAAATTTATGATTTACGTTTCTTTTTAGTAAACCGTGCAGACTCGTGATAGGTGGCACCTCGGTAAACGGTACAGGCATGTGATAGGCAATACGTTTATGGTTTACGCTTTTTAGTAAATCGTGGAGACCCGTGATAGGCGGCACCTCGGTAATTGGTACTTTGGCCTGCGATAGGCGGTACATTTATGATTTACGACCCTTCGAGGAGGGTTTTGGTGTGGAATTCTGAGTCCATGCATTTTGGCATATACACATTGCATTAGGGTGCTTGGCACACGAGTCGTGTTTGATTTAAGTTTATGATTGAGTGTTTGAACTTGAGATGTCGTGGTAATTATGTTGAAATTGCTAAGTGTTATGTATTGATATTGTGTGTGAGTGTGATTGATTATAAAACTATTTCGAAACTCAAGTGGTCGTGGTGATTGTGTTGAAATTGCTAAGTGTTATGTTTTGGAGTTGTGTGTGAATGTGATTGAGTTAGTTTATGTAGTTTTAGAAAAACAGCCAGTGAAATCGATTCCCAAATCGATTATGTGAAAAGCCATTTATCCAAATCGATTTACCAATCGATTTGATTAGTTACAGGAGCTCAGCTATTTTGACAAAATCGATGTGCCAATCGATTTTGTATATATGTTTCATAAAACCATTTAAGAAATCCATTTCCCAATCGATTGTTGTGTCTCCTGTTTTCTAGAATCTTGAAAAGATAGTGAGCTAATCGATTTGCCAATCGATTTGGGCTATTACAGTAGCTCAGCTATTTGGTCAAATCGATTTGCCAATCGATTAGAATTGTTACAGGGGATCAGCTATTCATTCAATCGATTGGCCAAACGATTGATTTAAGGCCAGATTTCAGGTTTCACTAAAAACCTTTATCCAAATCGATTTCCCAATCGATTTGCTTAGTAGAAAATGTTACTCTGAGTTAGATAATAGATTGCCCAATTGATTCATCAATGGATTGGTCAGTTATATATTACTTGGTTGATTAAAAACCTTATTTTGATTTCATTTTTATTTGGCAAGTGTTACATGAACTTTTAGCATATGGAAAACCCTTTTAAGGAGCATGCTAAGTTGAAAGGTTATTTGTGCATTTATAAACTTAAATGTTATGTGTTAACTGTTAATTTCGGTTGGTGACCCTTTACAACTATTATGGAAATCTGGGCTTTGCCTTCAGATGAGACCCAGGACAATCCTACCGATTCGTACCCTGTGGATGGGGATGTAGATGGGAATGCCTGACCGGAGCTATGTTAGGAGGATCTTACGGGGCGCGTGGAGATCACTCAGGGTGTATAGTTATTTGTTTGTAGAATGATCAGATTAGGTTGACATGGAGGGAACAAATGTCTTTCTTTTGGATTGCGTTTATTTTAAATTGGAAGACTGTACCTGTACTAATATTGTCAGCATGACATGTTATTTTCGATGAATTCCATGTACCACTTTTTGATGTGTAAATACTTTGGATTCATATTTCGAAAAACTATTCTGCTGCTTGTAAATTATAATAACTTAAATATTTATCCAAAGGTATTTC
Source organism: Cicer judaicum (assembly GCA_037974835.1). NCBI lineage: Eukaryota > Viridiplantae > Streptophyta > Magnoliopsida > Fabales > Fabaceae > Cicer > Cicer judaicum. The sequence continues at coordinate 7,908,378 of JBBPBS010000361.1, forward strand.
CTTATTTATTTTCTTTGATAAATGATTTTGTTTTGAAAAAAAAATACACCCTCGCTTTGAAAATTGGAGTGTTACACAAAGTCCACACAAGAAGAAAGAAAGAGATAACTTAAAAAATCTAATCCTAGATAGAAGTTCTAAAGATATCTAAGGACACACCTCAAGAGTTCATTTGCTTCCTCCATTTGAGATATGAGAAGATCCAACTTGTGGTCGACTTCTGGCAGAGTAATATGGACTTCTATTTTTTCAAGAAGAATGTCACTCACCATCAAGGCCACTTCAGATGGTGGGATTTCCTTCTTCTTGGAAGAGGAAGGTGACTTCCTTTTCTTACTAGAAGACGAATCAACATTCATAGCAGATGGGTTTGAGAAGTGTAAAAGGATGAACTCTAAGAAAAACACAAGGACATGGAGAAGATTGAGAAGACAAAATAAAATATTTGATGTATTAATAGCTAGATTTCTTGAGAAAGATAACGAAAATGTTTTTGGAATAAAGAGACGTAATGATGAGGGCGTGGAGGAAAACGAATAATGAGAAAAGGGATGAAAAATACTTTAGGACATGATTGACAATTTAAAGTCACAAGGCAAAAATGAAGGAGATGAAGAGTTGTGGGTAAAGAAAAGGAAAAAAAATTTAGTTATGAAAAGAAAGAAAGGAAGAAAGTTTTTAAAGAAAAACATAAGATAGTAAGAAAATATTGAAAAACAATAGAGAAGAAGAGAAAACAAAAGTCGTTAGAAAACATAGCATAACATAGGATAAAAACCAGAAGGTCAGAAAAGATGATAACATTTATTCAATTTGTAACTCACATTAGAGTTCTAACACATACATATTACATTACAACTACCATACTTTTTACAAAAGGACTTTTAAGGAAAAATAAAAGTCATAATGTCTTTCTAAGACTATCTTAATTAGAGCCACTATATTACATATGTTTAAATCACCAATTCTTAATACGTAAAGAAACTTATTTTCTTTATTTAACATCTTCTTCATTAAGAGTCTTTCTTCTTTGAACTTTCATCTCAAATAATGATGACAAAGTTTTCTTGTTCAGGATCCTACCTTCTAACTTGTCAAATGTAACTGGGAAAAATGAGATGATGTATTCTTCCCTTTTCTCTATATACTTTGACTTGTCTGGTGGGTTGTTCTCTAAATATATATTTTGAGATATAATCTTCCAAAGATAATTAGATAAAATTGTAGGTGTTCCAACCTTTCTCTATTATTGCTTTCATATTTCCATCCAATATAGAAGATCCAAACAAAATGAGGCACAATTCTTTCAATTCTCTATTTCTTACTTTCTCCTTGTACTTAAGGTGCTTAGTGAAAGAAATTGACATTGATACACAAGGATTCCTGATAAAGGCCTCAAGAGCATGAAGATGATTTATATTTTAATAAATTAAGATGAACTATATTTATTGTAATTTGAATTGTAATAATTCTTATTTTGCTTTAATTTGGAATTGTTATAGTTTGAATATAGATTTGGTTCATGTCATGGGTAAGTGAAGATATTTTGCTTTCATACATTTAGTTTATTTTAGAAAAGTATGATGTAAGTCCAATATGGGACTAGAAAATAGTGTAAATTATTAACCATTTAGGTTTAGAGATAATCTTACTATAAATATGTATTTGTAACATCATTGAGACAAGTATGAAATCAATTAGAATTTCTCTCATGAGAATGGTGAGTGAAATTTGTCTCCTCTTTGATTTCTAGAAGTTATACTTGTTTGAATCTTATCAATGGTAGATCCTTCATCACTTTTGGAATCAACCCAAATCCACATCATTTGGTATCAAAGCTTGTCACCAAGGGATAATATGTGTTCTTATTTTCTATTTTTATGTTTTTGAAATTCTTGAAGTTCTTAGAAAATTTGAAATTTTAAGTTAATTTCTTGAAATTCGATCTTTGTTTTTGTGTATTCTTGAGTTCCTAGTTGATTATATGTGTTATAATACGTGTAGGAAGGTTTAGTTTGATGATTGTTTGCTTTATTTTATGTAAAATTCGAAAGTTGGAGTTGTTGGAAAAAAAAATTCGCAGCAAAAAAAATAAAAATCTGCATTTGATCATCTTTTGCAACTCTATTTATATTAGAATTTTCCTTTGCAAATTTGTTTTTGATGTTATTTCTTTCATTCATGTTCAATTACGAAAATTCAAAAGTCTAAATTGATTAGAAAAATGAAAAGAATTAAAATATACAAAGAAAAATGTTAATTCTAAGAAACAGTGATTCGGCACAAAAACACTTATTGAATAAAGGTATTTTTACAAAAACAAAAATCCAGAATTGGTTCACTTTGATTCATCTATCATTATTTCCTTTATTAGGAACTGCAGTTTTTACCTTTGTACTTTACTTCCCGCATATTTTTCACACACATATTTGAATTAGTTAGTCACTTAGTTCTAATATTTCTTATATTATTTCTTTGATAATCTATTTGATTATGTTTTCATTTACCTAGTTTTTCTTGTTTGTCATTTTAAATTCTCCAAGTTATGTCTTAAAGTTTTCCTTTTTGAGACTCTTGTGTTGATAGCTGTTTTGGACTCGTTATATTGTGTTTGGATTCTTTTATTTTGATTCTTGTTTGGGTTCTTTTTAAGCACTTGAAAGAGGAGTTTCAGTGGAAAATGACAAGAGCGCACATCATTGAGAAAAGCCATCATTGAGTGATATCCACAAGTGATATATTTCTTGAGTGTAAACACTTAGTGAGTGGTGATGGCCTTATTTTTATTTTCTTAACTGCTTAATATTTGATTGATTATTGTGGTAAGAGGAATGATATTGGAACACACTATTAAACACAAATACAAACAGAAATGCTTGTGGCCCCCACATAATCTCTGTCTTCATTAAATTTCCCCCTTTTTTTTACTTTCTCTTTTTTGTCTCTCTTTTTTCAGGTTTTCTTTTTGTCTTCCTCTCCAAAAATAAACACATTCATCTTCCCTTTCTTCCATTTCCTCCTTTTTTGTTTTATTTAATGATTTTAATCAAAAAATTTATGAAGTAACTTGAGCAACTTTATCTCCTCACTTTAAAGGTAACTTGGTACATTATTTTCCTTAGATACGATTTTTTTTATTCATACACGTTTTCTAGGTTCATACCTGGTTATTCTGCTTCTGGATAATAATATAAACATTATTGGTTAATGAAGTACCATAGGTGGTTAATGACTTATTTTTGTCTAAAAATTAGGGTTGTGAACTGTTAATCAATCATGTTAATTATTTTTGTCTAAATATTAAGTTTCATCTCTTTTAATCAATGATGTTAATTAGATTTGAATTGTTAAGTTTCATATTATGTGATTAGTAGTGTTTAAATTATGGGTTTTTTCTGATTTTTTGTTTCTAGTTAATAGTGTAAATATTATTGGTTAGTGAAGTACAATATGTGGTTGATGATCATATTGAATTATTTTTTGTAGTTTTTATGTGAAATTTGCACTATCCATTGAAACTTCATGGATTGTGGTACTATTGAAGATGAAGGTATCAGGGTTGACAACCTTGATGATGATGACAACATATGTTTTTGGGAGCTTGCAACAGGGATGTGTTTTTCTTGCTTATAAGAAGTCAAATAATTTAATGAAGAGTATGCTTCGAGAAAGGGTTTTGGGTGGAAGATTAGATCTTCAAGAAAAGGGCAAGATGGAAAGCCCTGCTACTTAATTTTATCATGCTCAAGAGAGGGGTCTAAAGTGTCAAAAAATTTGTGTACGTTAAAAACACTTCCAACTAAGGTAAATAATTGTCCTGCCAAGATTGTTATTAAGTTGGATAAAGATGGATTGTGGTCCATTACAAAAGTTGAACCTGATCATACTCACGAGACGAGTCCTACAAAGGCAAGGTTGTTCAAAGCTAACAAGAAAATGAATTTGCATGTAAAGAGAACAATACAAATCAATGATGATGTAGGAGTGAGGATCAACAAGACATTTCAATCTCTTGTTAAAGATGCAGGAGTACATGAAAGAGACGTGAGGAATTATGGTAACAAGGAACAGCACGCAATAGGAAAAGAAGGTGATGGAAAGGCCTTGATAAGCTATTTATGCCATATGAGGGAACAAAATTTAGATTTCTTCTATGACATAGACTTGGATGATGATTTTCACGTAAGGAATGTGTTTTGCGGTGTCGCAACAAGTAGAGCTGCTTATGAATACTTTGGAGATGTTGTGGCTTTTGACTAATAAGTATAACATGCCTTTTGCTGCGTTTGTTGGTGTGAATCACCATGGTCAATCAACATGACTTGGATGTGGACTGTTGTTAGGTGAATATACAGATTCATTTGTATGGCTTTTCAAATGATGGCTTCATTGTATGCCAGGAAAGGCCCCTCTAGGTATTGTGATTGATCAATGCAAGACTATGAAAAATGCCATTAAGTTAGTCTTTCCTACAACTCGTCATAGGTGGAGTTTATGAGATATAGTGAAAAAAATTCTTGAAAAGCTCGGTGAATATAAAAAGATTAAGTTTGCATTGAAAGAAGTGGTTTATGACACAGTCCCAAAAGAGGCATTTGAAGAAAAATGGTTTTCTTTCGTCGAAAAATTTGAGCTTCAACAAAATGATTGGTTGAATGGATTGTATAACGAACGTCATAGATGGGCACCAACCTTGCTAAGGAAATATTTTTGGGAAGGTATGTCTACTACACAACGAAGTGAGAGTATACATTCTTTCTTTGATGGTTATATCAATTCAGCGACAAGTTTATATCAATTTGTAAAACAATATGATAATGCTTTCAGAAGTCGAGCATAAAAAGAATTTGAAGCAGATTTTAATTCAATGGATACTGCAATTTCTTGTGGGTCAATTTCGTCAATTGAAAAGCAATTCCAAGGTGAATACACTCATGCTATATTTAAGGAAGTTCAAACATAATTTAGATCTATAATGAATTGTGCTGCTTCCTTGTATAGTGTGAAGGGTTCCTTTGCTACATACCATGTGTTGGAGGAAGTGTCAATTGGAGACAAACCAAAAGAACGTGTTTTAAAAGTTGTGTTTAATCGAGAAAATAATGATGTCAACTGTGAATGTTCGTTGTTTGAGTTAAGAGGTATTTTGTGTTGCCATGTGTTATATATGTGTACTCAAGAGAGAGTTAGAAATGTGTCAGAGAAGTATATCTTAACAAGGTGGAAGAAAAACATTAAAAGGAAACATTCATAAATTAAGAGCAGTTATGGTGTGAAAGAATTGAAGCCACAAATGGACAAGTTTGACAAATTGTGAAAGCATTTCTATGAAGCTGCTGAAGTAATTGGAAAGTCCGAAGATCCGACTAAGGCACTTCATGAAATATTACATCAATTTAATTTTAATGTATCCACCATGGAAACTACAAGTCCAGACAATGATAATGAAATTCAAAGTCCTTTACGGGTCAAGCGTAAAGGTCGTCCTCCATCAAAAAGAAAAATATTTGTAATTGAAAAAAATCAGAAAGAGGTCAAGGAATCAAATCAATCAACACGATGACAAAGAGACTACCTTTGTAAGTTTTTTTTGCCAAAAATTATGTATCCATCATGTACATATTATATTAAAATATTTCTTTTTTGTTTATTGAAATTTGTAGAAGAGCAATACTGAAATAGTTAGAAATCATTATAAAAGTAACATCTGCATAGAATCATCTATTGAAGCTATCGAAAGTTACACATTGGTTCGTATTTGAATTTATGACTGAGTGTGTGGTTGTATTATTATATGTAAGATTGTGCTAACTTATTGTATGTTGTTGTTCAGGGTTGGAGGTAATACATCATTCTTGGATCTTTTGTCACAATTCAGCACAACTATGAGATAAAATGTAAATATTTTATCAATTTTTCATATGACATTTTGTTGTAACAAACAGTCAAATAAATGGATTGTATGATAATCATGTATGTGGTTTATCACATTTGTCACTTTTTTGTCATTAATGGATTTTAACAGAATGTTTGGCCATTCTTATCAGAGACATGATTAATGTTGTGAACCACATGGTTAATGAATTTTAACATAATGTTTGGTCATTCTTATCAGACAAAATATAAATTGGATTAATGGATTAATAAAAACATGGTTAATATGGTGAACAACTTAGTTAATGAATTTGAACTGAAAACTTTGGCATTCTAATCAAACAAGATATAAATCCGGTTAATGACTTAAAATAATATGGTTAATTCCTTAGACAACTTGGTTAATGGATTTTAACAAAATGGTCATTCTTATCAGACAAAATATAAATCTAGTTAATGGCTTAAAGAAACATGGTTAATGTTGTGAACAACTTGGTTAATGAATTCAAACTGAAAACTTGGGCATTCTAATCAAACAAGATATAAATCTGGTTAATAACTTAAAACAATATGATTAATTCCTTGCACAACCTGATTAATGGATTTGACAAACATGGTTAATGTTGGGAAACAACTAGGTTAATGAATTTGAATTGAAAACTTGACATTCTAATCAAACAAGATATAAACCTCGTTAATAACTTGAAACAATATGGTTAGTTCCTTGCACAACTTGGTTAATGGATTTAAACAAAATGGTCATTCTTATCATACAAAATAAATATCTGGTTAATGGCTTTAAGTCACATGGTTAATATTGTGAACAACTTCGTTAATGAATTTAAAATCAATTTGAATGTTTGAAGGTGGAAATTATTTTCCAATAAATTCAAAATCATTTGAAGATAATTAAAGATTAGGTCGTCAAAAATACATTCAAAATTTTTAAAATTATTTGAAGGTAACTAAAGGTTACTTTTGTATGAGTATAGTTACTTAACTTCAAATATCAGAATAAATATTTTATAACGCAATACTTTTTTATTGTTATATTTCAACTTGCTCTATTAGTAGACATAATTACTTGTTTATTTGGTGATAATGTTTTGTGTTTAGAAACTCTTAGAGTATTATCTCTAATTTACTTGTAATTTATGGTATCTTTAAATAGATAGTCACTAATTTTTTTTTGTCTTCTAACTTAATCTTCATACTTAACAAATATAGTTAGGGTATAATTGTTCTTTATTTGTTTGTTTGTTTTTTTATCATCAAAACATCAATCAAATGAATGTATCTAAACCCACTTTTGCCCTAACAATCTCCCCCTTTTTAATGATGAAAAATAATTATATAATTAATGAACAATTTTACCTCACAAAATAAGGTTTAAAAAGAACGTTCCCCTGAATGATTATTTGATCTTTCGAAAGGAATTTTTTAAATCAATATTATAGGACTCCCCCTAAATATGATAAACTTAATTCTTTAAGCGTTTAAAACTTTACTAAGTAAATTTATTTTTGATACACATGAGGTAAAAAAATAGGGAAATGCTAGAAATAAAAACACAAAGATATCATGAAAATGATAGAGCTGCATACAATTAATTGCATTACTATGTCTTTTACTTTTCCCCCCCTTTCTCATTGCAAAAAACAATGAAATTATAGAATTTACACTAATCTGTCATGTACGAAAAACATACACAAGAACAACAAGAAAGATAATAAAGATGTCACACAATACATAAATGATTAGCATAAATATGTTTTTAAGCGGAAGCTCAATAGAATCATAAAAGAAAAAGAGTAAAGAAAGGGCAATGTTTCATTAAGATGGGGATCATTATTACAAAGTAGATACAAGAAGAAAAAAAGAGATAACTTAAAAAATCTAATCCTAGATAGAAGTTCTAAAGTTATCTAAGGACACACGTCTAGAGTTCATTTGCTTCCTCCATTTGAGATATGAGAATGTCCAACTTGTGGTCAGCTTCTTGCATAGCAATATGGGCTTCTATTTGTTCAAGACGAATGTCACCCACCATTAAGGCCACTTCAAATGGTGGGATTTCCTTCTTCTTGGAAGAGGAAGGTGACTTCCTTTTCTTACCAAAAGATGAATCAACATTCATAGCAGATGGATTTGAGAAGTGTAAAAGGATGAACTCTAAGAAAAACACAAGGACTTGGAGAAGATTGAGAAGACAAAATAAAATATTTGATGTATTAATAGCTAGATTTCTCGAGAAAGATAACGAAAATGTTTTTGGAATAAAGAGACCTAATGATGAGGGCGTGGAGGAAAACGAATAATGAGAAAAGGGATGAAAAATACTTTAGGACATGATTGACAATTTAAAGGCACAAGGCAAAAATGAAGGAGATGAAGAGTTGTGGGTAAAGAAAAGGAAAAAAAATTTAGTTATGAAAAGAAAGAAAGGAAGAAAGTTTTTAAAGAAAAACATAAGATAGTAAGAAAATATTGAAAAACAATAGAGAAGAAGAGAAAACAAAAGTCGTTAGAAAACATAGCATAACATAGGATAAAAACCAGAAGGTCAGAAAAGATGATAACATTTATTCAATTTGTAACTCACATTAGAGTTCTAACACATACATATTACATTACAACTACCATACTTTTTACAAAAGGACTTTTAAGGAAAAATAAAAGTCATAAGGTCTTTCTAAGACTATCTTAATTAGAGCCACTATATTACATATGTTTAAATCACCAATTCTTAATACGTAAAGAAACTTATTTTCTTTATTTAACATCTTCTTCATTAAGAGTCTTTCTTCTTTGAACTTTCATCTCAAATAGTGATGACAATGTTTTCTTGTTCAGGATCCTACCTTATGACTTGTAAAACGTAACTGGGAAAAATGAGATGTTGTATTCTTCCCTTTTCTCTATATACTTTGACTTGTCTGGTGGGTTGTTCTCTAAATATATATTTTGAGATATAATCTTCCAAAGATAATTAGATAAAATTGTAGGTGTTCCAACCTTTCTCTATTATTGCTTTCATATTTCCATCCAATACAGAACATCCAAACAAAATGAGGCACAATTCTTTCAATTCTCTATTTCTTACTTTCTCCTTGTACTTAATGTGCTTAGTGAAAGAAATTGACATTGATACACAAAGATTCCTGATAAAGGCCTCAAGAGCATGAAGATGATCTATATTTTAATAAATTAAGATGAACTATATTTATTGTAATTTGAATTGTAATAATTCTTATTTTGCTTTAATTTGGAATTGTTATAGTTTGAATATAGATTTGGTTCATGTCATGGGTAAGTGAAGATATTTTGGTTTCATACATTTAGTTTATTTTAGATAAATATGAGGTAAGCCAGATATGGGCCTAGAAAATAGTGTCATTTATTACCCATTTAGTTTTAGAGATAATCTTACTATAAACATGCATTTGTAACATCATTGAGACACGTTTGAAATGAAATATAATTTTTCTCATGAGAATGGTGAGTGAGATTTGTCTCCTCTTTGATTTATAGAATTTATACTTGTTTGAATCTTATCAATGGTAGATCCTTCATGACTTTTGGTAGATCCTTTTATTTTACCACTTTGTTTCAAGAAATTACTTGGTAGATCCTTCATCAGTTTTGGAATAAACCCAAATCCACATCATTTGGTATCAAAGCTTGTCACCAAGGGGTAATATGTGTTCTGATTTTCTATTTTTATGTTTTTGAAATTCTTGAAGTTCTTGGAAAATATGAAATTTTAAGTTAATTTCTTGAAATTTGATCTTTGTTTTTGTGTATTCTTGAGTTCCTAGATGATTATATGTGTTATAATACGTGTAGGAAGGTTTAGTTTGATGATTGTTTGCTTTATTTTATGTAAAATTCGAAAGTTGGAGTTGTTGGAAAAAAAATTCGCAGAAAAAAAAAATTGGCTTTGTTCATAGGATACATGTGAAGCAACACACCAATCATTTCACAAGTTACTTCTTTTCCTCTAAACAATAGCAATGTATCACATTCCTCATTTTCATATTCTTTCAAAGACTCACCTACTATTGGTAGTCCTATAGTTAAACATACGTCACTTGGAGTAAAATCAACTATCCTACCTTTAATCCTAAATCCCGCACTACGTCCATCCCACCTACTAGCCAACTCTAACAATAACGCACCAGAAATTTGTAATTTTTTTGACATATCTAAAACCCATTTGAATGGAGTTGTCATAATTTGAGTTCGATTTACATTTGTCAAATGAAGGTTGATTTCATGCAACAAATTTGGTAATCATGCATGTCTCACATGTATAAAAAAAGTATGAATATATGGTTAATATTGATAAATAAATTGCAACAATACAAATACAACTAATTTATAAATTCCTTACATTTTATTCATTTGTCGGTGCCATGTCTTAAAGCATTAAAACTGTATAAAAATAAATACCAAAATATTAACATTTTAATAAAATACCTCATTTATGATACTAAATTTTTCTAAATTGAACTAATAGACAAAAATATACTTCAATATCAAGTCAACATTTATATTAACATTCTGTTTGGTTATAGTTTCGGCATACAAAGTCCTGTTTGGGCAAGTAAAGAAATTCATAACTTGGTTGCTTCCAACTTCAAAAACTAGCAATTTACCTTGAAGGTAGAATAATAATGTATTTGAAACGAAAAAGGCAAAAATAGAAATGAAGAAGCCAAAAACTTGTTTAGGCAATTCTAGAACTTCATAACTTGGTTGCTTCCAACATTCAAAAACTAGCAATTTACCTTGAAGGTATAATAATAATAATAATAATAATAATAATAATAATAATAATAATAAAAATAATAATGTATTTGAAACGAAAAATGCAAAAAATATAAACGAAGAAGTCAAAAATAAAATAGAAACGAAGAAGCCAAAAATGGAAACCCTAAAAATCAAAAATCCTGAACGGAGAAGCAAAAATAGAAACCATAAATCAATAACTAAAAACCCTAATGATATAGAAAAGTAAACTTACAATGAAAATACCCAACAAGTGAAACCGAGTGCACAGGTCGAATATGGAGCAAACGAAGAAAACAACAGAAGATCGGCTTAATCAAATGTAGCAAACGACCAAAAAATCGGATGCAATCGAGAACAACGAAGATAGAGAAACGAAGAAAAGAAGATGGAGAAGAAGAGAAGAAGATGGAATGGTGAAGTAGAAGATGGAGAAACGAAGAGAGAAGATGGAGAAGAGAGAGAAGAGAGAAAGAGAGAAAGAGAGAAAGAGAAAGAAAGGATTTCTGAGGAATAGAATGAAAATAATTAAAATGACTAAAATGTTCCTAAGTATGTATACATCTTTAAGTTTGTATACGTATACAGTATATGTGTTTGTATATTTGTTTAAAGATGTGTTTAAATAACATTTCTCATTGTGGTAATCATTAATTTGTTGTTGTTGAAATTGTGAGTGGAACTGAACCAAACCCCTTCTTTTAGAGTGGCTTCTCTTATGGGGAGTTTTACAAAAATTTGGAATACACAAATAATACCTTAAGAAAAAAGCTTATGAATAAAAAATATTTGAGATCTTATTGTAGAAGATTATCTTAAATTGAAGATGAGTTTGAAATTGAAAAAGAAAGAAGATATAGAAATTATCATAAAGAAAGGAGGTATGAGAGGAGATTTAGAGAAACATAAAGAAGATGTGAACATTATGATGAGGATGACATAAGGTATGAAATAAGAAATAGAGAAAAAGAAAAAATATATATAGATTGTGGTGAGGAGAAAATGATGGATGAAAAAGAAATAGACAAAAAGTAAGGAGACTTAGAGATTTTGAGAGGATGATACAAGGTATACAAAAGAGAAAAAACATGCATAATATAAAAATGAGGATCAAGAAAGAAAGAAAAAAAGTATATCATATCATGAATATACTAGAGATTTTTTATTGGATCTATAGTATGTGGAATATCTTAATGAAAATAGATATGTAAAAGAGCCAAGAGAAGTAGATAAGCTAGCCTTGAGAGAGAAATATAAAATCAAAGAAGAGGAAGAGGAAGAGGAAATTGACTCTAACTATTTGTCTAACGTTGATAATTCTCATGTGCAAGTGCTTAGAGAAGTGTCTCTAAATGAGGAAAGTGATCAATACATTGAATTTCAAAGCAAAGAGAAAGATGATGGTAAAATTAAAAGTCTATTTAAACAAGAGAGTGAGGTTAATGAAACAATGTTAGTGGTTGAAAGTGATTCGTCAAATGTTTCTCGAAAGGATGTTTGCAAGGAAATTATTGAGGCACCATATTTTTGTGATTCGTCAAGTGATTCGTCGAATGTTCCTCAAATGTTCTTTGAAGCCTTATCAAATACAAAGTAACATATTGTTTGTCTCAACTTTAAATCCAAATAAGGTAAATTTGGCTATGAATATCAACTTCAAAAGGTTTAACTTTGTCCCAATCTATACAGTTTCTTACATTTATCATAAAGTATTCATCTTACTGACCATAGTCCACTGATGTAACAATTTCAATAGTTTTGAATATTTCACCATTCAGGTTGACCAGATCTCGTTTTAAGAAAATCTTGAAGTCTTTCTAAGAGTATAGTGTAATATGAGGATTATTTGGGGGATATGAAGACTTAATAAAGAATGAGATATAAAACTAGTTTTTTCTAGAGGGTTTCATGTTTAAAACATTTTCGATAAAAAAAATTGGTTTGGGAGAGAAAATTTTTAATGAATAGAATGATTTTGAAAAACACTAGAAAAGAGAGAGGTTTAAATATGCATGGAGGAAAAATCAAGAGCATAGATTTTAATGACAACGATCAAAGAAAAATTTTCAAAAAGAATATAGGTGATATGATCATGGACCCAAACAGAAGAGACTACACAGACACACAATAGGACAAACAAGTGCAAAAAAAAATAAAATGAAATAACGTGCAAAGTACCCAATGATGACAATCAAGGGTAATTTAGTAAATTTGTCTTATCACGTATCTTACCAGAGTTGTTTAGACTTTTCCATCAGGTGATATTCTAACTAGAAGTAGAGATATCTTGGTTCTGATCTTGCTTTTGATTCAACATATGCAATCATTTGTTCTAGTGCTTTGATTTTGTATATATGAGTATCAAATGATGAGTCAAGCACACAATACACCAAAAGCAAAAAACTTGTCCATAAACATATAGAGGAATGACTTGAGACCTTGTATTAAGAGGATATCCAAAGTAGCTCTTTATAGGTTTTGGGGTAACCATCAATTTGACCAGATGATGGGATATTTAAACTCATTTGTTATAAGAACTTCTCTAGAGGTAAGATTAGATGATAGTTTTTCATAAGAGTGTTTTTCTCTTTCACTTGAAGGTAAGGCTTCTCTGAGGATAACCTTGTTTCATAAAAACTTTAAATACATCCTCTTTGTTCTCATGAGAATCATTGACTTGTTGCCATTCCATGTTCCAAAAAAGTGATGTTGAGTGAGACGTTATACTCACCATTTTTTCTAAAGGGTTACCTGCACATTTGACCATACATCCTAGATCATTGAAGTTTTGGAAAACTTTGGTGAGTGGTTAGATTTATCGTTGAAATACATTATAATGTTTCCAAATAGATATTACTTTGAGGTGTTCTCTTTGTTTCAAGGAACAAAGTGAACATCCTTTTTCTTGTTTATTCTTTTCTTTAAATGTAACACCCCGATTTTTAATAGCGAGAATGTATTTTTTTTTTACACAAAGAAATAAATAAGAAAATACCTTTGGATAAATATTTAAGTCATAACACAATGACAAATAAGTCAACATAATTTACAAGCAGCAGACTAGTTTTTGAAATACGAATTCAAAGTATTTACACATCAAAAAGTGGTAAATGGAACCCATCAATAATAAAATGTCAAGCTGACAATATTGGTATAGGTACAGTCTTCCAAATTAAAATAAACACATCCCAAAAGAAAGACATCTAGTCTGTATACGTCAACCTAATATGATCATTCTACAAAAAACTATACATCCCGAGTGATCTTCACGTGCCCCGCAAGATCCTCCTAACACAGCTCCAGTCAGGTGTGTCCAACTACATTCCCATCCACAGGGTACTAATTGGTAGGATGGTCCTAATTCTCATATAAGGGCAAAGCCCAGATTTCCACAATAGTTGTAAAGGGTCACCAACCGAAATTACCAATTAATACATAACATTTAAGTTTTTAAATGCACAAAATAACTTTTCAACTTAGCATGCACCTTAAAAGGGTTTCCATATGCCAAACATGCATAAACAAAGTTGAAAAATGAAGTTTTAACAAAATTGCATTGTTGTATTTGAATACAGCATCTCTGTATTCGAATACAAGGTTGTTTCAGCAGTCAGTAGCAAAAACAACATGTTTGTATTCGAATACAACCTTCTGTATTCGACTACACTGTAAGTCAATAGTAAAATAGCATGTCTGTATTCGAATACAACTTTCTGTATTCGACTACACAGTAAGTCAGTGGCAAAAACAGCATGTTTGTATTCACATACAACCTTCTGTATTCGAATATACATCAGACAGCAGCAAAAAAATAGCAAAATTCAGCTTTTTAAAGGGTTTCGAAATCAATCAACGTTTACACACAAATTCAAACAATCACACTTAGAAATTATAGCGCAATCACCACAACAACTTGAGTTTCGAAATGGTTTTACAATCAATAACACTTACACACAATTCCAAAACATTCACACTTAGCAATTATAGCACAATCACCACAACAACTTGAGTTTCCAAATGGTTTTGCAATCAATCTCAATCTTGAATCAAACACGACTCGTGTGCCAAGCACCCTAATGCAATGCATATATGCCAAAATGCATGGACTCGGAATTCCAAACCAAAACCCTCCTCGAAGAGCCGTAAATCATAATTGTACCGCTTATCACAAGCGGAAGTACTAAATTACCGAGGTGCTACCTATCACGGGTCAACACAATTTACTAAACACGCCCAGTCTATCGCAGACCTTACACGACGCATCAATCCCCGCAAGGATAAGATGAACCAGCAAATCACATGGAATCATCTCGTGGCCCATCTGGTCACCACTTACACTATTTCCCATCCGGTTGCCATGTACTATGAAATGCATGAGCATACTCTGATTATATCCACGACAACCGTTAAGTAAATGCAGATATTAAAAGATTCCCCATTTTTAATAACCGTTTAACTCTAACAATTCGAACGATAATCATTAAGTAAATGTAGATGTTAAAAGATTCCCCATTTTTAATACCCATTTAACTCTAACAATTCGGACGATAATCATTAAGTAAATGCAAATATTAAAAGATTCCCCATTTTTAATACCCATTTAACTCTAACAATTCGGACGACAATCATTATGTAAATGCAGATATTAAAAGATTCCCCATTTTTAATACCCATTTAACTCTAACAATTCGGACAACAATTATGAAGTAAATGCAGATATTAAAAGATTCCCCATTTTTAATACTCATTTAACTCTAAAAATTCGGACAACAATCATTAAGTAAATGCAGATATTAATAAATTCCCCATTTTTAATACCCATTTAACTCTAACAATTCGGACGACAATCATTAAGTACATGCAGATATTAATAGATTTCCCATTTTTAATAGCCATTTAACTTTAACAATTCGGACAACAATCATTAAGTAAATGCAGATATTAAAAGATTCTCCATTTTTAATACCCATTTAACTCTAATAATTCGGACGGCAATCATTAAGTAAATGCAGATATTAAAAGATTTCCCATTTTTAATACACATTCAACTCTATTGATTTTCAAATTTCACACAGAACATACTAAGACATATTCTCAAATTCAATCCACAATTCACACCAAATCACATCAATTCATTTTTCCACAAAATCCACACAAACACATCTCAAAATTTATAAGTATTAGTTATGAACACGTCAAACACGACAACCACAAATCATCACAACCCACCACTCAAACATATAAAATTTCATTTCCCCAAAACCACACATAAATGAGTTCAATTCATTTTCCACAAAACACTAATCAATATCATCAAAAACCCAACTCTAAAATTTCACCCACAAAAGCATTAAATTCGTTTTCCCCAAATCTACACTTTAAACCCAACAAATTTATTCTCCACACAACCACACATAAGACCCTAAATTCAAACTAAAAGTTTGGAAGGAGCCCTTACCTTAAGGTTAGCTTTAATGAGTGATTACAGTGCCGCGAGCAATTCTGATAAAATCTCCGCTCGCGATGTCGCTTCCAAAGTTAGGTTAGTAGCACCGTAGCATGGAGGTGATCAACTTTCCCTTCTATCTCTTCGCAAAACAAAGCTTAGATCTAGAAGAAAAAGTGGGGGTTTGTGTTTGACGGTTTTGAAACCCACTAACACAGTTTTCTTTGTTTTCGAACAAAGAATTGAGAGGAAAACTACCGAGCAAATGGCTTTTCTGGCTTACTTAGCAAACTTTGAAATAAAGGAAAAGAATGAAGCTTGGAAGGAAAAGAAGAAGAAAAGAATGGACGGGCGAACTCCACAGGTTTCGTTATGTTTTCCTTTTTCTTTCCCCTTCATTTTCCTTTCCCACGTATATATTACATATAATATATATATATATATATATTACTTATTATATATATATATAAATATATATTATAATTAAAACTAAACCAAAAAAATATCTAAATACTCTTACACCACATCACTTCCTAAACCACTTTTTGTTAAAAATATATACCCTCGTCGCAACTCAATTGATAGATACAATTTTCAGCAACCCGAGATATTTTTAACAAAATTGCCCAGAATTAAATTCTTTGTAACCTAAATAAATATTCTTCAACAAATAATTTTAATCCAATTTCCAAAAATATATCTTCGGCATTTAACTCACTAAATACTGAAAACTGGGCTAAAATCCTAAGAAATTCAACACAAAATACCCTAAAATTGTATAATTTAGGATTTAAAATTAAGAGTCTTACATTAAATATTCATTTGTCTCAATACAAAGATTTAATTTACTACTAAAAATATCATTGAAAACTGAATTTCATAAGAGCTATTTTAACACAAATACTATTTCCCCTAAGCAAATAAAATATCTTTTAAAAATAACTTTGGAACTCAAATGAAATTAATATTAGAGAAATAGATGTTCAGCTAAAGCATTTTATATATTTTTTAGATAACAATTATAGTCCTTGTACATAGTCTTTGTCAATCCAAGTTCTTAAAAGAAACAAAAATTAAGAAAGAGAAAACATGATTGATCCAAAAGAATACACTATTCCTTACCATTTCCTTAGTATTTCCAACATTGAGGGATCTTTACTCTTATAAGATAAATTGCTCAATCAAGAGATCCAACTATAATACAAATTGCAGGTGTTGGAAAACACAAGAAAATGATGGTTGGATTATGTTTTGTCGTTTATGAAAGATATTTCAATTTCCTTACATAAGATTGTTCTTTATCAAAAAATTCAACTGACTTTTATAAAACAGGTTTAGGCCAAATAAGATTGAATCATAAAGAACAAAGATGAGAAAAATAGAAAGAGATAAAAGAGACACATATATTTTTATACCAATTCACAAAAGACTATTGCTAAATCTAGTAATCCAGTTACACAAAGATTTTGTCTCATTATAGTAGATGACTTAATCCACTATTTCAATTAATAGCATACAAGTATTCGTTACGACCTCTTCAGGGTTTGAGTATTTTTCTCGAGCCTCTCCATGCTATCGTCTTCATAACCTTCTTCGACTTTCTTGCAGCCTGCCGTTAACGTTCGAATGTTGAAGTACCATTTCATGTACCTCTAAGGTTGAGAGAGTTTTTCCCATTATCAAGTTTATTTACATCAATTCTAGTTTGTGTCTGAATTGACACAAAGTTTGTTTCTAAGATTCTATCTCATTCAGAATATGTTAGAAATCAAGTCCAATATCAATACAAGTCTGTGAGAACACTCCAAGCACCTATTACAAATCAAATCTTGGTCAAATCTTCTTCTAAGTGCTTCAATCGGAACATGTTGTAGATAAATCTTGGTCAAATCTTCTTCAAATCTTAATTAAATCTTCTTCAAATCTTGATCAAATATTCCTTAAATCATCTTCAAATCATGATCATATCTTCTTTTTAAATCATGATCATATCTTATTTTAGATTTTCATAAATTTAAATTTGAATCGAACCTTGTTTTAGATTTACTTCAATTATAAATTTGACCAAAAACTTATTTTAGATTTTCTTCAATTATAAATTATAATTAAATCTTATTTTAGATTTTCTTCAATTATAAATTCGAATCAAATTTTATTTTATATTTTCTTTAAAACCACGATTCTTCTTTTATACTCTTTGAAGTCAAATATATTGTTCTCATACAATACTTTTGTTAAAATCAAAACTCTAAATGTAAAACCAACTTGGTTCCAATAAATTTGACATATTCACCAAACATCTAGCTGAAGATAGGCTTGACTTGATCATGAAAAATATAAACCTTATTCTTTTACCTAATTGATATTGTGTCAATCTTAAAGAAGTTTAGTTTCATACTTTAGATAAATTTAATGTTTGATCAAGAAGATTTGAATCATTTACAAGAAGATTTGAACAAAATTTATCTACAAAAAGATATGAACTATTTACAAGAAGATTTTATCAATATTTATCACAAGAAGATATGAATTATTTACAAGAAGATTTGATCAAGATTTTTCTACAAGAAGAAACACTCACAAGAGGATACATTTAAGATTTGCAAAAATATGATTCAGATTTTGACAAAGGACAAAATACAAAATTGGACTTAGTCATATTCCTACTTGTGAGAGTTCAAGAACCAGTCCAATATTATGTTCCTGTCCATATCAAAGCACGCAATATTTAGGAAATTTTCTATAAAGAATTTGCAAAAAAAAAAAACAAAACTTAACAAAATACGAATAGTATCAATCTAAAGAATTTACAAACTCAATCTTTATAAAATCCGAATAATATCAATCTGAAGAATTTACAAACTCAATTTGAACAAAATATGAACATAATCAAACTAGATAAACTACTCATATTAGATTCAGAAACAAAGAATTAGTTAAAGAGTATATTATTAGAAACCATCTGGTTAGAACACAAGTGAAGTTGCAATTCCAAATTAAACAAGGAATAAGTCAGTTGTGTTAGAACACAAGTGATTTTACCAACAATCATTTGATTGATGTTTTGATAATAACAAAATCAAACAAATAAAGAATAATTATCCTCTAACTGTATTTGCTAAGTGTGCAAATTAAATTTGTAGACAAAGATTTATATTAATGATTATCTATTTTAAAGTAGCATAAATTATAAATAAGTTAGAGATAATAATCTAAGTGTTTCTAACTAAGAAAATTATCACCTAATAAACAAGTAACTATCTTTACTAATTGAGCAAATCATAATATAGCAATAAGAAGTATTTTGATATACAAGTCGAGTCAAAGTATTAAAGGCAAAAGGAATAAATGTAATTTTTTTAGTATAACATAGACCCTCTGATGAACAAACAAAAAATAATCGTCTAACCAAGGATCATAGTGATTCTGAAGAAACTATTATAGTTGCTTCTTTCTCTGATGGATAGCCTCTCAAATGCACCTTTAGTGAATCCACTGTTACCAGCAATGATTTGGATGCTCTGCCTCTCAAAACTATGAAAAGTGTAAGATCCTAAATTTTAAATCCTAAATTATACAATTTTAGGGTATTTTGTGTAGAATTTCTTAGGTTGTTAGCCCAGTTTTTGGTATTTAGTGAGTTAAATGCCAAAAATATATTTTTGGAAATTAGATTAAAATTATTTGTTGGAGAATAATTTATTTACGTTATGAAGAATGTAATACCGGACAATTTTGTTAAAAATATATCGGGTTGCTGGAAATTGTATCTGTCAATTGAGTTGTGACGAGAGTAGATATTTTTATCAAAATGGTTTGAGAAGTGTCGAGTTTCATAAATATCTAAAATATCTAAATATTTAGGTATTTATTGGTTTAGGTTTAATTATTATATATATATATATTATATATATTATATATTATTATTATTAGTAGTAATATATATGTATATATATATTAGAAAGGAATGAAAGGAACAGAGAGAGAAATAGAAAGGAAGAAAACAACAAAACAGAGGGAAGAAAACATCTTCCTCTTAGCCTTGCGAGAACCCTTCTTCTTCTTCCTCCTTCCTTCCACTTTCTTTTTCCTTCTTTTTCTTCAAAAAAAAAAAAAAAAACCCAAGGATTAGTGGGTGAGAAAGAAAAGAGCTTCTTGCTTCCTTATTCTCACAGTCCTCTTTCTTCTTCTCAGATTCGAAAACGGTGTTAGGGATTTCAAAACCGTCAAACACAAACCTCCAAATTTTGTCTAGATCTAAGCTTCGTTTCACGAAGAGATAGAAGGGAAAGTTTCTCACCTCCATGCTATGGTGCTAGTGAACTAACTTATGAAGCAACGTCGCGAGCGGGGATTTTACCAGAATTACTCGCGGTACCGTAATCACTCGTTAAAGCTAACGTTAAGGTAAGGGCTCCTTCCAAACTTTTAGTTTGCATTTAGGGACTTATTTGTGGTTGTGTGGAAAAGAAATTTGTTAGGGTTGAAGTGTTGAGTTGGGGAAAATGAATTTAATGCTTTTATGGGTGAAATTTTAGAGTTGGGTTTTGGTGATATTGAAGAGTGTTTCGTGGAAAATGAATTTAACTCATTTATTTATGGTTTTGAGGAAATGAAATTTGACGTGTTCATAATTAATATTTATAAATTTTGAGATGTGTTTGTGTGGATTTTGTTGAAAAATGAATTGATATGATTTGGTGTGAATTGTGGATTGAATTTGAGAATATGTCTGAGTATGTTCTGTGTGGAATTTAAAAATCATTAGAGTTAAATAAGTATTAAAAATGGGGAATCTTTATATATCTCTATTTACTTAATGATTATCGTGAAAATTGTTAGAGTTAAATGAGTATTAAAAATGGGGAATCTTTTAATATCTGCATTTACTTAACGATTGTCGTGGATAAAGTCAGAGTATGCTCATGCATTTCATAGTACATCACGTCGTGTAAGGTCTGTGATAGGCTGCACATTTTTGTAAATCGTGCTGACCCGTGATAGGTGGCACCTCGGTAAATAATACTTCGGCCTGTGATAGGCGGTACATTTACGATTTACGTTTTTTGTAAATTGTGTTGACCCGTGATAGGTGGCACCTCGGTAAATATTATTTCGGCCTGTGATAGGCGTTACATTTACGATTTACGTTTTTTGTAAATCGTGCTGACCCGTGATAGGTGGCACCTCGGTAAATAGTACTTCGACCTGTGATATGCGGTACATTTACGATTTACGTTTTTAGTAAATCGTGCTGACCCGTGGTAGGTGGCACCTCGGTAATTTAGTACTTCGGCTTGTGATAGGCGGTACAATTATGATTTACGGCCCTTCAAGGAGGGTTTGGAATTTTGAGTCCATGCATTTTGGCATATACGCATTGCATTAGGGTGCTTGGCACATGAGTAATGTTTGATTTAAGATTATGATTGAGTGTTTGAACTCAAGTCGTCATGGTGATTGTGTTATAATTGCCAAGTGTGGATGTTTTGGAATTGCGTGTAAGTGTGGTTGATTGCAAAACCTTTTCGAAACTTAAGTTGTCGTGGTGAATGTGTTATAATTTCCAAGTATGGATGTTTTGGAATTGTTTGTAAGTGTGGTTGAATGCAAAACCATTTCGAAAACTCAAGATGTCGTGGTGATTGTGCTATAATTGTTAATTGTGATTGTTTGGATTTGTGTGTAAGTGTTGATTGGTTTCAAAACCCTTTGAAAAGCTGAATTTTGCTTATTTTTGTTGTTTTTCTGTTGCTGTCTGATGTGTATTTGAATACTGCAAGTTGTATTTGAATACAAACATGCTTTTTTTGCCACTGACTTGCTGTGTAGTCGAATACAGACTGTTGTAGTTGAATACAGACATGTTGTTTTTGCTGTTGAATGCTGAAACAGCCTTGTATTCGAATATAGAGATGCTGTATTCGAATACAACAATGTTGTTTTGTTAAAAACTTCATTTTTCAACCTTGTTTATAAATGTTTGGCATATGGAAACCCTTTTAAGGTGCATGCTAAGTTTAAAGGTTATTTTGTGCATTTAAAAACTTAAATGTTATGTGTTAATTGTTAATTTCGGTTGGTGACCCTTTACAACTATTGTGGAAATCTGGGTTTTGCCCTCATATGAGAACCAGGGCCATCCTACCGGTTAATACCCTGTGGATGGGAATGTAATTGGACACACCTGACTGGAGCTGTGTTAGAGGATTTTGTGAGGCGCGTTAAGATCACTCGGGATGTATAGTTTTTGTAAAATGATCAGATTAGGTGACGTATAGGGACTAGATTTCTTTCTTTTGGGATGTGTTTATTTTAATTTGGAAGACTGTACCTATACCAATTTTGTCAGCTGGACATTTTATTTTCGATAGGTTCCATGTACCACTTTTTGATGTGCAAATACTTTGGGTTCGTATTTCAAAAACTATTCCGCTGCTTGTAAATTTTGTCGACTCATTTGTCGGTTTGTACGACTTAAATATTTATCAAAAAGTATTTTTTTTCATTTATTTCTTTGTTATTATGAATCTGTTTTGAAAAAAAAAAAATACACTCTCGCTGTTAAATATCGGGGTGTTACAATTGTGGTATCAGAGCTTTGGTTGTGATTTCTTTGGGACTGTGGAGTTTTTGGTTATAGATTATAGGTCAAGCTATAGGTTGAGAGTCGTTATTTGATCATGCGTCGGGGTAATTGGTCTGAGTTGTCAGATCAGGGTTAGTTATTATGTGTTGATATATTCGAAAGTTAGTTTTGGAATTATTCGAAGTGGTGTTAACACTCTTCTTGATGTTGTTATTGGGGAAACACTACCTCCAAGAAGGAACAACATTGCAAGAATGACTGCCAATAGGGATGATCAAATGGTTGATGCTACGAATAATATGGATGTTTCCATTGTATCACAAACAACTGCAAAGACACTACGCGATTTGGAGAAGAGGGAAAGAGATATCTATGATATTGAGTCAAGAGGATTGAAAGGTTTCCATCATTACCATGCTCCAAAGTTCAAGAGTGATGAGAAAAAAATTGATCAGTGGATTTAAGAAGTGGAAAAGATCTTCGAGATGACGGATTGTCTGGCAGAGTTGAAGCAAATCATGACAACATGGAATTTATGAAATGGTTCCATGGACATAAAAGCTATGTGTTGTTGTTAACTGGAAGATTATAAGTATGGATGGATTAACATTAGACTAATAAGGGATTTCAAGTAAAGATCTAAGTGGAGGACTTTTGTTAAGAAAAGTATTAGATGTTTTCCTGGTAGATTTCAGGATGAAACTGGATGAAGTTTGATAACTGTCCAAGAGATGTGAACATCATGGAATTGTTGAGAAGACGAGGCTTCCTTTTGCAATAGCATTTGGTGCTTAGGTGTCCAGGACGAGGCTTGTATTGAAGTTAAGGGGCACTACACATTAGGGGTAAATACTCCTTTGGTGAGATAAAATACGCTTTGAGGAATAGTCGATACCTTGAGGGATAAAGTCGAGCATTCGAGTTAGACTAGATTCACAACTTGGATTATTAAGTATGAATCTCATGAGAAGTATAGGAGTGAGACTATATATTTTGTTGAAAAATGACAAATCTCCTTGTGGTTTAGGAGATAGTAAATATGGATAGTGATATTGGATGAAACTATAGACACGTAAGTGTGAATTTTGAGCGAAGTTCGGAAAAACATAATCACTTAAGCCTTGATGTATTGAACTCTATGTTACCATTAAGTGGAATTTGATGTATCGAGTACGAGAATACTTCGAGATTGCGGTAATATATGTTTTGAGAGTCTATTAAAGGATGGAAATTACTAAGAGGATGTTAATATTTTGATAGGTCAGAAGGATTATTCGAGATTTGATTTGGGACCCTAATATGAGAACCAGGGCCATCCTACCAGTTAATACCCTGTGGATGGGAATGTAATTGGACACACCTGATTGGAGCTGTGTTAGAGGATTTTGCGGGGCGCGTGAAGATCACTCGGGATGTATAGTTTTTGTTGAATGATCAGATTAGGTGACGTATAGGGACTAGGTGTCTTTCTTTTGGGATGTGTTTATTTTAATTTGGAAGACTGTACTTATTCCAATTTTGTCAGCTGGACATTTTATTTTCGATGGGTTCCATGTACCACTTTTTGTTGGGTAAATACTTTGGGTTCGTATTTCAAAAACTATTCCGCTGCTTGTAAATTTTGTTGACTCATTTGTCGTTGTGTACGACTTAAATATTTATCCAAAAGTATTTTTTTCATTTATTTCTTCGTTATTATGAATCTGTTTTGAAAAAAAAAAATACACTCTCGCTGTTAAAAATCGGGGTGTTACAAAAAGCAAAATGATCATGTGCCTTAAATAACTATGATAAGCATTGTATCATGTTACTCTGATAGAAAGTCAACACTATAATACAAATACAACACTCAAGATAGTTAGTTGTCCTATGGAAGTAATCGATCTAAAATGACAAGCTCTAAAGAATCAAAGCTCAAAAGAAGATAAATATATTTATCCTCTGGTCAACATTTTGAATATGTTAATTGTATAAAACTCTTTGTGACATCCTCTTATAATAAAATTCTCTAAGATATGGCATCTTAAATTGAAGATGCACATAATCAATCATGAAGATATATATGGATACATCTTAAAGACTGACCTACCTTTATTGGTGATTGATGATCTCCAAAAGTAATATTCTCAACAAACACTTCTTCTTCTATTTAAGAAGAAGTCATTTAGTCAATCGAGTGGGTGATAGAAAATAAAAAAAAGGAAATGCATCAAATAAATAATTCTGAAAAAGCCAAGCACACATCAAAAGAAAAGTATGAATGGAAGATCCTCTCTATAGATTTATTTATAATTGATGTTAATAATTCAAATTATTTTTCTTACACTTGAATTGATAAAGGACCTGATATTTAATATCCTTTATATGAGAGTTAGAATCCCAACACGATAGTTTGTGTCAATTAAGACACAAACTAAACTGATGTAAATCAATTGAATATTGACATCAATTCTATCAACCCTAAGAGGTACCTAAAGAGGTACGACAAAACTTATGAACCTTAATAGAAGAGTACTCAAAGCCTGAAGAGGCAAAGGAAACAATACTTGTATAATATTATACAAATATTAAATTAATTATTCGTCAATATTGATGCAAAATATGTGTTCCCTCCATCTCTTTGTTTCACTTATCTATGTTCTCTATAATTCAACATATTTGTCTCTAAAACTATTTTAATCGTAAGTTGAATGATTTGATATATAACATATTTTTTGGTTAAGCTTTTGAAATATCTTTCAGAAATTGAGAAACACAATTCAAACCCGTCTTTTCTAATGATTTTCAACATCTTTAATTGGTATTAGAGTTTGGTCTCTTGATCAAGCATTTAACTATGTAAGAGCGTAGATTCCTTAATGTTGGATATACTAGTGAAATGGTTTGAATTAATGTAGGTTTTTAGGTCAATCCTATTTTCTTTTTTTGAATTTAATTTTTTAGAATTTCTTAAAAAACCTAGATTGATAAAACCTATTCATAAACATTGTAATTTATATCTCAAAAATTGATAAAACACTTAAGTGGAACATCTATTTCTCAAATATGAACTTCATCTAGTTTCTTTAAGTTTTATTAAAACTAGATTATGGCCCGCGCGCTGGACGGATATTAATTAATTTTATAAGTTTTGTAAATAATATTTTATGTATTATATATTTAGTTATTTTATAATATTACTTTATTGATTTATAATAATTGAATATGATTAAAAAAATTAAAATAAGAGAAAATTATGTTTATCACAATCATCTAATTTAATTTTTTAAATATTTTATAAAATTCGTATGATAATTGTTTGACTCATTGTACTATGATTGTTAATTTATTTTTCAATATATAATGGTACTTGCATTTATTTGATGAAATAAAATGTAAAATACAAACCCCACAAATAAGATGTAAAAATTTATAAATATGATTGACTATTTAATATTTTTTATTTAAAAAAAATATTAATATTGAATTATATTGTAGCGTAGTCTAAATTTATTTGCTTTATTACTATGATATTTTAATTGTGAGCATTAGAAGTTGTTTATTTGGAGAAGGAGAATTAGATAAAGAATATTTATGTTGATATTTATGAGTCATTAAGTGGTTTTTTTTTCCATCAAATTTTATGACTAATAATATAAATTATTAACATTG
>JBBPBS010000361.1:7951139-7978853 GCA_037974835.1 Cicer judaicum
TCTTTTTTTTTTTTTTTTTTTTGCATAGCACTACATATATGATAACACATTCTAAAAATATGGTTTGTTCAATTAGGCTTTACATCTTTAGAATAAAAATATTTCAAAGGCTTTACATCCTGATAACTGTGAAATATTAATCAATAGACTTCGTATAAAACCAAAGGTTTAACATCTTAGGAATTTGTGAAATCTTTTAGGAAAGTCGGATCATATTTTTTATATCTCGGTGTTTTTTGTCTTTGTCTTTTCCTCTTATTTTACCCTCATATGTATCAAAAATAAAACAACTTAATAAGTTTTAAACTCTTAAAGAATCACGTTTATCGTATTTAGGGGGAGCCCCAAATTATTCATTTATAAGTCTCCTTTTAGAAGATCAAATGATTATTAAGTCAAAAAATATTTGAGTACTACATCCAGGGGGGGATTTCTTTTCAATCTTATTTTGTGAAGAAAAATTATTCATTAATTTTATAGTTATTTATCATCATATAAAAAGGGAGGTTTTTAGTGAAAATAAATAAATAAAAAACAATTATCCCCTTACTCCATTTGCTAACAAAATCAAATAAATAAAGAACAATTATCCCCTAACATCATGTGCTAAGTTTGTATAATAAGTTGGAAGACAAAGACTTATACTAATGACTATCCATTTTAAGATAGCTTAAATTACTAGTAAGTTGAAGATAATAATCTAAGTGTTTCTAAGCATAAAGAATATTATCACCTAATAAATAAGTTACTATGTTTACTAATAGAGGAAGTTATAATATAGCAATAAGAAGTCTTGCGATATACATTCTAACTCAGAGCATTAAATGCAAAAGGAATACAAGTCACAGTTCTCATATAAACTAGATCCGCTGATGAACAAAAAACAGATAATCTTCTAAACAAATATCATAGTGACTCTGAAGAAACTGCTACACTTGTGTCTAGTTATGATGAATACGCCTCAAGTGAATCTCTTAATACAAGAAATGATCTGGATGTTCTACCTCTAATAAGTATGGCAAACACAATGATCGTCAACCTATGATAACTGTTATAAGCATTATATCGTTTGACTCTAATAGAGAGTCAACACTCTGAAATCCATCTGAAATGAAAATCTCTAAAAAATTCAATGCTCTAAAGAAGACAAATATGTTTATCCTATGACCAACATCATGAATCTGTTAACTGTTTGAAAGTCTTTGTAGCATCCTCTGATAGTAACATCGTCCAAGATATGCCATCTTAAATTGAAGAGACGTAGAATCAATCATAAAGATATATATGCATACATCTTAAATATTGATCTACCTTAAGAATAACATTCACAATGGAAACTTCTCTCTATTTAAGAAGAAATCATTCAATCAATCTAATGGGTAAGAGAAAATAATGTCACCTAATAAATAAAGTAAGTTTAAGATAATAATAAAAGTGTTTCTAAACATAAAGAATACTATCACCTAATAAACAATTAACTATGTTTACTAATAGAGCAAGTCATAATATAGCAATAAGAAGTATTGCGATATACAATATAAGTCAAAGCATTAAATGCAAAAGGAATACAAGTCATTATTCTCGTATAAGCTATATCATCTAATGAATAACAAAAAGAGAATCTTCTAAACAAATATCGTAATGACTCTGAAGAAACTACAACAGTTGTGTCTAACTATAATGAATACACCTCTAGTGAATCTGTTAATACGAGAAACAATCTGGATGTTCTGCCTCTAATAAGTATGTTAAGAAAAATGATCGTCTGCCTATGATAATTGTGACAAGCATTATATCGTCTAACTCTAATAGAAAGTCAACACTTTGAAATCCCTCTGAAATGACAAGCTTGAAAAAAGTCAATCCTCTAAAGAAGACAAATATGTTTCTTCTCTGGTCAATATGTTGAATCTATTAATTGTCTGGAAGTATTTATGGCATCCTCTAATAGAAACATCCTCCAAGATCTTCCCTCTTAAATTGAAGAGGCACATAATCAATCATGAAGATAAATATGCATACATCTTAAAGATTGGTTTGCTTTAAATAGTGATTAAATATCTCCATTACTAACATTCTTAACGGAAACTTCTCTATTTAAGAAGAACTCATTCAATTAATCAAATGGGTAAGAGAAAATGAAAAGAGAAAGAAAAAAAAAAGCAATGTATTAAAGAAAGAATTCTGAAAATGCCAAGCACACATCAAAAGAAAAGTATGAATGAAAAATCCTCTCAATAAATAGTTATTTAGAATTGATGAAAATAAGTCAACGTTTTTTTCATACACTTGAACTGATATACGCTTGATCATAGCATTTGGGCACATGTTTTTATATTTTTAGTTTGGTATTTTAAAAGCTCTTTATAGCTTAGATTAATATTTTTACCTTGTTTCTAAACTTTGGGTCGAATTTGAATTATACTTTTATTATTTGTATTTTAACTCTCTCTCGCTCTATAGGTCATACCTTGAGCTCTGGATATCATATTGGTGCATATGAGCAGTCATTGGAAAGATAAATATATGAGCTACAACTTTTGTGTTGGAAGAAAAGACCAATTCCAAACTTTACTGGGCCTAAATTGCAAATTTCGTAATCTGGATTTTTGTAATAATTTTAATTAGCGGGCCACTTGATTTTAAACCCTAAATCCCAATATCAAGTACTATATATTGGCAGACCACTTGTTTTTAAACCCTCTACCGTGAAGCCTCAAGGAGTCACAAAAACCACATTAAGTTGAAAGCCTTCCTATTTTCACTCCAAGATGCTTCCAAGGACTGGTTATACTACCTTCAACCAGGTTATGTTACAAGTTGGAATGATCTCAAGATATTGTTTCTAGAAAAATACTTGCCTGCCTCAAGAGCTACCTCAATCACAAAAGAAATATGTGGCCTCAAACATATTGACAGGTGTAACACCCCGATTTTCAAAGCGAGGGTGTATTTTTGTTTTTTGTTTTAAAGAAATTAAAATACAACAGAGAAATGAATAAGGTAAAACCTTTGGATAAATAATTAAGTCATTATAATTTAACAAGCAGCGGAAAAGTTTCTCAAAGTATGAATCCAAATAATTTACACAATCATAAGTGATACATGGACTCGTCAAAATAAGATGTCATCCTGACAATAGTAGTAAAGATAAAGTCTTCCAATTTAAATAAAAAACCACAATTCAAAATAAAGACATATGTTCCCTCTATGTCATCCTAATCTGATCATTCTACCAAAAAGCTAAAAACCCTGAGTGATCACCACGCGCCCCGTAGGATCCTCCTAACCTAGCTCCAATCAAGGATTCCCATCCGCAGGGTACGAACCGGTAGGATTGTCCTGGCTCTCATCTGAGGGCAAAGCCCAAATTTCCACAATAATTGTAAAGGGTCACCTACCGAAATTAACAATTAATACATAACATTCAAGATTTTAAATGCATAAATAACCTTTCCACTAAGCATGCACCTTGAAAGGATTTTCCATATGCTAAAAGCGCATATAATACTTGCCAAATAAAAATGAAATCAAAATGAAGTTCTCAATCCATCAAGCAATACATAATTGACCAAAACATTGATAAATCAATTGAGCAATCGATTATCTAACTCAAAATAAGAATTTCCACTAAGCCAATCGATTGGGAAATCGATTGCTTGAAGGTTGTTTTGAAAAATCTGAACTCTGGGCTTAAATCAATCGACAATTGATTGGGCAATTGATTGACAGCATAGCTGAGCCACTGACTTAATGCCAATCGATTGGGCAATCAACTGGGCAATCGATTGACAGTATTGCTGAGCCACTGACTTAATGCCAATCGATTGGGCAATCGACTAGGCAATCGATTGACAGCATTGCTGAGCCACTGACTTAATGCCAATCGATTGGGCAATCAACTGGGCAACCGATTGACAGCATTGCTGAACCACTGACTTAATGCCAATCGATTGGGCAATCGATTTTCCTGCATATTCTTCCAAATATACATAAACTAATTCAATCACATTCATACACAACTCCAAATCTTAACACTTAGCAATTCCCACACATTCACCACGACAAGTTGGGTTTTCGAAATAGTTTTGCAATCAAACTTGCTATCACACAATTTCAAAACATAACTCTTAGTAAAATCAACACAATCACAATGACATCTCAAGTTCAAATACTCAATAATAAACTTGAAATCAACACTCTTACACACAATTTCAAAACATACCACTTAACGATTACAACGCAATACCCACACAGACAAGATGAACCAACAAATCACATGGCACCACCTTGACGCGGCAATCCCATCACAGACAAGATGAACCAACAAATCACATGGCATCACCCTAACTCGACATTCCCAACACAGACAAGATGAACCAACAAATCACATGGCATCACCTTGACTCGACAATCCCAACACAGACAAGATGAACCAACAAATCACATGGCATCACCCTGACTCGACATTCCCAACACAGACAAGATGAACCAAAAAATCACATGGCATCACCTTGACTCGACAATCCCAACACAGACAAGATGAACCAACAAATCACATGGCATCATCTTGACTCGAAAATTCCAACACAGACAAGATGAACCAACAAATCACATGGCATCACCTTGACTCAATAATCCCAACACAGACAAGATGAACCAACAAATCACATGGCATCATCTTGACTCGACAATTCCAACACAGACAAGATGAACCAACAAATAACATGGCATCACCTTGACTCGACAATCCCAACACTGACAAAATGAACCAACAAATCACATGGAATCACCTTGACTTGACAATCTCAACACAGACAAGACATTCAGTAAACAAGTCATTAAGAGATTCCCCATTCTTAATACTCATTTAACTGAAACGATTTTTCAAAAACAAACGTTAAGCAACCAAGACATTAAGGGATTCCCCATTCTTAATGCCCAGTTAACTTAAACGATTTTCAAACAACATTAAGTAAACGAGACATTAAGAGATTCCCCATTCTTAATTCTCATTTAACTTAAATGATTTTCAAAAACTCACATTAAGTAAACAAGATATTAAGAGATTCCCCATTTTTAATACTCGTTTCACTTAATGGTTTTCAAATTCCAAACAAAACAAACTCAAACATACTTCCACATTCAATCAATAATTCACACCACAACACATCAATCAACAAACATCAAGTATGAACACGCCGAATACGACGACACAAGTTAACACAATCCATCACTCAAACACAACAAGTTTCATATACTCGAAATCATACATAAATGGGTTTAAAATTCATTCTCCACTAAACATTACTTTAACCCTAACCAAATTCTTTTCCACACAACCACAAGTAAGTCCCTAAATGCAAACTAAAAGTTTGGAAGGAGCCCTTACCTTAACGTTAGCTTTATCGTCGATTTACGGCACCACGATCAATTCCGGTAAAACTTTGCTCGCGATGTCGCTTCCAAAGTTAGCTCACTAGCATCGTAGTGTAGTGGTGAGCAACTTTCCCTTCGCGAAACGAAGCTTGGATCCAGAAGAAACGGCGAGATTTGTGTTTGACGGTTTTGAAATCCCTAAACCGTTTTCCTTCGTTTTCGGATCAAAGAGGAAGAATGAAGTTGAGTAATCCTTGTCCTATCACCCACTAAGCCTTGGGTTTCTATTCTTGAGTAAATGGAAGCAAAGAAAAGCGAAAATGGAAGAAGAGGGGGAAGGGTTGTTTAACGCGGGTAGAGGAAGAAGATGGAAAATTTTATGCTTTCTCTCCTTTCTCTTTCTTTCCTTTCTATTTCCTTCCTTTCCTTTTCTTTATATATATATATATATATATATATTAATAATAATTAACAAATATCTCCACATCTTTAGATATTTATTAAATTACCCTTTCACTCATAACGCATTAAACTCTTCGCAAAAGATTCACCGCAGTTAATTTAATTTATTTATCGACGAGTAATTCTAATCAGGCATCAAAATATCTTTTTGGTCATATAAACTCAAAAATATTAATAACTTGGCTAAAAAGCCCCTGAGTTCAATACCAAAATCCATTAAAATACATAAGGTATAATTTAAAATTATGGGTCTTACAACAGGGAATCTTTACATGAGTATTCAGAGAGATTCAAGAAATTAGTGTCAAGTTGTCCTCATCACTAGATTTCTGAACAATTGCTAATCCAATATTTTTATGAAGGCTTGCTGTCTATGGATAGAAGCATTTTGGATGCTGCTAGTGGGAGAGCACTTGTCGATAAGACCCCAGAAGCGGCAATGGCTTTGATTTAGAACATGTCTATTAATTCTCAGTAGTTTATAACTAGAAGCAATTAAATAGTGTTGACAAAGGGTGTGAATGAAATTCAAGCTTCTTCCCACAAGAATTTAGAAGGAAAACTTGGTGAGCTTACATCTTTAGTAAAAAAATTGGTAATAGGTAAAACCCAAGCAGTTGTTTGTGGTATTTGCACTTCTCAAGAGCATCCTTCATATTCATGTCCTACCTTGCAAGAAGATCCAATTGCTGATGCTCCTCAAGTGTATGCAGCAGATATATACAATCCTCTAGCCAACTATGATCTATCATCTAACAAGTACAATTCTGGTTGGAGAAACCATCCCAACTTGAGATTAGGGAATTCATTTGCGTAACAACAATCTAGGCAGCAACAACAAAATATTCCTTAATAGTAAAACAATTAAACTTCATTAGAGGACCTTGTTAAACAGATGATTGTCCAAAATCTCCAATTTGAACAAAGAACAGATTCCACCATTAAAAATTTGGAAACAAAGATTCGTCAGCTAGCCACTTCAATCAATCAATTGCAGACTCAGGGATCAAACCAATTTCCTGCACAATCAGTAGTAAATCCAAATGCTCCCAATGTCAGTTCAATTACATTGAGGTATGGGAAACGCGTTGAAAGACCAAACGTACCTGAAACTATAGTTAAAAATAACAAGGTTGTTGAGGATACTTCGATATCTGAAACTGTTGATGATGAGCAAAATATAAAACTTCCTTTTCCTCAAAAGGCAGTGAAGACTAAGAAAATGAACGAGGCAGATAGGGACAATGAGTTCCTAGATACATTAAGGAAGGTGGAAGTGAACATTCCCCTTCTTGAAGCAATTAAACATATTCCAAGATATGCAAAATTTCTAAAATATTTGTGCACAAATGAGAGAAGGTTAAAAGGTAATGAAAAGGTAAACATGGGGCGAATTTTTCATCCCTCATCCAGCCCATGCCTCAGAAATTCAAAGATCCAGGAACTTTTTCCATTCCATGTACCATAGGCAATAGTCATTTTGAAAAAAATTTATGTTAGATTTAGGAGCTTCCATTAATGTTATGCCTACATCTATTTTTAACTCTCTTGCTCTTGGACCTTTACAAAGTACAGGTGTTAGCATTCAATTGGCGAACAAGATCAATACTCGTCCCGCTAGACTTATGGAGGATGTACTTGTTCGAGTTAATGAATTGATATTTCCTACAGATTTTTACATTCTAGACATAGAGGGAGAGAATAAGTCCAACAAGGCGTCTATCATCTTAGGTAGGCCATTCTTGAAAACTGCTAGAATAAAAATTAATGTGCATGCTAGAACTCTATCCATGGAATTTGGTGATAGCATTGTAAAATTTAACATATTTGATGCTATGAAACACCCCATGGAAGAGCATTCTATTTTTCAAATGGAATTGCTTGCTGATTTGGTTGATGACACTTACCACAATATGTTTGCCACTGATTTTCCTTCATTGTCTGGTTTTGATGATACTTATACTTGTGAATTTTGTACAGATACTCAATTGTGCTATGTGTGTGCTGAGATCGAAGCTGCCTTGCAAGTTGATCATTGTACTAATATCAATATTTCTACTAATATAATTGATTTTGCAGACTATGTTCACTTGTCCTTTTGGCATATTTGCCTACAAGAGGATGCCCTTTGGCCTATGCAATGCTCCTAGCACTTTCCAACGCTGCATGATTAGTATTTTCTCTGACTTGATAGAAAATTGTATTGAAGTTTTCATGGATGATTTTACTGTGTATGATTCCTAATTCAATGCATGCTTAAACAATTTAGATAGAGTTAGACATAGATGTATTGAAACTAACTTTGTGCTGAATTACGAAAAATGTCATTTTATGGTTGAACAAGGCATAGTTTTGGGACATGTGATCTCTAAACATGCGATTAAAGTGGATCCAGCAAAAATTGATGTGATTTCTAATTTGTCTTATCCATCTTGCATCCGTGAGGTTCATTATTTTCTTGGCCATGCAGGTTTTTACAGGCGATTTATCAACGATTTCAGCAAGATATCTCTTCCACTGTCCAATTTGCTGCAAAAAGATGTAAAAAGGCAGGATCTTCGATGACAAATGAAAAAAGGCATTTGATTTCTTAAAGGCAACATTGACCTCTACTCCCATAATTCAGCCACCCAATTGGATCCTCCCTTTTGAAATTATGTTTGATGCATCTAATTATGTCGTGGGAGCAGTCCTTGCACAAAAGGTTGGTAAGGCTGCCCATGTTATTTATTATGCTTCCAGGACTTTAGATTATGCACAGGCTAATTATACTACCACTAAAAAGGAACTTTTAGCTATTGTTTTTGCACTTGATAATATAGACCATATTTGTTAGGTTCGAAGGTAGTTGTTTCTATTGACCATGCAGCTTTGAAGTTCTTGTTGAAGAAACCATAAGCAAAACTGAGATTGAACCGGTGGATGTTGTTACTCCAAGAATTTGATTTAGAGATTAAAGATAAGAGTGGAGCTGAAAATTTGGTTGCGTATCATTTGAGCATAGTAGAAATGGATGAGGACCCCATCCCCATTCAAGATGACTTCCCTAATGACCAACTGCTACAGTTACGTGAGGTAACTCCTTGGTTTGCTGATTTAGTTAATTATCTAGTTGCTGGAGCCTTTCCTGCAGATGCATCTTGAACACAAATACACAAACTTAAAAGTGATTTCAAATACTATGTGAAGGATCATCCATATCTCTAGAAACTATGTAGTAACCAGGTGATTAGGCTATATGTTTCTCGCCATGAGGCTCAATCCATTCTTCATTTTTGTCATGCCTCTCAAACTGGAGGACATTTTGGTCCTCAACGGACAGCAAGAAAAGTCTTAGACTCGGGTGTTTTTGGCCCACTTTGTTTAAAGATGCTTTTGAGACTTACAAAACTTAAATTGAAAGTTAAAAACATAAACTGACTTTCTGATTTTAAGCTAACCAAGAACGTTCTCCATTTTTCTAGTAAAAACTAAGAACGTTCTTCGTTTTCTATTTTCTTAACCAAGATCATTCTTGAGTTGAATTTTTAAGTATTTTCAGGAAATTTTTAAATAGGGAAATTTACAATTCAAAATCCCTTTCCTTGTAAATCGACTTCTCTACTTCATGTCTCTAATCATTGTTTGTTGGTGCTAAGTTCTTGGACACAAATGTGTGGTGTTGAGGAAAAATACCTTATTAATCTTTTGAAGATGGTCAAACATTTAATGATATTTTTTAATTCTGATTATGATCTTACTAATTATTAATTTCTAGTTTTTAGTATATTTATCAAGACAGAAAATCAAAAACAAGTTAATTCATGATATATTGAAGTATGCATATTCATGAAAGATCATGTGGTCATTATCAAGTAATCAAGATTGATTTCATCAACAATTTTGAACTCATCTCATATATACAACAACACAATAATGAAATGATTTTAAAGATTCCTCAAATGAATGTCAAACCAGATTTATGACAAAATGTGTTGCAAAACACTATGGTTATCTTATTAAAGACAACAAATAAAATGCATCAGTTTTGGATTACTAAATGCATGTTTGAGATTGAAAAAATTCTCACTTAGGTCACCCAAAAGAAAACAACCTTCCAGTACTCAAATAGTGAAGGTGCACTTGCAAAAACACATGCAGATTGATCTATAATTTTTATATCCCAATTGATTTTCTGAAAGCAAGTACAAAATCACTATAATACACTACAAAACAAACATTGTTGACATGACATATGCGCATGCTTCTAACTTATCATTATTCCAACGGATATATTTAGCATTTGTGCCCAAGTTTCCTTCGAGATTCAAGGAAGAACGTTGTGGGTTTGAATAATAACATTCTAGATAAAAGTGCAAATAAGAAGATTGTTTCAAAGAAATCAATTGAGATCTGGCAAGACTATCCAATGGCTATATCTAGTTTAAATTGAATATTGTAAGACTCTTATTATCTATAAAAAGAAGATAAATTAGAAGATGAAAGCAAGAGTTCAATTTGCAAATCTATATACACTTGTACATCCATGCACAAGTTCTGAAACTCTTCTATCATGAAAATCGTCATGATATCTTCACTATATTCTTGGACATTCTTTTTGTGTTCTTGGTTTCAGTAATTCTTAGACATAGAGTTGATAATCATTAGATTCCTAACATGTTTTATCATGAATATTATTTGTAAATTAAGTCTATCTTTTATGTTAGATTGAATATGTTTTTAAAAATTCTTTCTAGTTTCAAAGGTGGTGTTAAAAATAATTTTTAGGTTGAAAGCTGAAGATAAAAATTCTTCTTTGAATTGAAAGATGAAAGCTCTAATTGATCAAGTGTGATCACGAAAGAAAGTACAAAGGAATAATGTTATGTGTTGAGCTTATTAGTAGAAATCTCACAAATTGTGAGAACTGGATGATGGTAATTATGACCTCAGTTTTACGGAAATATATGCAAAAAGATTTCTATTCTAACAATATGCATAGTAGTTTAATAAATTGTAAATTTACAAAACACAAGATTACGGAAGGTCCCTAATAATCAATTCTAATGAATGTCAAACAATATCAGTTATTGATTATATGGAGAAAGGCATCAAAAACAATTGTTATTCAAGATATTGATTTTCATGCAATCATGTCAAGACAATTAGTCATGCAAAGACATTTATCACAGAATCTTTATCATGCATTCAATCAATATCAAGAACACAATAATTGCATAAATTTAAACGAGATAAGGGAAAGAAAAGTGTACGAAGATATTTATACTGGTTCAGCCGCCTTGTGACGGCTTACATCCAGTCCTAAGATCAAACCCGATCTTAGCCTTTCCAATAGAACTTCTTAGAATCAGTTTACAGATTTTACACAGCGCCTCGCCTCAATCTTAAACTATTCTCCCTGTTCTATCTTTCATTCCCTGAATTCCCGTGTTTAAATCCCATAAACTCTACCAAGAATACAGTCAAGTGTCTTCTTGTTGACAGCCCTCAACCTCGAAGATCACCACCAGTTGTAACTGAATTTTCTCAAAGTAATTTGGTTACAGAAATTGAATTACAGATATTGAAATAGATCAATTATACAAAGTTCTTGATCTTCATTCTTCTCAAAGCTATCTTTCTCAATTTTGTCCTTTTCAATCCTTTTTTATCACAAATGTAGATAGTTCAAGGCTGAAAAAGATATTCAAAGTAATATCAGTTGAGAAAGGATTAGTAATATATTGTGTAAGTTGTGAAGGTGTTTTATCAAAAATATTATTCACAAGTTATATGAGAAGAATAGAGTGAATGCAGTTTATATAGTTTCAGGAAAAACAACACATGAATCGATTTGGCCAATCGATTCCTTAAAGTTATAAAGCACACTAATCGATTTGTACAATCGATTTCGCAAATCTTGTTTTTCTTGAATCTTGAAACTGCATATACTAATCGATTTACCTAATCGATTAGTTTAACTGAGTTCTTCAAACTTGGATGGATGTTCATATTTGAATCGATGTGCATAATCGACTTGTGGTGTTTTGTTCCAACAACGAGATCAAAACAATTTATGTACTCAATCGATTCAATCATGTACATGGTCCTTAAGCCATCTCTGTTTCTAAAAAATTTTGTCCGAATCGATTTGGTTAATCGATTTCACTGGTTCCAGAGACACAGTGATTTGCATAAATCGATTTGCCTAACCGATTTGATAAGTTACAGAGTTGATTTAAAACTACATAATCGATGTGTCTAATTGACTAAGGATTTAAGTCTGAAGCACATTACATTGTTTGGTTCATTCAATCGATTTACCAAGTCGATTGATGCCAAACTTATTTCAAAAGAAGTATGTTAGTGGATTGTGCTAATCGATTGCGTATGTTCCAGACCAAATTCATTTTGAAGTTAATTTGGGTAAATCGATTTTCTCATTATTGGCTTGGCTCTGTGACATTCGAAATCGATTATGCCAATCGATATAGACAATCAAAACTAAAGATGAGATTGGATCAATCGATTTGCCAAATCGATTAGTTTGCAAGGCATGCTACTGAGTTGCACATTTTAATTTCAGTAAATGTATTAATCGATTTGTCTAATCGATGTAAGCAATCAGTTCAGTCCTGGTGAATTAACCAATCGATTTGCCTAATTGATTTAAGGCTAACTGGCTCTCTGACTTGCACAATTCATTTTCTAATAAATGTACCAATCGATTCACCTAATCGATTGATACCATACTTTGATTTTCAGAGAATGTGCAAATCGATGTTGCCAATCGATTGCTTAATCCCAAACTTTATAATTTCATTCAACCCTGTTACAGAATCGACTTTACTAATCGATTTGCTTGTGAATCTTCAAGCTTTTGTTGATTTCTTAAGTTCCAAGCAATTGTCTCAAGTTTGTAGGGTTGAGTTGTTGTTCCTGAAATTTTTCTCAGTTTACAATGTCAGATTTATTTGATGATGTATGTTTGTCAATAATATCAAAAACGAACATATGTCTAACAATCTCCCCCTTTTTGATTTAAGTGACAAACATGCAATTTTAACTTGACAAATATTTCAAAGGAATACATTGTAATAACGACAGTCTAGTGAAGCTCCCCCTAAATATGAGTATCCATGCTTTTCATATAGTGAAATAAGGGTTAGAGATAAACCAATGGAAAAAGCATCAAAGCAATTTGCAAGTGATTACAATGGCAAAAAGCACTGCTAGTATCAGAACATACTATCAAGCTTAATAAGTATCAAAGCATAAGTATAGCATAATTATCAGAGTTTAACATAAGTAGCACGGCATACTGAGTTACTACAATTTACAAGTTTAAATTTTTCTCCCCCTTTGTCAGTTAAGTCAAAAAGAGGTAAAGGAGAGAAAAACTCAGAACTAAGCTCCCCCTTAGTTGCTAGCAAAACTGAAACTGGAATAGATTAGCAACAGGAGCAGTTTGTAAAACAAAGTGTAACAATGATAAACAGAAACAGATTATGGCACGTACTAAATATGAAATGCAACAAACGATATGATCATAAATCCAGCTTAATATATTCATGCATCAGTAATACAATTACAAAGAAAGGGTAGGACTAACAAAATAGAACAACATAAGAAAAACTGAAATCCTAAACATCTAAGGTGTGATGGTCCTCATTATTATCTGGGGAAGAGGCTGAGACTGTTGTATTACCCTCAGCAGGTGTCTCCTCAACATGAGTTTCAGCAACCTCTACGTGTGTCGGAGTTGGTTCTTCAGTTGCCTGTCTTCCAATCTCAGCAACATCACTGAAAGACAACTTAATGCCTAGATGTTCCTGAATTGCTGCCACATCCTGTGCAACCAGTGGTAAGTCAGATTGAAGCTTCTGCAATGCATCCTCCATTCTGGTGTTGTGAGCTGCATGCGCTTCCATTAACTCAAGGAATTTGGCAAGCACTTCAGAGCTGGCTGTAACAGACTCAGCAACTGGTGGTCCAGCATGTTGCTGGGTTTGTTCAGCACTTGCTTGAGGTCGCATCCAAACGCCATTCACTTTGCGCAGCTGCATCTGGTTCACAATAGATTCACCAAAAGTAAGGATGGTCTTGGTCGATTCTTCACCCTTGAATGATACTTTGAAATGCTCCAGAATCTTTGTGATCAGCTGGGGGTATGGAAGTACTAGCTTCCCTTGTGCAGCTTCCAACATGTGTCTTAGGACAATCCATGCCCAGCTCATCTTGAGCTCTTTGCACAGTCCCCACAGCAAAACAATATCCAATCGTTAAACAACAACATGATTTCCGGATCTTGGAACAAGCATCTGGGTTAGAGGGTACATCAGCATCCTTTGTTGAACCTTCATTTGGCCTATTGGTAATGCTACTGATTCAGCAAAACCATCAACCATCAGGTCCTGCACTGTTGTTTAACGATCCAGTGATGCTTCCAAGCCTTCATCAGCAGCGTCGGCTTCGGAGCATCCGTCAACTGAGTTTCCATGATAAGGCAGTCCCAAGAGAATCGAGAATTCCTCAAAAGTCATGGAAATCTTCTTCCCTTTTACCATTGCTTTAAATCCAACTTCACTCATTTTGAACGATGAGTAAAAGGCCCTAATCAGATTAGGATACGAGTCGAGTGAGCAGGAGAGAAACGCTTCTAAACCGTGAAAACGCAGATGATCCTGAAATGTGAACCCGTCTTGATCAAAGTAAGCGAAGTCCATGTAGCGTGCTTCATGTATTTTTCTCTTAAGAAATGCCGGAGGCAACTCAGAAACTTCTACTTGTTTTGCTTTAGCTGGAGCTTTCTTTTGTGGAGTTGAGGAAGTGCTCTTCTTCTTCTTCTTGCGAGCAATCTCCTTCATTGCATCAGCACGAAGTTTCTCTATTGGTGGCTCCTTCCTTTTGTTGGTCTTTCCTTGATCAGTAGCTATACTTTTACCTTTGTCTTTGGCTAAAATCTTGTGAGTTGGGACTGGAACCCGTTTAGAAAGAGTTGGAGGAGGTGAAGGAGTTCTCCCACTTGAAGATGAGGATTGTGATGGTGATGGATTTTGTGGTTGGGTCTGTTTTACTCTTGCCATTGTTGTATGTAGAGTGTGTTAGAGATCAGTGGTGAAAAGAGTGATGAAGAGCAAAGACAATTGAAGCAGATGCA
The DNA here is from genome assembly GCA_037974835.1 of Cicer judaicum. NCBI lineage: Eukaryota > Viridiplantae > Streptophyta > Magnoliopsida > Fabales > Fabaceae > Cicer > Cicer judaicum. The sequence continues at coordinate 7,966,120 of JBBPBS010000361.1, forward strand.
AGAGATTGTGAGTGAAAATCGATTTAGTGTTGGTAAACTGTGCTGAAAATCGATTGATCACTGTTGTTTTTATACTCTCTAAAGTGCCAATCGATTGGGCCAATCGATTTAGGTTACCGTTACTGGGGAAGGTAAAAAGGTTAACATAATGATGTGACGTAACGGCTAGTAAAAATGCTCCAACGGTCATATTGTTAATCGATTTCCCTAATCGATTATGTAGTTACCAAATCGATTCCCTGAATCGATTTCGTATTATTCTAGAAATACCAAATAACAGTTCAGAAAGGCACTCATCTCAGCATCAATTTCCCAAATCGATTCGTCAAATGAAAATCTCAAACCAAATGCAATAATCGATTTCCCAAATCGTTTCTTCAACTGCAAATCGATTTCCCAAATCGATTTCAAGCTTGTTCATATATATGTCATATCAGTCCAGAAAGTAACTTGTATCAGCATCGATTATCCAAATCGATTCCTTTGAATGGAGATTTCAAACATATTTGACACAATCGATTTACCAAATCGATTTTGTGTGTCCAAACTGAGAAAAATAGATATATTATGGGTCAAATTGACATGGGCAATCGATTTTATAAAGACATTTTCCTGTGTAATCACAGGGTAATCGATGTAACCAGTCGATTTGGCACATAGTTCAGATCTCACTAGGATCTATTATGCCTAGTTTCATCCTGATGTGATGGAAGCTGTCCTTTGGCAAAGCTTTGGTGAATATGTCTGCTAACTACTCAGTTGTGTTGACATATTCTTAGTGATACAAATAGCACTTGTGTTATCACACATGATAAGAACAGTTCCTAAGTCCACACCGAAATCCAATAAGTGTTATTTCATCCAAAGAAACTATGCACAACAGCTCCCGGCTGCTATGTATTCCGCTTCGGCAGTAGAAAGTGCAATACTTGTTTGCTTCTTGCTAAACCACGATACAAGAGTATTTCCAAGTAAGTGACAAGTACCTGAGGTACTCTTCCTGTCCAACTTACATCCAGCAAAGTCTGAGTCTGAAAAACCAACCAATGAACAAGTAGAACCTTTGGGGTACCATAAGCCGAGATTCCTAGTTCCTATAAGGTATCGGAAAATCCTCTTAACTGCACTAAGATGAGATTCCTTAGGATTAGACTGAAACCTAGAACAAAAGTAGACACTAAACATAATGTCAGGCCTGCTTGCAGTAAGGTAAAGTAAAGATCCTATCATGCTCTTATACTTGGAAATATCTATTGGTTTTCCCATCTCATCCCTGTCTAGGTTACTAGCTGAGCTCATTGGAGTATCAATGGATTTATACTTATCAAAGCAAAACTTCTTTATTAAATCATTGCAATATTTTGTTTGGCTAATGAAAATACCAAGCTTGCTTTGATTAATTTGAAATCCCAGAAAATAGGAGAGTTCTCCCATCATTGACATTTCAAATTTACCTTTCATTAAATTTTCAAAGTCTTTGCATAGCTTGTTATTGGTTGATCCAAAGATTATGTCATCAACATAAACTTGGACCAGCACTATATCATTTCCATTAGTTTTTATAAAAAGAGTTTTGTCAACATTGCCTCTTACAAAGTTTTGTTGAATGAGAAAAGTGCTCAGCTTCTCATACCAAGCTCTAGGAGCTTGTTTCAATCCATAGAGGGCCTTTGTTAGCTTGTACACATGATTAGGAAAATCAGGATTTTCAAAACCAGGTGTTTGGCTAACAAACACTTCCTCTTGGATGTCACCATTGAGAAAGGCGCTTTTCACATCCATTTGATAGAGTTTGAAGTCCATGATACATGCAAAAGCCAGCAGGATTCTAATGGCTTCTTACCTAGCTACAGGGGCATAGGTTTCATCAAAATCTATCCCTTCTTCCTGATTTTAACCCTTGGCCACTAATCTAGCTTTGTTTCTAGTGATCACACCATTCTCATCTAGTTTGTTTCTAAACACCCATCTTGTTCCTATGATGTGCTTATTTTCTGGTTTAGGTACTAGAATCCAGACCTTGTTTCTCTCAAATTGGTTCAACTCCTCTTGCATAGCAAGTATCCAATCACTATCTAGTAAGGCTTCCTTAATGTTCTTAGGTTCAATCTGAGATACAAAAGCTGTCAGGTTACCAAAATAACTAAGGTTTCTCCTGGTTGCCACTCCTCTAGAGATGTCCCCTATGGGATGGTTTCTATTGAACTTCCACTCCTTAGGTAACTCATCTACTCTAATAGGTTCAACGCTGTCACTATTGGTTGGGGGTGCAGCTACCTCTGGTTCTAATGGTTAAGATTCTACACTATCATCCAAAGATGCATCAACTATAGAAGGAGTTTTGTTCAAGTTTTCTTTAAAAAATTCATCAAACTTTAGATGAACTGACTCTTCTATGGTCTTTGTTCTTTTGTTGTAGATTCTATAGGCTTTGCTAGTTTGGGAATAACCTAGAAAGATACCCTCATCTGCCTTAGGATCAAACTTACCCAGGTGTTCCTTACCATTGTTCAAAACAAAGCACTTACAACCAAAAACTCTAAAGTAAGAAATATTTGGCTTTCTATCCTTGTATAACTCATATGGAGTTTTCCTAAGGATTGGTCTAATCAAAACCCTGTTGACAACATGTCTGGCAGTGCTAACTGCATCAGCCCAGAAAAATTTAGGTACTTTGGAGTCTTTAAGCATGGTCCTAGCTAATTCCTCCAAAGACCTATTTTTCCTTTCAACTACACCATTTTGTTGTGGTGTCCTAGGGGCTGAATACATGTGATGAATCCCATTCTGTTCACAATAAGTATCAAAAGAATCATTTTGGAATTCACCTCCATGATCACTTTTGATGAACATGATTTTCTGACTTGTTTCATTTTGTACCAAATTTCAAACTTTTTGAAAACAGAAAAAGTGTCACTTCAAATGATCTATATGAATGTGTGCAATACGTTTATGCCATAACCATGTTTCATCAGCATTTGATAATAAGCAACAAACAGAATCAGCAGGTACAATAGTTAAATCTAGCATGTAAATATTGTTAACTCTATCACCTACCAGTTTCATGCTTTTATCAGTTTTGTTCTCAATTGTGCAAGAGAGTGGTGAAAAGCTTACTTGAAAACCGTTGTCACACAGCTGACTTATACTTAGAAGGTTATGTTTCAGCCCTTCCACATATAAGACATTTTTAATTATAGCAGTTGATTCGCTGCCAATGTTACCTTCACCGCAGATCTTGCCCTTGTTATTATCGCCGTACTTTACAAATCCACCGTCTTTTAGGTTTAGGGACATAAACATTGACTTGTCCCCTATCATATGCTTTGAGCATCCACTGTCAAGATACCATTGATGTTTCGTGGATCTCAAGCATACCTGCAATAAAATCAGAATCTCAATTTAGGTCCCCAATTTAAATTGGGTCCTAGGGGTGAGTTTCAACATCTTATGTCTTAATCTTCCAAATCTGTTTATATCTTCTGTTAGCAAGTCTTTTATATTTGCAATTGTAAACATAGTGTCCTTTTCTACAACAAAAATGACAAGTGATAGCAGAGGATACATATTGTTTTGGTTTGACAAAGACATTATGCATGTGAATAGACTTAACAAATTTCTGGTGATGCTTAACATTACCATATCCTATGCCATGTTTAGTTCTATTCTGATTAGCATGCATATTCTGGTTAAAACCAAGTCCAGATTTTATATTGACATTTCTCTGGTTGCTAAAAATATCATTCAGTTTATCCTTGCTACTAGAGAATTTCAATAAATCAGACTTCAATAATGCAATAGAATTCTCAAGATCAATGCATTTGGCAGATTTATCATGTGAGTCTCTTTTTAATTGTTCACATAAGTCTTCAATGTTCCTATAATCAGTTTTCATTTGATCATGCAACATGCACTGTTGTTCAAGCATTTTCTTTGTGCTAACTAACTGCTTAACAGATTTAACATATTCAGCATGCAGTTCATTAAATGCATCTTGCAGCTCATCAAAGGAAGGATTATATTGAGAACTTACCTCACTTTCTGATTCAGAATCCGTGTTAGCCATGACGCACAGATTTGCTTCTTTAGTTTCTGAGGATGTGGAGGATTCTCCATTGTCATTCCACGCAATGTATGCTTTTCTGTTTTTCTGAGCTGGTTCCTTGCCTTTAGATTTGGAATTTCTGTTTTTGTTATGCAGCTTGTAACAATCAGCCTTTATATGACCAGTTTTTCCACATTCATAGCATGTGATTGTCTTACTGTCATTGTTCTTCGAGCTGGGTTGTTTTCTGAATTTACTGTCTTTCTTTTTCAGAAATTTCTTAAACTTCTTGACAAGTAACCCAAGTTCAGGTTCTTCATCATCCTCACTGCTTGATTCATCTGAGCTACTCTCATGTTCAGATTTAGACTGATGTGTTTGAGCTTTCAACGACAATCCTTTTCATTTTCTGTCAACTTGCTCAGCTTCATTGAGTCTATGTAGTTCCATTTCATGCTCCCTCAGTTTTCCAAACAAGGTAGCTATTGTCATGCTTCCTAAGTCCTTTGATTCAGCAATGGCAGTGATTTTTGGTTGCCATTCCCTGGTAAGACACCTCATTACCTTGCCAATTTGCTGATCATTATCAATCTCTTTGCCTAAGGCATTCAGGTTGTTGACTATGTGTGTAAATCGGGTCTGCATGTCGTTGACTGATTCTTCTTTCTTCATGCTAAACAATTCATACTCATGCATGAGAGTATTTATCCGAGCTCTCTTTACGTCTGTGGTTCCTTCATGCGTCTGCTGAAGTGTGTCCCACATTTGTTTTGTTGTCTTGCAATTTGAGACTCTGAAGAATTCATCATGAATCAAGGCTGCAGTTATAATGTTCTTGGCTTTGGCGTTGTACCCAACTTTCTTTTGGTCATCCTCAGACCAGTCACTTTTAGGCTTTAGGATTGCTGATTCACCAGTACCTGCTATCGTTGGCACAAACGGTCCATTCTCTACAGCATCTAGAATGTCAATACCACTAGCTTCAAGAAAAATTATCATGCGTTGTTTCCAATACATGTAAGCAGCACCGTTAAAGGCAGGAGGCCTTGCTAACGGCGCACCTTATCCTATGAAATCAGAGGCCATGATCTTTTGATGAGAATTACTCTTACAAAAGTAGACTCTGATACCAATTGATGGTACTTATGACCTCAGTTTTACGGAAATATATGCAAAAAGATTTCTATTCTAACAATATGCGCAGCAGTTTAATAAATTGAAAATTTACAAAACACAAGATTACGGAAGGTCCCTAATAATCAATTCTAATGAATGTCAAACAATATCAGTTATTGATTATATGGAGAAATGCATCAAAAACTATTGTAATTCAAGATATTGATTTTCATGCAATCATGTCAAGACAATTAGTCATGCAAAGACATTTATCACAGAATCTTTATCATGCATTCAATCAATATCAAGAACACAATAATTGCAGAAATTTAAACGAGATAAGGGAAAGAAAAATCTACGTAGATATTTATACTGGTTCAACCGCCTTGTGACGGCTTACATCCAGTCCTAAGATCAAACCCGATCTTAGCCTTTCCAATAGAACTTCTTAGAATCAGTTTACAGATTTTACACAACGCCTCGCCTCAATCTTAAACTATTCTCCCTGTTCTATCTTTCCTTCCCTGAATTCCCGAGTTTAAATCCCATAAACTCTACCAAGAATACAGTCAAGTGTCTTCTTGTTGACAGCCCTCAACCTCGAAGATCGCCACCAGTTGTAACTGGATTTTCTCAAAGTAATTTGGTTACAGAAATTGAATTACAGAAATTGAAATAGATCAATTATACAAAGTTCTTGATCTTCATTCTTCTCAAAGCTATCTTTCTCAATTTTGTCTTTTTCAATCCTTTTTTATCACAAATGTAGATAGTTCAAGGCTGAAAAAGATATTCAAAGTAATATCAGTTGAGAAAGGATTAGTAGTATATTGTGTAAGTTGTGAAGGTGTTTTATCAAAAATATTATTCACAAGTTATATGAGAAGAATAGAGTGAATGCAGTTTATATAGTTTTAGGAAAAACAACACATGAATCGATTTGGCCAATCGATTCCTTAAAGTTATAAAGCACACTAATCGATTTGTACAATCGATTTTGCGAATCTTGTTTTTCTTGAATCTTGAAACTGCATATACTAATCGATTTACCTAATCGATTAGTTTAACTGAGTTCTTCAAACTTGGATGGATGTTCATATTTGAATCGATGTGCATAATCGACTTGTGGTGTTTTGTTCCAACAAAGAGATCAAAACAATCGATGTACTCAATCGATTCAATCATGTACATGGTCCTTAAGCCATCTCTGTTTCTAAAAAATTTTGTTCCAATCGATTTGGTTAATCGATTTCACTGGTTCTAGAGACACAGTGATTTGCATAAATCGATTTGCCTAACCGATTTGACAAGTTACAGAGTTGATTTAAAACTACATAATCAATGTGTCTAATTGACTAAGGATTTAAGTCTGAAGCACATTACATTGTTTGGTTCATTCAATCGATTTACCAAGTCGATTGATGCCAAACTTATTTCAAAAGAAGTATGTTAGTGGATTGTGCTAATCGATTGCGTATGTCCCAAACCAAATTCATTTTGAAGTTAATTTGGGTAAATCGATTTGCTCATTATTGGTTTGGCTCTGTGACATTCGAAATCGATTATGCCAATTGATATAGACAATCAAAAATAAAGATGTGATTGGATCAATCGATTTGCCAAATCGATTAGTTTGCAAGGCATGCTTTTGACTTGCACATTTTAATTTTAGTAAATGTACCAATCGATTTGTCTAATCGATGTAAGCAATCAGTTCAGTCCTGGTGAATTAACCAATCAATTTGCCTAATCGATTTAAGGCTAACTAGCTCTCTGACTTGCACAATTCATTTTCTAATAAATGTACCAATCGATTCACCTAATCGATTGATATCATACTTTGATTTTCAAAGAATGTGAAAATCGATGTTGCCAATCGATTGCTTAATCCCAGACTTCATAATTTCATTCAACCCTATTACAGAATCGACTTTACTAATCGATTTGCTTGTGAATCTTCATGCTTTTGTTGATTTCTTAAGTTCCAAGCAATTGTCTCAAGTTTGTAGGGTTGATTGTTGTTCCTAAAATTTTTCTCAGTTTACAATGTCAGATTTATTTGATGATGTATGTTTGTCAATAATATCAAAAACGAACATATGTCTAACACTGGACATAGCCTGGACTGGGTGAAACAATATACTTATCTTGTGTGGTCTTCTTATCTGCTCTCTTTTAATTATTCAGTATTCATATATCACACTTCACTTCTTAATGCACTTAGTTACTTTATTTGTAATACTAACTTATCCAGAATGTTTTGGTTATTTACTCTCTTTCTATCAAGATTATTCTTGAGTATATTAAATTAAGTGTAGGAATTAAAAAGTAAAAAAAGGGTAATAATTTAAATTCACCTTTTTTGTGAGATTTATTGCAATATCATGGGGGCTAAAGCCTTTTTAGTTTAATAAGTATTTTCTTAACCACCAATGTCTCCTAGAGGTGGTCACATAGAGCTCGTCTAGCTCAATTTCCTCAGGATGCAGGGACTTTATTTTGAAGGAGAAGCTGAAAGCTTGCAAAAAGGATCATAAAAGGTGGAGCAAATAGGTCTATGAGAATCTTGACCTTAAAATTCAAATTCTTGTGGATGAGATCAAGGCGTTGTGTAACACCCCGATTTTCAAAGCGAGGGTGTATTTTTTTTTTCAAAACAAATTACAATAAAATAGAGAAATAAATAAGGTAACACCTTTGGATAAATAATTAAGTCATTATAATTTACAAGCAGCGGAAAAGTTTCTCGAAATATGAATCCAAAATATTTACATATCAAAAAGTGGTATAGTCTTCCAGTTTAAAATAAACACAATACAAAAGAAGGACATATGTTCCCTCTATGTCAACCTAATCTGATCATTCTACAAAATAAACTAAACACCATGAGTGATCTCCACGCGCCCCGTAAGATCCTCCTAAGCCAATCGATTTCCAAATCGATTTCCTGAAGGTTTTTAGTGAAAACTGAACTCTGGGCTTAAATCAATCGATTGGGAAATTGATTGAATGAAGAACTGAGCCCCTGTGTTAAAGCCAATCTATTTCCAAATCGATTTTGTCAAATTGGCTAAGTTCCTGTCTTGGCCAAATCGATTTCCAAATTGATTGTTTCAATATATTTTCGAGATTCAAGAAAACAGGAAACATACCAATTGATTGCCAAATCGATTTCTTAAATGGTTTTGAAAAACAGATTACAAAATCGATTGGCAAATCGATTTTGTCAAATTAGCGAAGTCCCTGTAACTCATTAAATCGATTGGGAAATCGATTTCCCTACCTATTCTTCCAAAAATATATAAACTTATTCAATCACATTCATACACAACTCCAAATCTTAACACTTAGCAATTCCCACACAATCACCACGACAAATTGGGTTTCAAAATAGTTTTACAATCCATCACACTTACACACGATAATCAATACATAACACTTAGCAATTCCAACACAATTACCACGACAACCTAAGTTTCGAAATAGTTTTACAATCAGTCACACTTACACACAATATCAATACATAACACTTAATCATAACTTGATTCAAACACGACTCGTGTGCCAAGCACCCTAATGCAATGCGTATATGCCAAAATGCATGGACTCAAAATTCCAAACCAAAACCCTCCTCGAAGGGCCGTAAATCATAATTGTACCGCCTATCGCGGGCCGAAGTACCAATTACCGAGGTGCCACCTATCACGGGTCTGCACAATTTACTAAAAAGCGTAAACCATAAACGTACTGCCTATCACGGGCCCGTACCGTTTACCAAGGTGCCACCTATCATGAGTCTGCACAATATACTAAAAAGAACGTAAATTTTAAATGTACCGCCTATCACAGACCAAAGTACTATTTACCAAGTTGCCACCTATCACGGGTCTGCACAATTTACAAAAAAACCGTAAATCGTAAATGTACCGCCTATCACGGGCCAAAGTACTATTTACCAAAGTGCCACCTATCACGGGTCTGCACAATTTACAAAAACGTAAATCATAAATGTACCACCTATCACAGGCCAAAGTACTATTTATCAGGGTGCCACCTATCACGGGTCTGCACAATTTACAAAAAGCATGAAAATGCATGAGCATATATTGACTCCATCCACAACAATCGTTAAGCAAATGCAGATATTAAAAGATTCCCCATTCTTAATACTCCTTTAACTTAAACGATTTTCAAAACAAACATTAAGTAAACAAGACATTAAGAGATTCCCCATTCTTAATACTCAATTAACTTAAACGATTTTCAAAACAAACATTAAGTAAACAAGACATTAAGAGATTCCCCATTCTTAATACTCATTTAACTTAAACGATTTTCACAAACACACATTAAGTAAACAAAGATATTAAAAGATTCCCCATTTTTAATACTCGTTTAACTCTAATGATTTTCAAATTCCACACAACACAAACTCAAACATATTATCAGTCCACATCAAAACACATCAATTCATTTCGCCACAACATCAAATCATAAACATATCAAATTTCATAAGTATTAATCATGAACACGACAAATACGATGAACACAATTCATCACAACACACCACTCAAACACAACAATTTCATTTACTCAAAATCATACATAAATGGGTTAAATTCATGTTCCACGAAACATTCATCAATATCACCAAAACCCCACATTAAAATTTCACCCATAAAGCACTAAATTCATTTTCCCGAATCTCAATACTTCAACCCTAACAAAATTCTTTTCCACAGAACCACAGATAAGTTCCTAAATGCAAACTAAAAGTTTGGAAGGAGCCCTTACCTCCACATTAGCTTTAACGTGCGATTACGGTACCGCGTGTAAATTCGGTAAAATCTCCGCTCGCAACGTCGCTTCCAAAGTTGGTTCTGTAGCACCGTAGTGTGGTAGTCAGCAAATTTCCCTTCTATCTCTTCACAAAACGAAGCTTAGATCTAGATGAAACGGGGAGGTTTCTGTTTGACGGTTTTGAAATCCCTAACTCCGTTTTCGAATCCAAGAGGAAGGAAGAAGATGGGAACTTGATCTTTCTCACCCACTAGCCTTGGGTTTCAATTCTCGAACTTAAAGGAAGCAAAGAAAAACAAAAATGGAGGAAAGAGGAAGGAAGGGTCTCGCACGGCTGAAGGAGGAAGAAGGGAGTTCTGTTTTTTTTTCTTTCCTTTCCTTTTCTCTTCTTTCTATTTCTATTTCCTTTATATCTCCTTTCTTTTTCCCTCCACACAAACATATATATATATATATATTATAACTTAACAAATATCCAGATATTTATTAAAATTATCATTTCACCCATAACCTCTCCAAACCATTTTTAGTTAAAAATATCTACTATCGTCGCAACTCAATTGACAGGTACAATTTTCAGCAACGTGAGATATTTTTAACAAAATTGTCTGGTATTAAATTCTTTGTAACATAATTAAATTATTCTCCGACAAATAATTTTAATCCAATTTCCAAAAATATATTTTTGGCATTTAACTCACTCAATACCAAAAACTGGGCTAACAGCCTAAGAAATTCCACACAAAATACCCTAAAATTGTATAATTTAGAATTTAAAATTAAGGGTCTTACACGTTGGATGATAAGGCCGAAGAGTTTGCTAAGAGTTGTGTTATGGGGATAAATGTTGATGTCTTCTTCTTGGTGATGGAGAAATTTGTTTTCATTGTAAAGTTGGAACTCTCCCTACTCGTCAAAATCCTTTTAAGAGGAGGACTATAGTGGATTCCAACTCTACCTCTTGTGTGTTTTATGGTGGGTCTATGGAGTTAACTAATCATTTGTTTGTTATTTGTGACTTTGTCCTTCGAGTATAGAGTTTTTAGGTGGGTAGGGTGAGTTAGTTTTGTTGCTTGATTTGGGAGGGTTGTTTGGTATTTTTAGTGACATGGGTTAGCGAGCTAGGGTTATGTAGGGTTTGACTTTAGTTTCACATTCCATTGTGCGTAGGCTAGGCCGTCCGTTAGGGACCTATGGCCTGACCTAGCCTATTTACTAAAAAGGTCAGGCTCAGCGTGTTTTTAAAGCCTATTTATTTAAATAGGTCAGGTTCAGGCTTATAAAAAATCTTATTATAGGCCGACCTATATATATTTTATTATTTATTAATATTATTTTTTATTATTATATTAATAATATTATTTCCTATTTTAAATTTTATCAATTAGGCAATCACATAGTAATTATTCCATATTCAGTAGTCGTTTCATATACAATAGCGATTCTATATTTGGTAGTCGTTTCATATTTGGTAACCGTTTAATTAGTCAATAATCACTCAGTAGTCATTTTATATTTGTTTAAAAGGTAATAATGGGTGCGTTTGTTTTAGTCAATAAGAATTTTTAAAAGGCTTCCAGGTCAGATTAGACTTTTAAAAAGGTCAGGTCAAGTCTACGGTTAGACTTAGGCCTAAAAAATAAATCGTAGATCAAACTCAGGTCTTTCAAAGCCTGGTATGACCTATTCCCACTCTTAATTATACGGTGCATTTAAATTTATGGATAAGATCAAATTCTTCTCGTATAAATAGTTTTTGAAAAGAAAAAAATCCTAAACTATTCGTATGCTTTCTATGAGTGGGGAGTGGCACCTGCTGTGACTATAGCCCAATAAAGGTTGGTGGGCCAATCAAGATTAAATTGATCGATTTTTTTTTTTCATCGGTTGTTCGGGTCGTATTGCTCCCCGTGGTTAATATGGCTCTTGGTTCGCTTGAGTTGGTGGCCTTGGGGATTAGCCGATAGGTGGAGAGCTATTGGTGTTTGGTTTTATCTTTAAATTTTTCTCTCTATTTTATATTCAGTTTTTAAGTACTCCTTGTAGTTATTGTATTTCTTTGACTTTAATTTCTCTATTATAAAGTTTTTGCCATTAAAAAGAGGAAATAATGTTACAATACGTAAATTAAACAAAGTTAGTGGAAATTAATTGACCTTCCAATCCTATCACAGTCAAATCAGAATCTATAACTATTTCAATGTTTGGCAAGTTTCAGGCACATCACATGAATACAATGTTTGGAATGTTACCCACATAATTTCATATTTTAATCTTCTTTGAATTTTATCTTTTTGTTTTACGTGCGCTTATTCTGTCCTTCGAAATCCATAGGCAAGGAAATGTATATATTTATTTTTTGTAATTATATGACTTCCATGATTTGTTCTTGATGAGCTATCACTTATGACCCCATTCTTCCAATTTAAACTTAAAATTTTATTAGACACTCTGGTCCCTATTTGTATACACTATTTTTAGTACTTCATCCTAAATATAAACTTTTTTTCAATAACTAAATACATATATTTCTATTTTTTATCATAAAATCTCTATGTAAAATTAGTAAATGTCTTGAAATAGGAGAAGTAAATGTTAAATATATAGATATATAAATGAATATTATAAGTACTTTTATATATAAAATAAACACATTAAATATACTATTATTTTTTTCCATAATTAATTATAAGTATCTATAAAGAAAAAAAAAACTGTATATAAATATATGTCTTTTTCAATTTATTAGATGTATTTATTGTTATTTTCTGAA